>JARGXW010000580.1:0-88003 GCA_029204085.1 Mycena sp. CBHHK59/15
GAATCATGTCCAACAGACAAAGGGGTATTATACTCGCATACTGAACAGCGAGTTTACCGAAGACAACGAGTACTGTACAGACATGTAGGGAGGCAACGGCCCCCAGGACCGTGACACGTCCGTTGCCTATTTTTTAGGCAACGAACACTATCGTGACCAGGACCGTTGCCAAAAAAGGCAACGGAGGGCCAATTTTCTAGGCCAAAAACCCACTGTAAATTGCTTTTCCAAGGAGTTCTGTTCTTTTATGGGCTAATCTAATGGCATAGCTTGTCTTTTATTCATTTATCCTACGTGATTATTTTTATTTTTATTTTTCCCGCTATGTCACAATTTTTTCAAGGCAACGGACCTCGCCGTGACCGTGACCCGTAGGAATTTAGGCAACGCAACAGACCTCATCGTGACCGTGACCGTTGCCTCCCTACATGTCCGTACAGTAATGTAATGGGTGGTTATCTTTACATAATGCTACAAGATGTGAACGGAGCACACGCCATTTCATGGGGTCGATAACGTACAGTAGCGATGAAAAGAGCCGATAATGTCGGCTAATATCAGCTCATAAACCACCTGCTATGTCACCCGATTTGGACATAGCACTGACCACGTGAAGGCGTTATGTCTCGGATCAAACTGCCATATTGGTGAGCCGACATGATGCTTATGTCATAACACAACCTTGACTCTGTCACACCGAATTTCGAGTTTGACGCGTCGTGTTGTGTTATCATGAGTACCGTGCATCGGGAACGTCTGGCGTATGTTTAAGTTTACTTCTCATATTGATTTCTGATGCCCAAAGGTCCGTGTCATCTGAAAACAAATAAATCTTTGGTCATCTGCAATATATGCAGCGGCGCAAAGCGCTGTTCGATTTTTTTACCATTGGTTTGACAATGGAAACGAGAACAACTGCACTATCATATGCACCTGCCTGGATGGTTTGCCTTGGTTGGATCTCATCCTCATATGTCAATGAAATTATCGAAATGTGTTACATAAAATCATACTTATGAGATGAGCACGCGGGTGAAGCACCGCACCCGAAAAAACGGGGGTATGTGCTCCTCACAAAGTGGGCTGTTTCTGAGTTTCATGCATCCAGTGTATCACTTACTGCATTTTTTGAAGCACACATATGCAATACATCAGGTACAGCATTTATCTATTCGTTTGTGCATGCATGCCTTTGATTCTTCACTTCTCAATTCTGTAAACCTTGCTATTTCTCTTTTACTTGTGCTTTGTGCTTTGTGTCTTTTTTGTGTCTAATA
The DNA here is from genome assembly GCA_029204085.1 of Mycena sp. CBHHK59/15. Classification (NCBI taxonomy): domain Eukaryota; kingdom Fungi; phylum Basidiomycota; class Agaricomycetes; order Agaricales; family Mycenaceae; genus Mycena; species Mycena sp. CBHHK59/15. The sequence goes on from JARGXW010000580.1 coordinate 1,278, forward strand.
AATGCTTCAGTCAGGTTCTCAGAGTGTTCATTCAAGTATCTGTTTAGATTGATCTCAGGTGATTACAACACCAAGTCATGTACTTCCAAGTCTATTAACATCTCTATGGCAGCCTTGTGGCAGACACATTGTAGAAAGACTGCAGAGTATAGGAATATTTAATAGTGGTTGGACATATGACGCCTCAGCAGTGGGTGACTTCCCGTAAGGTAAATTTATTCTGAGGGAATATTTCAGCAAGATGCCGAGGCACCTGTCAGGACCCCATCAGTTCGGCCATCCCAAAGCGGACACAGTTTATGCTGCAGGACTCGAATAGATTAAGATTCTGGAGGGGGGGTACCGACCCCCCCTCCAGAATTTCAGTTGGCTGAATAAACGTTTTGGGACGATATTGATTGATCGTCACGCATATCACACCCGTCACAAACTCTACGCATCCCTCCCAACATCGCCGCCCACGTCGTTGTCGGGACCCTTCGTCGCCCATCCTCGCCTGAGCATTCCTGAGAACAGAACTTGCACATTTCGGATGTTTCAAAACCAACAGAGGATCCTCAAATGCGTTCTCTTTTTTGTAAACTCAACATCACCGCGATCATTTGAGAGGTTCCTTTTGACGAGGGCGTGCACTCAACAAGAAGGATTGTGTTGGCCACGGACTTGGGTAGAAGGACCAGAGCTTTCTCATGTTGCATTTAAAGTAATAAATTATAATCTTTGCTTGCGAGAAACATGAGCGGCGGAATATCCTCTGCATTGATCTCATCACTGGCACCTTCAAACAAGCTCGGAAATTGCGCCAGCATAAATTTACCTTACGGGAAGTCACCCAGTATGATATATGCGTGGGAATCCTTTTCAAGTGCTTGGAAAACCTGTTTTTTTTTCAAGTTTTTTCAAGATGAGGTCCAGACATAGCACATGAGCCATAATACCTGATTCAAGGAGAGTATCCTGAGAGCGGCCCGGAGACGAGGCTCCATCTTAGGGCGATCAAACACAAATAGATATCAAATTTGTAAACCTGTAAACTTATAGGCTCTCCCGGCATCCTTTATATCGCACACCTCCAGTTCACATGGCTTCATGTGAAAGTAAATTGTTCCACAGGATTTCGCCGCCTTCTCAGATTGAACGACTGCGATCCCTTCGTCAGAGTAGGTTGCGGCATAGATCCGTAACATTTCCCGTAGTTCCTTCCGAGGATAAGTATGTCAGAAATATTGTCCAGAACAGGAAGAGGTTCTCCACCTTGGTCTCGACTTCAGACATTTCGAACATTGTACTGTTGTGAATAAAGCAGATGTGGATGTGGTATGAGAAACGGCGACGTGCAAACGGGGGAGCACATTTATAGTGATCCGCTATGAGGCAGCGCAACTGTGGCCACAACGTAACAGGAAATGTGGGCAATCCGCAATTGTATCCATGGGGATAAATTCTCAAGGAATGTGTTCAGTTTGATGTATGCTGGTGGGGTACGTACACTTACCTGGCTTTATCGGTCGAAAATTTGGTTCAAATTCGAGGGAAACCGAAATCAATTTGGTTGGAATGGAATTGCCATAGACAATTATGCATAATGCATGCACGGCGACTTCGGTTTGTCCGCTCAACTGTTGATTTGTACATACGTGCTCTCCTTCACCCCCAAAAGCGCAAAACCGAGCGCATTCCGAGAATGACCGCTGCTCTCAAGGTGAGGACGTGTGGAAATTCGCGCAGAGAAGGCGGTGGGAGAGAGGCACCATGTGGGCACAATGAACTGCACACTGTCGAGGCCGGAAGACGGTGTGAAGTTCAACCCCGCTCAGCAATTGGCAAGTCAGTAATGTCGGGGCTTTGAAGACGTCTGATATGCGAGGACGTCCAATCGTGTTTAGCGCTCGAGTGGCTGGGGTCTGCGGAGAGCGTGGAGAGGCGGGGAGACGAGGCGTTCACGTGGGACGGAGAACGGCGGGACGCGACGGGAAGAATGAAGCAAAAGAAAAGTAACGGGCGTGGATGTGGATGACAAGGGACAAGACAAGAGAGAGAGCGGGGACCAAGGCGACGGCATACGAAACGGGGGCAAAAGAACTTCTTGTATTGATTAGTACATACCACAGCTATATGTGAAAGCGCGGACGAATAAAAATGGAATGATAGAATGTCACGGAAACTAGGAGGAATAAGCTTCAAGTTTGATAAATGCTACTGAGTGATGCTTCTGGTGCGCGATGGGCGGCGATGCGGCGATCCGATGACGACGTACTGAGTCTACACCTGCGGCGAGTTACGGCGAACGGGAATGCGGAGGTAGCAGATAGAGTGCGTTGTGTAGATCGGAAGAGATCGAACGGCGCGAGTATCAAGTACGAGAAGTCTGTCTCGCACTGTGATCATTGAGCTTCAACGAGACTGTAGTTAGGAAAAGTCCGTCCTGTTTTGACTGTCGTCAGAGCACCACCCAGCGCCTACTGTATCTGTTTGGATACCGGCGACGACGAAAATGGACAAGATACCAATGATTATAATAGGGGCAGGCCCAACGAGTACGAAACTCGACTTACCAAGACTTTGTCAAAACATTGTTTCTCTCATTCCTCTGGGTTCTGTACACGAGTGTGAGGTTTATGGGCCACAAAAACGATTTAGCGCCAGCCAAAATACACTGTTTCACCTTTATATCTGATGGTGGTGGTTGTTGTTGTTGTTGTTGTTGTTGTCGTTTAGCCAAGTGTTTAGCGCTACTGTACGTTACTTGTCGGACATGATCTATGTAATCTAAACAAGTTGGGTAAGTCGCCATGAGGGCGTGTAAAAATTGTGCAGAGAAGACGGCGGGAGAATCTCAGCATACTTTGGAACACCGGCGCAAGACGGTGCAAAATTCAACACCACTGCGCGCCATTCAGCAAGTCAGCATTGTCGGGGCTCATCGAACGCTGCGAGTATCAAGTACGAGAAGTCTGTCTCGCACTAAGTACGATCATTGAGCTTCCAGGAGACTAGCACCATCCAGCGCCTATCTGTTTGGATACCGTGATGACAAAAATGCCGATAATTATAAATAGGGGTCTAGGCCCAAACGAGTACGAACTCAACTTACCAAGACTTTGTCAAAACATTGTTTCTCTCATTCCTCTAGGTTCTGTACTCGACTGTGAGGTCAACCTGTGATACTATGGCCCACAAGAACGATTTAGTGCCAGCCAAAATACGGCGTTTCACCGTTGTACCTGTATCGATTGATCGATCAGACATCATTACAACATCCTTGCAACAGTTTGCTCTCGGCAACCCGCAGCGCCACTGCACGGGTCCACGCCGCCCCTTGTGCTCTTCCTCCCACTTACACCAACGATCGTGATGATAGCCCTCCCCAGGCGCGCCTTCGCCGCCGCCCTCCTCCTCGCCGCCGCCCGCGTCTGCGCTGCAGACAACACGACATGCACCGGCACCGGCATGGACTGGTACGTCAACATGGTCGGCGAGACCCCCTGTGAGTACCCACCCCGATTCCCGGCGCTCCCCGCTCAACATCCGACTCCGCGCACGCAGGCACGACGTACCAAAAATTACGACAGATATGCAACGCCGACTGTGCGCGTCCTCCCCGCCTTCGTCTTCCGCGCGGCGCTGATAGCCGTTTTCTTTCGCAGTTGCTGTTGGCATCATGGACGTGAATACGCCGCCCGACTACTGCACGGACCAACTAAGTGCGTGCCCATGTCCCGCGGAGACACGATGCGCGTGCTGACGCTTTTTCGCTGCAGAGAGCTGCTGCTGCAACTCCATCTCGTTCGCGCTGAGCATGCTCTGCTTGAAGTGAGTTTCGTTTCGTTTCGTTTCGCGTGCATGATGTCCCGGGCTGACCTCCCCCCAGCTGCCAACAAAACATCGGCACTGGCACCGGGTACGACGCGGGTGAGTGGGGTCTCAAATAAATGCGGGTCAGGGTGGAGCACTCAACGTCCCCAGGCGTGGGCGCGTACCAGGACTACCTCAATGGCTCCTTTACGGGGGGCACGCAGTGCCCGAATCCGACGTGGCACGGGTGCGTTGCTGGCCGTGATACCCCCGAGCGGCTGCGATGCTGACGCACGCCCCCGCGCACAGCCTCCCGACAGACATCCAGACGGCGGTGTGCAACAAGCAGATCAAGATCAACAACGACCTGTACTCGAATGGGTGGTCAGACGGCGCGTGGTTCTAGTGCGCTCCCCATCGTACCCCACTCGTATATGCGTAGCTAACGGGCGGACAGCGTGTACAGCCGCGACACGATAACGAAGGACAACATCGTCGCGAACAACAACTCCTTCACGCACTGCCCCTCGACGACCGTCAACGCCACGTCCGCCCCTGCCAACGCGAATTCCGCGTCCGCCACCAGCTCAAAAGCCACCACCTCGCCCTCCACCTCGGCGGCCCCCGACACGCTTGCGACGTCGCACAAGGCCATCGGGAGCGGGCCGATCGCGGGCATCGCGGTGGCGGCCGTGGCGCTCCTCGCAGCCGCGGTGCTGGTATTCTGGTTCCTGCGCAGGCGCAGGAGGCGCGGCGCGCAGGACGGGGGGGTCGCGCACGGCGGGCGGGAGACCGCGCTGCTGGACGACTCGCTCGTCGCGCACGGTGCGTCGTCGCCCTACGCTCCTCTTCTTCCACATTGGGGAACTCACGCGCATGCAGGCTACACGTACACCACGCACCCCGAAACCTCCTCCTCCTCGTACGGCCCCGCGTCCTCCGCGTCCGCGTCCGCGTTCCCGCGCGCGAGTGAGAGCACGTCCGCGCCCGGGTTCGCGGGGCTCGGCGCGGCGAGCGCGCGCGCGCGGTCGCAGTCCGGCTCGAACTCCGGCTCGAACTCGGGGTCGGGGTCGAGCGGCGCGCGGCGCACGCTGCACACCGCGGACGCCAGCGCGAGCTCGTTCGACGCCGCCGCGGCGGGGCGGCGGGAGGCGCCGCCGCTGCCGACCAAGCGCGCGCGGATGCGCGGCGACGCGCCTGCGCCGCGGAGCGGGTCGGAGGAGCCGTTCCTCGCGGCCGCGGCGGAGGAGCCCGAGCCCGAGCCGGAGCTCGATAGACATCGCGACGCGGGCCCGGTGGCGAGCGCGGGCCTGGGGCGCTCGCCGTCTGGGCGGCTGCCGCCGGCGTATGGGGAGCAAGAGGATTGATAGGAAAGCGGGACGTTTTTTTTCCTTAATGTTCATCTATTTGATTGTCTCCTTGCATACATACATAAATTAACAGCGTTTGCGAAGAGTTCGCATCTTATTCTGCTTCGGTGTTTCGTTGTCTAGTAATAATAGCAGGGTGGTCTCCGAGCTGGCTAACCGCGCGCCTTTGCGTTGCCATCCACTGTCCTTTATCTCCAGTGATCGTGCCTCGCCGCCACAAGTCGCCAAATCCCAATACTTAGTACCTGTTCCCGATTCCATCCCATGCTACCCATCTTCGCTCACATGGGTGGCCGAAAACCATTCCGGCGCCAATCCTCGTTCATAAAGCGGCCCCGAGAAGAGCTACCGTCCTGTGACAGGAAATCGCCAACGAGACCCTTGCGGCGGTCGCACGCGGATCGTACGCGCCGACGGCGCAGCCCACAAGATCGAAGACCTCTCCGCGGCCGCCAACTCGACCGAGTACTGCAGCCCCGACGCGCTCGCCCAATGGGCCGCATGCCCCCCGACGTAGCGTGCCACCCACACCGCCATCATGCTATGCCACAACTCCACGCTCGAGGCCGCGCGCTTCTGCTGCCACGACGCTCCGCTTCCGCCAGCGGTCGGGGGCCCCGCGGCGCCCGGGCGTGCTCAACTTCGCGTCCGCGACGTCGCCCGGCGGCGGCTTCTTGTGGGGCGCGCGCGCGCAGGAGGAGACGCCGCGCACGACACGGAGCGCGCGCCGCACTACACGCACGTGATGGTGCTCGCGGCGCGTACGCGTGCTGCGCGACGACGGCGGCGCGTGGGCGCCGCCGTGCGACGTGGACGTGCTCACGAGCGCGGCGGCGAACGTGCGCGGCGTGCGCACGGCGCTTCAGCGCGCGGGGCGGCTCGCACGGGGCGCGCAGGTGCCGCTCCCCGCGGCGGAGGCGGAGGAGGTGCGCGCGGTGATGCGCGAGCGGATGGCGAGGATTCTTTTTTTCTGCACCGCGAGGGCGTGGAGGATGTCGTGCTGGGGAGCTCCGGGACGGGCGCGTTCGGGAACGACGTGGCGGTCGTGGCGCGCATCTGGGCGGGAGCTCCTTGGGGTGCTCGGCGCGCATTTCTGGGGCGCCTTTCTGCGCGTGTTGTTTGCGATTATCGACCGGGAGACGTATGGGGTCTTCAAGGACGTGTTTAAGCGCCTCAAGATCGAGTTTATGGAAGACGTGAGGAAATAACTGGGGGTTCCTATTGTGTGTTCTATCTTTCCCGGACATGCATCTGGCACAGGCTACGTGGATTTGTTCTACCTATGATCGTTAAATTTATCACTTGTAGTTCCAGTATCCCGACATTGCATATTGATCGTTTATTCAACAAGAAGGCGCGCTGTCATACATCCCTAATTTCTTCTGCACCCATCTTACGCGAATGTCCTCTCTCTCAATGGCGTTGTACACACCCGCGGACTCCGGATCGTTCTGCAAGAAGTCAAGAAAAACGACGAGCGCCTCCGCGTCGAGCCAGGACTCTAGATTCTGCGCTCGTTTGATTGCAAAAGTGGATGTTGTGTTGCGCGAATACATGGCGAAGATGGTCGGGAGGACCTAGAAATCAAAGTCACGTAGGCTCCTCTGTAAATGAACAGTTGAAAAGACCGCGTACCCGGCGAATTAGGAGAGCGAGAATGGATAAAAAGACGCCAAGAACCCCGAAGAGTAGATTTTTTTTTCCCCAGTTTTGTATCTGGATTCCGGGCGGGTTATTCGACATCCAAAACCAGTGGTAAGACAACGCGAGAGTGAGCCCGAGGGTACCAACAGTTAAAACGTTCGAGCGACGGACTGACGAAGGCGTTCCCGACGGTGGATTGAGAGGCGTCTCAGACTGTTCAGAGCCCCTCGATTCGACGACCACATCTTCAGTAATACCCTTGTCATGTAGGCCGACAGTGTGGACTTCACCAGCTGTAGAGTTCTTGTGTCCCATGGCCGTCTGCCTTCCTGTGCAAGATTTGAGTGCCAAGCAGCGGATTAATCACGGTTTTACACACTCCTAGTCGAGGCATCGTTCTCCCGGCTAGAACTAGGCTCCGAACCGTCACTCGAAAGGTCATCTTCAACTATTCAACTGCTTGAGCAAGACAGAAAAAAGGCTTCCAGAATGCCGCACGCACTATGTGCAAACTCAACCTCCGGCTCAGCTGAAAGCTGGTAAAGCGGATCTCCAAGATGTCGTGCGATTTCCTGACTATCGGGATCATACCCCTTCGCTTGGTGGAAGTGGCGAAGCGCCAGATATGTGGCTTCGGGCCACGAAAATCCCTTAACACTCATCTCCAATTGCAGAGCAGGAAATCCAAGATTTTTTGCATCGTCGACGCTCAGTCCGAGTCTCTGAGCTCCCAATGGGTCGAGGGACCAGTATGCGGGAATGTCCGGAAACACGAATTGTGTTCCGTCCCCTCGAAGGTCTTCCAAGGGACAGAGAAACAGGTAACCGTTTGGGATATTGCCTGAGGTGCTGGAAACTGTGAACTCATACTTGATAGAGGAGACGATGACTATCACTGTGAATTAGGTGATTATAGCAACACCGTAATCTGTGACATACAATAATTTTCGTAGTCGGATGTGATATGGAGCCGGGTGAAGACGTAATTTGCCTGAGCAAGCCAAGCGCTAACTAGCTTCAGATAGCTATCAGTATTGAATATGACTCTGCGCAAAGTCTGGTAGGTAGTCATGTCATGAAGGTTGAACCTTTCCAGTGAGCAAAGGATTAAACTATTTCATCCTAAGAGAGAAATGAAAGCTCACCGACTCCAACCATTACCAATGACAATGGGATCTAGCGAAGAATAATTATAATTAAACGCCTTCCAACCCTCATCCCAAAAACCGGGATTGGCTATATATGCGATCTCGCTGCAAAGCTCTTGCTGAGTGAGCTGATCTGCCTTCAGAGAATAAACAACAGATCCAATCCGAGTGGAGACATTGGGGATCGACCATCGATGCCGAGGCGGTGTATAAAGGTCCAGAAATAAATGGAAGTTCTCCAAAGTAAGAGATGAGATGATGGTTGGCACTGGATCTGGTCCAAGTTGAGTGATTGGGATTAAGGTTCCAAGAGTAGGGTCGTCCAAGCCACGAAAAAGCCACAAGCGGCGGTCTCTACTGACAGGCGAGAGGTTAATGCAGAGTTGGCCAGTTGACCGTCGCGCCATGAATTCAGGACGGAGATCGTCCTACTCACATGAGTCGGAAAACATATACGCATTGAAAATTGGCTTGCCACAAGTATTCCACAGACCGAGAACATGTAATCCCAGGCGTCCTGTGACAGCATCAAGATATGATCAGTATGCACATACGTTGCATATGAGCCTACCTACCCAGTATTCTAGGTTCTCAAAAAACCTTAGCCCTCCTGTATAATGGTAAAGAGACACACATACAGCATGCACACCAATGTATACGCCCAGGATAGGTGAATCACGATGCAAGCGAAGCATCTCGTCATACGGTACAAGATCTAGATATATTCAGTGAAGCTACAATTCAAATGATGAAGCAGGTACCATCGTGAAAGACGGCGACATACAGACCACACTGTGATTTGACTACGCCGTAAATTTGAAGGATATTCGGATGGCTTCCTCTCAAATATTAACCGTCATTATGTTTGTCAAAGAACAATTTACCGGATGCCTGAATATTGATTGATGTCCCACCGCCAATCCTTTCCAAAAAAATATCAACGGTGGCCATGGAAGACGAAAATTCGACACACCTCTTCCGCATTCTGTCCCTGGTACACAACAGCGGTCATATCCGACGAACGACCTTCGATTCGAGCCCAGTGCATCCGTTTCGCCGAGGTTACGTGCACCCGCTTCACCGACCCTCCCCGTCGGCGTTCCACGAGACCCGATCTGTCGTCCACTCGAATTGCTTTTCCCAGGTACAAGTCTCCCAGCGGGATCATTCGAAAGTCTGTGAATTCAGGGACGCGATAAAGATGCAATTCGAAACAGAATAGTCGACGTACCGGACGGCGTTGATAGGCTATTTGTAACGTACTTGACGTTGCTCGTGAACACTCCGCCGGAGACGACGAAATTCCGGGCAGTCGGGAAGAAGGAGCCCGCGTATCTACGAGAGCGTTGCCCCTCAGGTCTGCGCATTACTAGCCCATGTAGCTCACTGGTTAGAACTGTCACCAGGCTCAGACGGACTCGCTTCAGAGGTGGATGCATCGTGCCACTGGGCTTCGTCAGTGTCCATGGATGGGGGGAAAGAGGGAAGGACGATAGATGCCTGTCGTTCTAAATTTATGGCACTACAAGCGGCTGCCGGACCGCGAAGTGGTCCGCCATCCTCTTATTTCGACACCTGTCGCGAAAATGATCCCTGGTGCGGGAAGCAGTTCTTCCACCAGCCAAGGTCACGGCTGAAACTCCCGGAGAAAACAAAAATTCCCCGTCATATATTCCCAGAGTGGTGAGGGAAAAGAGTTGAATTTATGGGACAGAGTGGTAGTAGTCTTTCGATTGTGAATAAAATAATCCCACTCATCTGGGTACGGAGGGAGGGTCGATCGGACATGGCCACCTTTTGAGCCACAGGTGAAGCACTAATCATGAGTTCTTTCCAGTTAAAGCCTGTCTGCATAGGTTGAAGTTGTCAATAAATAGAAGAAGGAAATGAAGACCGCACTTCGATACCACAATGCTGGCACATTCTATTCCAACGAGGACCGAGACGGCTTGTGGCCTGCCAAAGATTCAATATTGCAACGTGATCCCACCAATGCTCATCACGGAACGTTCTGGAAGTGAGGACCGTCGAATGTCATGTGCGCCAGCATCGTGCTGGCGGATTTTTGCGTGGTGTGTATCATCCAGTCACACTGACTTGCGAACTGTGGTGTCCGCGCATTTGCGCTCGAGGTTCATTGTTCAATGCATTTCGTGCCGCTCTGCAAGTTGTATGGCGAATATTTGCCGCATGAGCCTCGGAGAGCGAATTCCGAGCTAGTTTCGCGGGGCAGACGGTGGTGGCGTTCCATTTCTATGTCTTGCAACAGCCGTTCAGTCGCCGGCTGATTGCTGCTGTTCTCGGAGTCAAATGGACGATGAATGGTAGGTAAGGATAACACACCGAATGACGCCACTGTCCATCAGCAGGCATAACCAAGATATCAAGCTAGAGAGGGTTAAAAACAAAGCAAGTACTATGTATAGTCGAAATCTCGAAGCGGAAACTGCCGTCGACTCGAAGATGGACGACTTTCACGACTTTCACGGCATGTGTGTCACAAAAGCAGGGAGAGAAAAAACTCGAGGTTTACACGGAGATAGTGAGTCGGTTGATGCTTGGCTATATACAGTTGCAAGAGTTGATTTGAAGGGAGAGTGATGGAGTTGACTCAGTTGAGGAAGCAAATTTAAGCGGAGTGTTGGCGGAGTTTTAAAAGGCTTCAGACAGACAGACAGACACACGTTGTGACGAGGAAGAGCGGTCATTCCAGGTCATCCGACACGGCATGGGCGGCCTTGAAACGAGCAATCCGTGGAACGACCTGGTGAGTCGCTTGGCACATGTACAAGTGCACTCCCGAACTTGTCCCGAACTCCGAATCGTTTTTTATAAAGCACTTTTATGCAGATCACCAACTTCATGTGCGAAAGCCTGTAGATCCATCACTGCGCCGAGCTGGGCTTTCGAATTCGAGACAGGAATAGGAAGGGAATCTTCGAGGTAGCTTGACTGTACATGTATACATACATGTGAACTCACGCATCCTGACCTGATGTCAAACTCGGCTCCAACATTTAGTTTCGTTTTGACCAGAATTCCATGCGTGCGCCACAGATTCTTTTTAGGCCAGCGACATTACAATCCTCTGCTTAGCATCCACTTCACGGGAGCCAACCCACTTTATGCCGAAAAAGTTCGATTTTAACAGGCTCGCCTTCGGGGTCATCTTATAAATACTTGTACTTCGCCTATAATTCTCATAATCGCCAAACTCTGCTCACTGGCCGCACTACCCTACCGCTCTCCGCCCTTCGATCCACTCTCGGCTCAAGTATGCCCAAAGACGGGGAGCGGCTTGTACGCCTCCTCGAGGTACTTCATCTCCTCGTCCGTGAGCTCCAGGTGGACTGCGGCTGTGTGGATCGATCGCGATAGGGTATTCAATTGCGAATATGGATGAGCGATGGAAAGTGGAGAGAAAAGAAGGGAGCGCACTCACCGATAGCGTCCGTGATCTTCTCGAGGGACGTAGTACCGATGATGGGCGCGGTGATGCCTGGATGAGTGCGTTAACGATGGTCTGTCGTCTTTTATTCGAAACAAAAAAGAAAGAAGAAATAGAACCGAAATTGAAGGAGAACGGAGGAACGGAGCGAGGAGAACAGCACGAATAAGAATACTTAGAAAAGAGAGGCGCACCATCCTTATGCATCGACCACGCAAGCGCGACCTGCGCCATCGACACACCCTTCTTCTTCGCGATCTCTTCGACCCTGCGTCCCACCCACGTCAGATCATTACCGACCATAAACCATAGAAAACCAGAGTGAAAGAAGGCGCACCTGCTGACGATGGTCGTGGCCGCGTCGCCGTTGTATTTGCTGACGAAGCTGCGCGATTAACATTTTAGGAGATGGGAGGGAAAATGGGTCGGTGAGCGAGACGCACGGATCGCCGGTCCCGCGCGCAGTCTCGGTTTGTGCGGCGATCGGGCGCGTGAGCACCCCGCGCGCGAGGGGCGACCAGGGGATGATGCCAACGCCGAAGTGCTGCAATATTCAGTCTATTGGTAGCTTGCGATATTAGTTTGACAATACCTTGACGGTAGGGAACATCTCGCGCTCCTCCTCACGGTAGACGAGGCTGTGGTGGTTCTGCATGGAGATGAACGGCGTGAGCTTGTTCGCGATTGCATAGTCTGTTTTCGTTCGTGTCAGAGATTTATTCTGCGAGGGAGGGGAACGAAACTACTTTGCATGGCGTGGACTGGTGCGTGATTTATTATATTAGCATTGGAAGCAGGAGAGGATTATTCATTTATCCTACATTGCCACGCCCAGCAGGACGACATGCCGATGTAGCGTGCATAACCGGCTTTGACGACGTCGTGCAAGGCTTGCATCTATAAGCATCGGTAGAAAGAGCATGAATAATATATGGGCTGAAGGGGAGATTATATACAAACAGTCTCCTCGATAGGTGTGTCGTAGTCGAACCGATGACACTGCAGGACGTCGACGTAGTCGAGCTGCAGACGGTGCAGGCTGTTTTTGATCGAGTCGAAGATGTGCTTTGGACAGAATTCCAGTCAGTTCGATAGAATATCAAAAAGCTGGGAGAACACAGACCTTGCGGCTCAATCCGCGCTGGTTCACAGTGCGCGCGCCAGCGGCCTCTTTGGGCTTGTTCCATGCGACGTACCCGAAGACCTGAAGGGGCGTTCAATACGGAATGATTGGCAGACATAACTAGGCGAATATTCGAGGGACAGCAGACCTTGGTCATGACGACGATTTCGTCCCGCGGCAGCTTGTATTCTTTGATAGCTTTCCCGAGGATCTCTTCGGACATGCCATCCGAGTATACCTGGGTGACATATTGAATGACAGAAGCAACTTTAAGATGATCATGAAATACCGCAGCGGTGTCGAACGTGTTGATACCCGCGTCGTATCTGCGCTGAGCATGAGAAAGAACTTGAAGGACATGCAGCAGCGAACGCACGCAAACTTGATGTGCTCCATCCCGACCTTCTCGGGGAGAATCCAGGTCTGGCCGTGCCATTCGGGGGAACCATAGCTCATGCATCCCAGAATTATCTTGGACACCTTGAGCCCAGAATTACCGAGACGAACTGGGAGGTTCAAGCCGGTCAAAGTTAGAAACGCCGAAAAAACAGCGAGAACCACCATATGGCATAGATTTCCTGACCGCCGCCATGCTTGTTTCGTGCAGTTATCGACCTCGGTCGCGATGGAGTGTATGGGAAGGAGAAGAGTCGAGTAGTAGGCAGCTGCTAATCCAGAGGCTGCAGCCAAACACAGCCATTCCGCCGGGTACCAAATCGGGTAAGTCTTGTGCCACGCGGACGCCTGATGGCTGCACACCCTTGTTTCCTCCCTCCTTGTAGATCCATTCTCCCGCGTGTTCTCCCTCGTTCGGGCCTCTCCTTATCCCATCGCGTATAGAGCTGATATACCTGTGCATATCTTGGACTTCTGACGGCTTTTTGCGGACTCTGCTCGAGAAACCAGCGAATTAATACGATACGCACGCGATTAGATACAGTCTCGCATGGACGATCCTGCTGGCGGCTGGCGCTTCGCCCAGGCATTCGGGGACAAGGGGGAGATTGAGGAGATCACAGAGGGTATGTAGTCGCTTGCGCGATTTCGATTATTGTTATGCGAGTTACTCACATAGGCGCCAGCGGACATCATCTCTGCCGTCGAGTTCGACTCGACAGGCAACTTCCTCGCGACGGGCGACAAGGGCGGTCGCGTCGTGCTCTTCGAGCGCAATCAGACGAAGAAGAACTGCGAGTACAAGTTCTACACCGAGTTCCAGTCACACGAGCCCGAGTTCGACTATCTCAAGAGTCTAGAGATTGAAGAGAAGATCAACAAGATTCGTTGGTGTGGACGGCAGAACTATGCGCACTTTCTGCTCTCGACGAATGGTGCGTCCACTTTCTTCTATAACGCACGCGTTTGCTGACTTGCGTAGACAAAACCATCAAGCTGTGGAAGGTGTTCGAAAAGTCACTCCGCGTCGTGTCTGAGACGAACCACTACGATGGCGCGCGACCCCTCCCGCCACCGACCGCCCAGCATCACCTGCGCCTCCCCCGCACGACGACGCACGACCAGATCATCGCCGCCGTCCCGCGCAAGGTCTACGCCAACGCCCACGCGTACCACATCCACTCCATCTCCGTAAACTCGGACCAGGAGACGTACATCTCCGCAGACGACCTCCGCATCAACCTCTGGAACCTGAATGTGCACGATCAGAGCTTCAGTACGTGTCCATCGTGCTGGTTGTTGGCGCAAGTTGATACTGACCCATCCAGACATCGTGGACATCAAGCCGCAGAACATGGAGGAGCTCACCGAGGTCATCACATCCGCATCCTTCCACCCGATCCACTGCAACCTCTTCATGTACTCGTCCTCCAAGGCGAACATCAAGCTCGGGGACATGCGCGACTCGGCGCTCTGTTCGCAGTACGCCAAGCGTGGGTGTTCTCTCCTCTCGACTTCTTCGTCTTCTATCTCTTTCCCGCATTTCATACTAACAACGCGCACAGGCTTCGAAGACCCGCCAGACCCGCTCTCGTCGTCGTTCTTCTCCGAGATCATCTCGTCCATTTCCGACGCGTCTTTCTCACCTGACGGGCGCTACATCCTCGCACGCGACTACCTCACGCTCAAGATCTGGGACGTCAACATGGTATGTTCGCTCTTCCTATCGTCGCCTTTCTTTCCTCCGGTTCTCGCTCTTGTTGCCATGTTGCCTTCTTATACACACTATACACATTCTAATCCCTGCTCAGGAATCCCGCCCACTCAAGACGATTCCGATCCACGACCACCTGCGGGGCAAGCTGTGCGATTTGTACGAGAACGACTGCATCTTCGACAAGTACGAATGTGTCTGGGGCGGTGATGGGCGGTGCGTGTCTTTTTTTCTTTCGGATTTTCTCGGTTGTGGAATTAGTTGAGACGTGTTGGACGGAGCGTGAGCGGACGATAGAGCGTTGAATGCGAAGCACACTGGATAAGCAACACCTTGTCCACTAGACTTTTTTTTCATTGTTCCGTTGTCCCGTACAACGTTCAACTTCCTTGTTTTTCTGCTCTCACCATTCCTTTCGTTTTCTCATATTACGCCCCAGACAAGTCCTCACAGGCTCGTACCACAACTACTTCCGGATCTACGACACGGAGGGCACGGGAGACGTCGTGCTGCAGGCGGACAAGTCCGTGCTCAAGACGAAGAAGCTCGGCGGGCCCGGCGGCGGTGGCGCCATGCGCGAGCGCATGCAGAGCGAGCCGCTCGACTTCAACAAGAAGATCCTGCACGCGAGCTGGCATCCGGGCGAAAAGACCGTTGCGGTGCGTACCGGCTGACTTCCCACTACTTGGATCTTAACTGATGTTGGTTAAACTGCGCGCAGATTGCGGCGACGAACAGCCTGTTCGTGTACAGTGCCGCATGACGCGCCGGGCGGCGGCACTATTTATGCGTATGCGCGTGCGGTCCCTGCTCGATCTCGCCCGGACGCGAGGCCTTTTTCCGTTATGGAAGAAGGCTTGGTTACTGGAAAGGAAGATGCAAAACGAAGATGGGGGAGGAGAGGACCAAGACTTTTTGTTTTATTGGAAAAGTAGAAAGTGCTTATAATGAAGTGAAATGTATATGTTGTATCACGTACTCGAATCCAGAAATATAACTGCTGGCAGAATGGGTACGTGCGTTGGGGAGTTTGAGGTAACGCTCTGAGGTACGTTTTTTTCTGGTGAATGGTGAGATTCTGAAAATATCTCCGATGGTATTCGGTGTCTCGATCTATAAACTTAGCACTCGATAGCTCACTTGTTCGTGCGCACGGACATCTTTTCCATTTCGTCAAACAGCGACTCCCTGCGGATTTATAGTTGGCTGATGTCGGGGCCTTGATAAGCCCTGACAAGAACCAGGTAAAGGCAAAGGTCATCCACCTGCTATAGAAATGGTGTAAGCTCAACTTGTATCAACCACTCCTGTAGACTACCTGCCAATCTCCTCAGCATTCGGACGGCGAAATTATTGCGGTGTCTCGAAGAGCTCGTGTTGACGGGAATTGACGTGGAGCTGCTGCTCAGTGCGCTCCTCGAGATGGAGTCGGGGTCGCGCGTATGCAGTCATTCTAACTCGCGGAGTGGGGGATGAGGATCCTGTCGGATCTGATGAAATGAATTTTATTTTGAGGTGCATGGCCGTTTGTGCGCTCATTCTTTGCCCACAGGCTGATTTTTCCGATAGGGACATGATTGGTCTTCCATCGATACTTCCACGCCCCCGATCTGTATCATTTGGGAAATGGAAAGTCCGGGATCAAATGTGCGGGATCATGTCTGGCCGAGCGCCGGCCAGACATTTTCGGAGTTTGAATCTACCTATGACGTAGAGTAAATCTAAACAGCAGCACAGCATCATCCTGGGACAAGTTGGCGCCAAACAGAGACACGCATCGCGTCCCTTTCCTCCTTCCTTCATCGCGTTCCTCCTCCTCCCTTCCACTTCCTCTCTCGCCAATGGCGCCTTTCGTCACGCCCAATGGCAACATGTGCCCAATGTGCGGGAATCAGCTTGGGGTGAAGATTGCCAAGGGTGGCGAGTTCCATGGATCATCCTTCATACAGTTATGGGCTGACAAAGAGTGATATCGTTCTTCAGGGGTGACAGAAGTCGAGTAAAAGTCATTAGTTGCGAGAAAGAGATGCCTTGTAGGTCTGGGTCGCGTCGTAGGGCAGCGAAGAGCGCCATGGCTGAGCGCGTTGGGTTTCTTTACAGATGTTGTTCATATGCGTCATATGTCCGCTGATCGTTCGATCCCGCACATTTGATCCCAGACATTCCAATTAGTAATGCTTGATCTGAAGTGGTGTTCCGTTCTGTGAGTTTTTGTCTGCTTCTGTGTGTTGACTGGGTTCTACAGCGGACGTGTGCCGTGAGCTCGGCCTGGAAGACATTCAGAAGTCCAGGGACAATAGTATACAATCGTGCCCTGTATACTTAGTTACTCCCTGGGCCCGGCGTTCCTGAGCGGGACCGTGCCGTGTAATCCTACCTACCTACCTACCTACCTACCCGAATTTATTGGTAAGCTGTTCATTTCGGTCGGTCGATCTGAATATTTTTCACCGTTTTGTCAAATCCAGCGTGATCATTCTCAACAACCCAAATTCCCGATCCCAGCATTTTGGAAAGGATCTGTTGGAGAGAGGAGATGTTCCCTCCTATGCTGATGATCAGATCTATATAAAATCTGCCACCACCCACATGTTAGCATTTTCTTCTCTGCTTCAAGAGTGCATGACTGAATGATGATCATGTTTTGTGAGTTGGTTGTCATCCCGTTCAACCAGATCGGACTTTCAGTCTTCTAGAGTTCTACAGCATGTGTAACCGTTGTCATCCTCTTTCTCGACTCCGCCGACGTTTTTACCCCAACTATTGCTAGTAAAATGTGATTTGGAGATGATCGCATTTAGTAGTCAGCGTCTCTTGTCTAGGGGTTTCAAATCCAATGGGGCTATCAGCTCATAATTACAAACCAGCGCCCATAGTTGATTCGGAATTTCCGGAAGCGCCCGTACAGCCGATGTTACTGCACTACTTATTGGCACGTACTTTGAGCAAACTTCGAGTCTGCTTCTGTAATTCGGGCATCGGCCTTAGGCTTATTTCTAAAGGCTCTCCATTGACTGAATGGCTCGCTAGACTTGTGCGAGACTACCTAATACTATGCCGTAGTACCACAGGGTCGCGGGCGCCGCATGGCCACACTGCACAGGCGAGGCTCGGGCGCCTAGCTTCGGATCTCTGCGACATATACATAGGTGCGCTAATCACGTTTCCGGGTTTCAGTGGGCACGATGCTTGAAATACATCTTCTGCGTGTTGTCTGCGTGTGCCTAAAAGGTTTCTACTTCGATCGAAGTCCTTCTTCCCCCTCGTTTTCCCCCGTCGCTCGCTGGCTGTAGCATCCACACGCCCTACCAGTTTCTTTTCACAAAAAGCGCCCAGCCGTCATGGTTGCAAGCAATCCCCTCTTTAGCGGCGGATGGACGCTCAAAAAATTCAATGCGACTGTCATCAACGACGTGTGGCCCGAGGTCATTTTCTTCACTCTAGTCGCAGCCAGTATGTGTCCCGCAGCGCATTCCGTTTTCAAATGGAAACTGATTGGTCGTATGCCACCCTCAGTGGTCGCGCTCGTGACTGATAAAACGAGCCACAGCCTCGCCGTTTCCAGCAGCTTGCTCACAGTGCTCGGTACTGTCCTCGGTTTGGTTATTTCGTTCAGGACATCGTCTGCCTACGAGAGGTGATGCACTTGCTGTTTCTAACAGAATTACGTTCGTGCTAAACGTGACCAACCATAAAAGGTATCAAGATGGACGCAAGATGTGGACTAATATCACGATTGCCTCGAGGAATATTGCGCAGATAGTGCGTCATCCAGCTTGTCCTTTTTGATCTAGTATCGATGTCTCGTAGATCTGGATACACGTCCCTTTCGAGCGAGCCGACAAGGACCAAAACAAGATGACGACGGTGCAAAGTGTGATCGAGAAGAAGACCATGGTCAATTTGGTAGCTACGATTCCCATCCTATGTATTCCAGAATCGGTGTTCATCCTACTACAGGTCCAAGCCTTCTCCGTATCCGTCAAGGTGTGAAAACCCATATTTTCCGTAGGAGACGTATATTCATTCTGACAACCCCTCAGCACTTTTTGCGCGCAGAACCTGGAGTGTACTATCAGGACCTCTACCCGCTGATCTGCTTCCTGCCGCGGTACGCCAACCCCAACGGGCCCGCGACCGCCGCCAACATGCTCCCGCTGTGGCAAGCCTCGGAAGACGAGGAGTACCCCCTGCACGCTGCTTCTCCGCAGCCGCAGCGCTCGGCCTCCGAGCCCTCCCTCCCTTCCCATTCCGGAGAGTCACACAAAACGGGCGAGCGCGGCTGGCTGCGCTCGCTGAGCCGCGAGCGCGGGCCGGGCCTGCAGCGTGCGAAGACGTTCGACCCCGAGAAGGCGCTCGCGGATGTACAGAGCCACCGCCCGCTGCGGCCGGCGCGCAACCCGCCCGAGACGACGTTCCTCGATTATTTCACTATCCTGCGCGTGTTCCCGTGGATGTTCAGCTTGTTCCGGAAGACGGTGCGCATGAATCGGAAGTCGCGGCGGAATAAGAAGAAGCCTGAACTCGTAGAGAGTAATGTCCCGTTGGAGATTACGATTTACCTGTCTGCGTACGTGGTCTTCTTGTTTCTGATAGATTTAAAAACGCTCATTATCTGGCTTCAGATACTTGGCCCGTGTGTATGGCTGCCAATATCCCGAACTACGCTGACATTTTTTGACTAGACCTCCTGCGCAATGGCTGGTTACAACCGGCACTGGCTACCGGCCTAATGAACAATATCGCGAGTTTGCAGGACACAATGAGCAACCTCGACCGCATCGGATCAACACCGCTGCCCTTTGCATACCAAGCGCATCTGCGTATGTCGTTGTGGTGAGCAAGAATTCTATCTATCGCACGATGATTGAGATATCGACATGTATAACCCGACAGGCTGTATCTGTTCCTTCTTCCTTTCCAGGTTGTCTCGTCCTTTGGATACCTATGCATCCCTGGAACTGCGTTCGCGTCGTTCCTCCTTCTGGGTTTCCTCGAGATCGGGCAAGAAAGTATGGTGCTTCATGGGCTTTTAGCTGATTCCTGTGCTAACGAGTGAATCTACCCTTAGTTGAAAATCCATTCAACTACGATCTGAACGATCTCGGTATGCTCTTCCCCGCCATACAAGTCTCCGAGATCTTGATGTTAAATTGCGCTTAGACCTCGACGCATTCTGCCTCGGCATCCAACGCGAGCTGCACGAGATCACCGCCGTGAGTCGTTGGTTGTATCTCTATCTGCGACTTTAGCTCACTTAATGCCAGCACAACACTCCCGACCCTCGCAGTACGTCTTCACCGCGTGGAACCAGCCACTGGCGCCTGCAGACCGCCGCAGCGCGGAGGAGCTGACGCAGGACGCGGCGGCGGCTTACCACCATGCGGAGCACGCGGGCGACAGCGAGCCGGGTATGATGAGCATACGACGCGTGCTGCTCAAGAATTGGCGGGATGTGGAGAGGATTACCCGGCAGATGTGATTGCTGGGCTGGGCGTTTATATAATAAAGGGATGCACGCACGGACGGTCATTCTCAGAGGTTATAACGATAGAATCATCAGTAATAATAATTGTTAAAGCGATGGATTTCTGGACCGCAGCTGACTGGTTCACTGGGGTCGACTGAAATTTACTTTGTCAGGTGTGGCTTTTGACTTGTAGATTGGCATAAGGGCATAAAAAGTCCGGCTCGATGCGTCGCCGCCTTTCGCCACTCCACGGTGACCACGAATCTGGAAGCGCAAAGCAACGCGGCGATCAGTGGCAGTGCTGTCGGATCACTCTATCCGATCATCGAGATGGAGCTTATCTGATAAGCTCGACCCTTCCCCACCACACGAATCCCCCGTCCCAGCACCAGGAAAAACGAACACCAATGGCAGGCACAACGCTCGCCCATGCTATCGCAGGCTATGTGCACAATGTTCACAAGGGCTCTGGTGGACACCGTACCTTGCGAAATGTCGCTGGTGTCCGTGCAGTGGTTGCTCTTCCTGCACAGACGCCGAACTCAACATCCCAGGACACTACTTCCCAGGAGGTGGACCCAGAATTGCGACTTCTCAAATGCTCGTCATTATTCATCATGATCTTCGCGAACGCTTTGCTTCAGGTGCGGGTTCTTCAATTCAAGTACGGCCAACCCTACCTCAATCGTCATTGATAGTTCTCCGCATACATTACCGTCTCTTCCGCGAGTGCATACGCTGCGCATCTCGGCGGCTCGGCAGTGTTTTCCGGTCTCACCATTGGCATTCCCAATGTGTTTTCTGGACTTGTTCTCATTCCAATGACGAAAATTGATCAAGGTCGGTTCAATCGCGTTTCCGCACGTAATTTTATTCAATAACCTCGGAGGGCGTAGGGCGTTACACAAGACCTCTCCAAATCGCGTGTGGCTCTTTGATCCTCGGGAATATCCTGCATGCGGTCGCGTACCAGGCGAACTTCCTGTACCTTATCCTCATGGGCCGTCTGGTTTCGGGCATTGGATACACGGGATTTATGTATGTGAGAAGATATTGCTCAGGTATTGATTCTTCCCCGTGAATTGAATAAGCTTGCTGACATGTCCATCTCGTAAAGATCCCCGCATTGTCGGAGTCCGCAGACGCACGACCTTAGCAAGTTGGCTCGTGATTGGGCAGTCGTTTGGTCTGAGTGCGGGTCCTTTCCTCTGCGGGTTGCTTTACAAGGTTGGTTTCTCGAACGAGGTCTTCAATGGATTCACCAGGTACGATTTTTTCAAATTATAAACTGTACTTTTGGATATTGACTTCTGTTCAAGCCCAGGATGGGTGACATCGTCCTTTTGGCTCCTCTTCACGGTTGCTATCGCCGTTCTTTTCCAGGATCTGCCCAAACCCCGGAGAGCGTATGGTCCGAATACCATTGAAATGGGGAATGCGTCTGCTCCCGCTGTCACACATGCCGGTTTGAGTCCATTTCCCGGTGAGACGGAAGCTGAACCATCCGAGAGCATCACCCTACGTCAGTGGGGCGTTATATTCTCTATGTGCTACTCCTCTATGTCCTGCTTCTTCATCCTCGGCAGCTGGGAATCGAACATCCCTATCTTCACCGCCGTCGCATTCGGCTACTCTCCCTACGCCGCAGGCAACTTTATCGCGCTCGGCGGAATCGCGACCCTCCCCTTTCTCCTCATGAGCGTCCGCTACTCCCCCCGCTTCCAGGACCGCGTGACGCTCTCCGTCGGCTCTGCTATTGGTCTTGCGGGACTGGCGCTCACGCTTGTACTGCTGGCCACCGACAAGCTTGTGTTCGCGTCTCTCTATGCGTGTTGGTTTCTTGTCGCGCTGGGCTTCAACCTGGCGAGCACGTGCACGTTGAGTTTGCTTTCGAAGCAGCTTCCGAATGAGTACAACCGGAGGGCGAGCTTGGCAATTCAGTATAGTAACTACCTCGGACGGATAACCGGTGCCGTGTTTGGCGGGGCTGGTGAGTGAATTTATAAAACTGGAACTGGAATGATGCTGATGAGGCGAGTGAGTGCAGCTGTTCAGATTGGGATGATGAACTATATCGGAGTACTGATCTTTGTTGTGGGATTAGGAGGATTTATGCATATGGTACTGTGGAAGGAGCTGAAAGCCAAAACTGGCTAGATCACTAGAACCCTCTAATATATGAACGATTTTGTAGAAGAGAGTCTAGTAATGATTCAATGTTGGAGAAATGTACAGAAGCACATATAGTACCGAGCAGAGCTGCAATCTCATGTACTAGTCTAAGGTGAGTATATGTAGTCCGTCTTTCCTCTCTATGACACTATGACAGAAAAAGGGGCTGGATCATCGCACTAGATTCAGAGTCAATGACATCTATGATACCTCGACTGTAAATACTGGGAAGCAGTTGTTGGATGGCCACCCTCATGTTTTGGCAGGCCGACGGTAATATGACGAGGTGAAACTCCTGGAGGACTGAAAATTGGGGCCCGTCAAGAGCTCGTGCTAGAAGACTCCAATCCGCCCCGAGGAGTATGTCGATCCCCGCATTTATCTCTATAGACAGCCTTCGCAGGGAAGACGATATCGAAGAGAGAAAGTGACACATCCAGTCCCAAAATGACGGGAATAGTGCGTCGAGGGTGGTTTTCAGACGCACATCGCGGAGGTTCGGGTTGTGGCGCGGCTGGAAATGTTCCGGAATAATGGCTTAATAGCAGGGGATCAACGATGCATTGACAAGCGTCGCTAAAGAACGAACGCACCAGTGTCGACCCCCAGATTGAATGAGAGGCCAAGGACCAAGAGGTGGTCTTGCAAGTGACGCATCAGATGTCCCGCCGAGGCGACCTCGCTCGGCAATATATCGTATAATTCCAAGTGACGTACCCCTACCAGTGGGTAGTACTTGCAGAGCCAGTCCTTCTCCCCCAGAATGGCTTTGCGGAAGGCGATCTTGAGGGTATGGAGCGCGGGGGAGAGAGACCCGGAATACTCCTCCGCAGGCGTTTCCACGGGTTTGGCCTTAATACGGACGAGGTAGAGGCGTTCCAGGAGGGGGAAATGACGCAGCAGAAGCATCAACTGTTGATTGTCGTGGAACTTCCCGGTCCGGAGCTCCAAAGCGGTAATGTTGCGAAAGGCGGAGCACAGGTAGCGAATGTGGATGTCTTCCCAGGAAACCCAAGAGAGGACATCGATGATTAGAGTGGCGACCGTCACTAATTGCGCGAGCTGTGGAAGCAAATCGTACAGCTTGTTCACCAGATCTCCTCGTTCTTGATATGTCATATTATAGACCACATCGCGCATCTCGACGATCTCTACCTGGCGCAGGTAGGATGTGAGATGGGATGACTTTAAGAAGTCATTCCATCGAGTGGCCTTGTCGAGCGTTATTCGGATAGAATGGAATAGATGGGAGCGTGAAGCTGGCAGCCAGGCTTTGCAGACTAAGCTGCAGCAGGAGAGATCTTTCCAAGGTGCCGGCGACTCGCTGATCCAACCGATTATCTCGTCGGTGAGCTCCGCTGGTAGGGCCAATTCTACCTCATTAGATTCTGTGGGACTTGGTCAGAGTATTCCGCTGGCTTGACGTCGTTTACTGAATGAACAAACCCATTGATAATAGGTCGAGGCAAGAGGGAAAAGAGAATTTAACAAACGCCAACGTGGCGCCTCCGAGGCTGTGTCGGACTCACCAATGCAAGTCGTGTTTCTTTTAGCACGCGCTTCCAGATCACGTGGCGATACCACCTTCCTCTTCTTCCACTAACTTGTTGTTCAACTGACTCCAAGATCTCGGCAAGGGTAAGCTTGCGCGAAACCCCAATTTTAGCGACAGCTACACTGGGCGCGTCGTATCATTGTGGCCAACGGCACCATGGGTTTGGAGTTTCTTTTTAATATCTTTACCCTTGAATCTATTCAATCGGACGGGGGATGGAATGCTTCTTGGGTGATCTTATAGGACGCAACGTAGCCAATAATACCCATTTCTGGTAAGGCGAGTTATTATATCCGATGGATCTACATTTTTGACAAGATTGAACATCCGCCAGACGTCGAATTCACCGTTCAGGCTGCTTGCTGCCTAGTGCGCAACGTTCGGAATCCTCAAGACTTATGTATTCGAACCTCCCGAAGTTCTTTTTGAAAACATCTGCTAGGCGCACACAGCTACATCAGATTCCCATTGCCATCAGGGTCAAAGCGAATTTCCTTTTTCGGCACAATCTCTTTGTTTCGGCTTGCAGTGAGCCACTTGGTGCACGTCGGGCGTTGCCACCCATCACAACACCTTCCTTTAATGGAGTTTTTTGCCTCAACCAATCCACTCGAGTGGCTCAATCTAGCTTTGACCAGCGCTTTCTCAAAACCTTCCAAACATTTGACTTATACGGTAAATTTCTGAGCCTCTCGAGAAAAGCAATCCAAATGTCCACTCCAGATCCCTTTTTCGGAATCGGTTTCAATCGTATAAATAAGGGCCCGAAGAAATGGACTTCCACACGCTTCGAAGCGCGCCGCTTGTCCCTCAACCCCACCTTGGCCACCTCTCTCCCCAGGCAGGTCCTTACCCCTTCATAAACAATGGCGCATACCATGCAGACCCCACCCTCAGAGACTCAGATCTCTCGGCCACGCAATGTGAATCACTGTCCTATCTTTTCCTTGTTCATTTCTGACCACGCCGTATTGTCCAGCGTGGCAAGCTTCCACCGTACCCTCCTTTGGCATTCATGTGCCCCGTCGAGGGATGCCTGTGGAGCTACAAGCGGAAGAGTGATGTTGAACGCCACAGCTCTCAACACCTGTCTACAGAGGAACAGGAGAGACGGTGAGTTTTTTGACGCGTTCTCTGCGGCCACTGGTATCTAATCGAGTTCCACCAGCAAAGTCGCGTGTTCTTATCCAGGATGCACATATAGCACCCTACAGAAGTCCAACTTGAAAACGCACCAGAACAAACAGTGAGCTCGTCATCGTCTGTCCGAGGAATTTCATCTCATGCACTATCTCATTAGCACGGGCAAGAAGCCTCACGCATGCGCGGCCTGTGCTTACAGTACCGGCGACCCTGCCTGCCTGGCCCGTCACAAAAAGACTCACCGCGGACCGCCCGCAGGAGATTCTTCCCCATCCCCATCCACAACGCGTGCGAGCAGTGGCAGGAAGCCCAAGGCGAAAGCATCATCCCGTTACTCACCCTACTCCCGTCCCTTTTCTTTTGCCCCAGCCTCATCATCACATTCGAGTCTCGACTCAGATTATTCCGACTTATCTCTCGACTCGTTAGCCTCTTCGGCATCTGGCGCTTCGTCCTTCCTATCCTGTTATTCTCCTGTCAGCCAGTCATCCCAGTGTTTGTTCGGTTTTGAGGAGTCCGAACAGGCGAACTCCTTCCAGTTGAATGAGGACTATTCCGGTGCTTTATATGTTCCTCCGCCACCCGCCCTCGTCGCCGGTCAGCAGTGTTCTCCGGGATGCATATCCGACCACTGGGTTTCGGAGTCAGTGGATATCAATCCCAACGGGCTGTTCGACAGCATGCCACTACTAGACACCACACCGCGTCCCGGGCCTGGACTCCTCTATCCCGCTGAAAATGTCCAGGTCTTTGCATCATCCTTCCAGTTCCCTGCTCAGTCGTCATACAACATTATGACTCCAACCCCAGTAGACATTGCGGCCGGCTATGACCTCTTTGCCTGGTCCATGTCTCGGTGGTGACCGGGGAAACGTATTTACCAACGGAGGACGAGTGCTACAGTGCAAGCTATTTCTCCGAATTTGCTGTCCCTCCGCCGGTGCTGCAGCTTGGAGCCGATGCTATTGATCCACGATTTCTGGCAGCCGACTTCGTGCCCGAGTTTCAAGGAGAGTGGCAGAACGTCGCTGCCGCCTAGACGGCAGTATTGTGCCGCCCCCGTATTTTTATTTCTATTTATTCGCAGTACATAGTGTTTCTTTATTCTTACTTATCTGTGCAGTGCTTAGTTCAGCAGTATACTTGCCGTGGATTCCAATTCATTGTCTGGCTCGGGTTTCGCATCTCCCACTACTGTGATCATGAATTGTAACACAACTGCGCTTCAATGCCTCCAACATCACAACTAAGGAGCTGATTTTACTTGATGAGCACAAGGAGAACGAATTAATCAACGCGGAGAGGGAGAAATCAGAAAGCAGGGAGTACTGGCATGTTAGTATATGAATTCACTAAGGACTGTCGATAAAGATTCGCAACATGAATCAACCACGTAGAAGAGATGGAGCCAAGATTTCCCCTGATCTGTAGTTACTCTGTGAGATACCAGTCTCTCGTATACAGACGCAAAAACTTGATGCTCGTACCTTCCCCGATGTGAAAAGATGTCGTTAACGTTTTTTTTTGTAAAATCGTGTATCACCAAGGACAGTGCGTGCACTGAAGACGTGCCTTTCCAAACAGAGTGCAAGTGACTTCGCCGAACCCGAAAGTGACACCGAAAGTGAACGTTTCCCAGAAGTTTGGCCAGATGATATCCAGCTCCATCCAATAGCTGTATTTGCTCCAGTAGCTTGCGAGTGAATTTGGGCAAAGGTACCGCGCCATTCCCAAGGCCGCCGATGAATCTTGAAGAACTAAAAGGCAATGGCCCACGGCGATCAGGCACATAGAATCAGACTGCAGAAACTTTCCAAGTTGGTCTAACAGAGCAGCCATCAATGGAGGTGCTCATGCTAGTGGGAAGATCAAGATATGAACTGACGTGCGTGTGAATTCAGTTTGCCTGGATATAATTCAACCACGAGTCAGCGCCCGAGACAAAAATCCGTTCTTGAATCAGCCGCCCAAGAAGCTCAATGCCGCTTCCTCTTGCCTCGTTGTATGCTGGAATGAATCGGCCGTCGCCGCTTGCCGCACAGGAAATAGGAAGGCGAGGCAAAAATGACCTCAGCCATCCATGATTTGTGTCAAGTCGACGCGCCAAGGACAGATGGTCGATGTCAGGCAGTGACGACAAGCACGTAAGTTGCTCCGAAGCCCTCGACAGAATCCTGCGGCCGCACAATCTGCTCGCAGCATTCTTCATGTGGATGATGATATATTATTTGGATGTGAGAATAATACACGTATGAGGTTCGCGTAGCGGTCATTAATTAGTACATACAGTACGACAGGAGATGGATCATACCACACTAGACAAGTCGTGTGGCAGGACATGAGACGCGACCTGGTTGTGCCCGATGGCGAACGATCAGTGCCCAGTCACTGTCGCTATGGTAATACATAAGGTGACATCCCCATGAAGCCCGCGCGGCGGCGGCGCGCGAAGCCCGCCCTGGCCGTGCCACGTTCGCGGCAGCTCACTTGAGGTTCCGTAGTTTCTGGATGACATCTTGCATGTCGCGCTGGTTCCACTCGCCGCTCCAACCCTGCCCGCGCTCCTTGCGCGAGATGCCGGGCGAGAGGTACTGCATGGACACGGGCGCGTAGTCGTCGTCCGAATCGAGCGGGTCGAGGTCCGCGAAGGGCGTCTCGGGGCGCGCGTACGGGTCGGCTACGGACAGCGCGTGCGCGTGCCCGTACGTGCGGGAAGGCGTATGCACGCGGGGAGGCATGTCCGCGGGCAGGGGCACCACGCGTGGCGGGAGCACTTCGGAACGCGAGTAGAAGTGCGAGCGGGGGTGCTCGCGCACGGGCGTCGGGTCCGGGTCGTCGTGGCCGTCCGCGGAGGAGGCGGCGCTGTGGATGTCGATCACGAGCCCGTCGGGCGTCGTCGGCGGATTCAGTGCCTGGTTCCGCGAGGGTGTGCGCGAGCGGGGAAATGCGAAGGTGATAGGAGACGGGAGGATGAGGGAGCGCCGCCGTGGTATCGGGGCGCGCGTGTGCACGAAGGGCGGAGATGGGGGCAGCCGCGCCTGATGGCCGTGGTCGCTAGACCCGGAGCTCTCCGACGACTGGCGAGAATGGTCGCTACTGTTGGCCGAGGCCCCACGCAGCTTGGATGCAAAGGTGGATAAAGAGAGGCTGGCTCTACGTGCGACCTTCCCTGCCCGCCCTTCCGTCTGCGTTATCCGAGTCTGAGGGTAATCGAACGGCTGTGGGCTATCGGTGGTCCGCCGCGGTGGAGGGTCAGGGAAGTCTTTGGCAAAACGGGATTGAAACACTAATTCGAGGGGCACGGCCTCACCCAGGATTCGGGTCGCCTTCTCTAACTGCCTCCTGCGCAGCTCGGCTTCCGAGACACCCATCGGTGTATCGGGCGGAGTGACGAATTCTGACGCTATCGGCGAGACGATATTTAGTGATCGGGGGGACCGACTAAGCCAGGTGGATCCGACATTGGAAGAGGGAGGAGCTGGAAGCGGCCGGTTCCTCGATCCAGACGAGGAAACGGACTCGATGGAAGGAGACGATGTAGAAGAAAGGGAATAAAACGAGCCAGCGGGAGATACCCCCCGGGGTGGTAGATCGAGAGGCCGCAGCCCATTGCCATAAAATGAGCCTGCAGGCGAAACGCTGCGAGAAGGGATGTCGTTGCGCCGTAAAGCGTCGGAAGTGGTCTTGTGCCTTTTGAAGAAGGGTTTCGACGGCTTGGACATCTGTAATGGATACGGGGTCGGTGCGGGCGCGTATGCGATGGACATAGACGGTAGTTTTGTGGGAGAGGCGGGGTTGGGACCAAGTTAAGATGCCATTGCTGACTAGCGCCTTATGGCCTAATCGATATCATACAGCGTGCAGGGTCTTATTTCCGCTGACCCAAACCTGACACAAGAATAGGACAACATGAAACACGGCATGATCGGGTTTGATTCAGAGGACACGGCAACGCCCAGACACATTTGCATCCATTCTTGCCAGAAAGTTCTCGCCGTGCTCCAGACAGCTGCCAGCGTAGTTTGTGTGAAGGACTCGAGGAATCTGGTGCCGAGGAACGAGCACCTTGGATAGGTAACCCAGGCCATGTTCGCTCACAAAGTTACATGTGCGCATCTGGACAAGACGTTAGCCGATCAGCGCAAGGCTGTGCAGCGCAAACTGCCCCTTTAACTTATGAACACGCAGAAACTTCCACCTTTCAGCGTTTTAGCCTTCCCCCCTTCTCTGGTGAACACCGGCTTCTAGCAGCAATTTTCTACCTTCAATGGCAGCTAATTAAATTCACACGGTCCTTTAAACTTCCCGCCTGATGTGCCCAAGGACCTCCAAATGTTCATCAGATCTCATGTCGCGGTGATGCCAACAAAGTACTCAGCAAGAGCATCCTGGTCTTCCAGGGCGCCAAGGCCCCTCGCGTCAGCGAACCATATGCCCATGCCCTCGGTTATCTGTGTATCGATCGCCTCCACAATCGACGGTCTTCAGGCCCAGAAATGCCAGGTGGGTGGTTTTACCTTCGGCCCGACTGACAATCGGCACGACATTCACGTCAACTTTCGAACGGACCGGTGACATATCGTTGCTTATAGTGCCACTGTTCACCACATAACAAGGTGTCATCCACGACATGCACAGCCTGCATTGAATGCGCCGAGGTTCATTCTGGTTCATTCAACGGCTGGAGCGCGCCCAGTTCATGCCAATCGACCAATCGCTTCCAGGCATTGAATCGGCGTCCATTCAAATGGATGCATAGAGCCGTCAGTCCATTATACCATATTTCCGACAACTCATGATGCTGATTTCTCCCTGGCAGTCCGTAACCAGGCAAACTGTTAACTCTGTACTCATCCGTATACGTAGGTGAGAAAAAAAATATACCAGTCCTTGTGCGATTGATGTATGCACACCGTCGTCGTTAGGCACGACCTCGACAGTGTAAGTGCGTTAATTAACTCGTACTTAACACTCCGAGTCACTTCGAGGTCCACCAAAGGTCCACCCCGTCTGCTCCTGCCTCGCGTGCTGACCTACTCATGTTCATGTCCAGCGTTGCTCGCGACCTGCGGTTGATCAGCGCAGCCGTGGAACTGTCAGCATTCGCATAAGCACGAAATGTCATGACGTCGTTGGCCGCGGATGTGTGGTCAACACAGTTACCAAACGACACGGAAAATCGCGGATGGACGATCTCTGGGCTCGCGACAGCACTCTTCTATCACGTCTGAGTATTTTATACGCACAGCTAGCGCTGGCTCTCGATTACGCGAAATTCCAGCTGTTAAACAATGTCGAACTCGCCTCTGGCGCGAGATGTCCTTCGTCGCGACACCACGGGTTGAACGGGGACATCCGCCGAATGCTCCATATAGCACAGCAATCC
This sequence comes from Mycena sp. CBHHK59/15, assembly GCA_029204085.1. Classification (NCBI taxonomy): domain Eukaryota; kingdom Fungi; phylum Basidiomycota; class Agaricomycetes; order Agaricales; family Mycenaceae; genus Mycena; species Mycena sp. CBHHK59/15. The sequence continues at coordinate 31,642 of JARGXW010000580.1, forward strand.
GACCGCCGCCGCTTGCCTCGAGGCTGCCCGTCCCCAGGATCCGAACGGCGAATCCTGTCATAGCATCCCAGCATCCCAGTCCCCGTTCACGATGAATTCGTTGTCTGTCAAGAAGGAGCGCTAGCGTTTGTGCATGCATACTGGACGTCATCCCACGATTCTCCAGACAACTGCCGCGCAGCCCACGGACTGGGAGGCTAGTTCAGCAGTTGACGGATCCAGTAAGCATATCTTTGACATCATCGTAGGCATTTCGTGAGAATGGAGGCATACGTGGGATCCGTGAATTAATGAAGTATGTACGTCTCTGAAGAAATACGTGAGTTTATTCCAGGGCGAGAAGTTGTACCGCACGTAAGTTTCATATTTTCGACCACAACACTGTCACTCAGCGCGCCGCTCACCATTTATGCGGTGTCCCAAACTGCGGACACAGTCAGATCAAAAATTGATCGAGTTCGCGAGAAAATCACCGTGTCCCGAGGACCACCAGCTGAGGTTACTAGTAGCTCCTCCCCCCCTCTTCCGCTTCATCGCCTGCACATCCCGTTTTCGGAGATATCCCCGACATGAGGGACACCGAGAAACCCACCCGTGCGAAAGCAGTAGCCGCCGTCGCCAAAGTGTTCCCCGTCCCGAAGCGGCCCAGTTAGATCTGTCACCGACTAATTCACAATGCTGCTAGTGCATGCATTGACAGATTTTACATACACACAGAAATTCAGTACAGAGGGATCCGAACCGTATCGTACACAACCAAGGGGAAATAAAACGGATTGAAAAAAAATTGAGGTCAGTGATTTGGGAGCAGTTTCAATCTCTGCGAGCACTCTCAACCGCGTCGGCGCGATTTCGCTTCTCGGAAGCCAGCAGTACACTTGGGACAGCATCGGCAGCCTCTTTCAACATCTGTTCGACCACCGCAAGAAACTCGTCTTCGCGGAATTCCACAACTCCGGCCAACGCGCTCAAGTGCTTAGAAACGAGTGCCAACGTAGCATCTTTGCTGGCCCCATACGCCAGCAGCATTGCCATGAGCTGTTTCTTCCCTTCCTGCAGCGGGAGTCCCTTCCATTTTGGTAGTTCCTTTGGGATATTGCCACTCGCTTGCAACCGCTCCAACCACTCGATCTCCCTCATGCCTCGGGGGTGAATGAAGCCCATAGCAATATAGAGTAGGTCCGCCTGGTGCGGATACGGAGGACCTCCGTTCATAAGTACGAACAGGGGCACAGTGACCGCCGCGTTCGCTCCCCTCTCCAAGAGGAGCCTCACGACGTCCAGTTTGTGTCGATGCACCGCAAACCCGAGCGCAGACCCGTAATGACCGCCGCACTCCATATTTGCGCCGCGGTCCAACAGCAGCTCCACCATGTCCAGCTGTCCCCTCGAGCACGCCTCGTGTAGCGCGTTTTCGCTACAACCATCGCACCCGTACCGGGCGTCGATGCCGGCGCCATGGTGCAGCAGCATCTTCACTATCTCCAAATCTCCATTCTCTGCGGCCATATGAATCGGCCGGACCTCTTCCTGGTCCCACTCGCTATTGGGATCCGCGCCTGCGTCGAGGAGGAGGGCGACAACCTCTGCATTCCCGGCGCTTGCGGCGACGTGGAGGGGGGTCTTGGCCCAGAGTCGGTACCCTTTGTTGGGATGGATGTGGTACGGCGCCGCGAGGAGCTTTGCTACGATGTGTGGTTTGGACGCCGCAGCCCACAGCAACAGCTCCTTGCCGAGGGACGGAGTGATGCGCGCATCGAGCTCGGACTGCAGGATCCCCTGTAGACGCCGGCAGGTAGCGACTAGTGCGTTGAGTGACGAGGTGGGAAGAGTCGGCGGAAGGAGGGAGATGAGCTCGGGCGGGAGGTCTTCAAAACAGTCCCTTGGCATAATGTGCGCTCTGCGACTATGGGTGGTGAGAAGGAGAGTCGCCGAAATAGGCAGTGATGGAAACATTGATGGTGTGATGGATATACTGTTGTATCTATTTTTCGCTGGCTATTTAATCGAATTACTATGTATAAGAAGCCTCCATGTACTTATGTTGTCACAGTCCTCCAAGAATTTAGTTCATTCTTGGACGCGACACATTTGTTTGCCTTTGTTTACTCTATTGATCAAATGGTTCCGAGTCGTGATCAATGACTCCCAAAGCAATGCCTCGACATCGCCTCGACATAGCATTGTGAGTCATGATTATCTGACTCACTTATGTAGTTTATAAGAGGATTGCCTCCCTCTTGTGAGGCATCTTACCATCTACTGCAATACACTTACCTGTTGAACCTTCAACCCCTGTGTGATCCCTTAGTGAAGCCCCGCGCTCACTGATTAGATTACTATAACTCCACTTTTACTGTCTCACATTGCCGTAACACTTGAGCTTGCGTCAATAGTTAGATTAGCGGTCATAAGAACTTTAGTGATATTCCTAAGTTCACGTCGTACAAAGATTTGCTCTTGTCCGAAGGCTTCTTTTGGTGAAAGTTCCCCGTGTTGGACCGATTATATAAGGATTACGATCCCAATATTCTCGAATCTGTTCTTATTTGTGTTGCCAATAGGTAACACCAACTCGCTACACTACTCTAACGCGTGCTACAACTGCGTGCGCTCATATCCGTATCCCGCGTGATACCGGTTTCGCTTACAGATGGCATCATCTCTCTCTGGCCACACCACAGGCTCCAGCCAAGGGTTGTCCGGAAAATAAGCTTTTTGAGAGCGAAATTTGGGGATTTCCTTGTCCGGACATAAGCTTTTCGAGGCCAAAATCCGCGAACTCTTGTCCGGAATAAGCATTTTGAGGCGACTTTTTGAGATTTTGGACGGCGGAAGGTGCCGAAAATTTAGTGCAATTTTGTGGATGTAAGCATCGGCATCTCGACACTTCAAGACCCTTGTTTTATATAAGCTTTTTCAGACTAGAAACTGCCCAAAACATAAGCTTTTTGAGGCCAAAATTGTGGCTTTTGTTCAGACAACCCTTGGCTGGAGCTTCACGGGGCCAAGCACCACCTCTTTGGCATCTTTGGAGTCTCTGGCTGTCAGCCGTGGCTTTATGTAGGATGCGTGTTTTTTTCCAACCATATACTCGGGTAAGCACTACTGATTGCATTCAGCATCCGACCTCATCCGCCACTCTCTGGCCAACTGGGCTGACCCTGTTGCGCCCCTGGAGGTGCTGAGATGGCATCGTGTATACTGCTACTGGGCAAATGCATGGAGACTCCGGGCATCATCTGGCAACTTCTGGGAAGTGTTTACATTCGGGGCCAATTTCGTCGGGGTTCTGATAGCACTACTTGCACGGGTAAGGCTCCCATCGCGTTCACAGGAGTTATGAAAGTCTATAAATTGACAGGTTCTCTGTCCGCGAACAAAATGTCCTGCCATTCCGAGTCCATATCGAGGACGTCTCCAGGCTTGTTCTGAAGAGCGCGTGATACATATATAGGCTCGTAACCAGTCTGCCTGCGGAATACAAAAAATATGTTGCAAGCACTTTTGCCGCAGAGTCTGGGGTGGGGGGTATTGGCCTCCAACTATGCAATTTATCATCCATGATTCGCGTGCCGAAGACAGACAACGCGTATACATCATGCATAAATATCGAAGTCAGAAGCGTGCCCAAGAGTTTTTCCATCCGAACCATATTTCGGCGGCCGTTCTGAGGGTTCTAAGGAGGGTTACAAGGATATAATCAATACGAGAACTCATAGAGTGTCGCTACTGTAGGATAAACAGTGCCGGCTCGTTAGATTACCTCGTTGTGACAACTCTGTGAGTGAATGTGGTTAATATCCGGGAAAACTTCTAGTGATCGTATCATGGCATCTCAAGGAAACGAATCACTTCGTTGAGCTTCTTTTTGCACTCAGGAATAAATTTGAGCACCAGCTAACAGTTGCATAGTTGCCGTGGACAGCATTGTCTAGGAGGAGCCCAAACCGCATCGTGCCAAAGATCCGACCGTCCTCGAAAATTGGGCGTGAGGCGATGGAACATAAACTTGTGAGCAATCTTGGAATTTCAGACAATACACGATCAACTTCCAACACGAAAGCTTCGTCAGTTTTATCTACCCAGCTAACTAGTACATCCACACAACCGCCGACGTTCCCTACAGGCAGGCTATGGACGGTGTGTCCAGCGCCATCGAAATGGCGGGTCGACGAGTGAATAGCTCAAAATCGAAAGAGTTAGAGCCGATGTAATGTTATACAACTACCGTCGAAAAGGCTTCCGTCCGGAAATTCGGCCTCAGTTCACAAGCTCAACAGTATCTTGTATCTGGAGCTATAACGGACCCGCCCGGACTAAGCGAATTCAAATTCTGACCCTGCGATGGGACTTGTTTCGGAGTTCTGTGATACTGGGTCAGTAATGGCACAACCTGAGAAGAAAACTACGAGCCTGTAGAAGCTTATCAGGACCATTCACGTTTGGAAAGAATAACTTACCTGACGGCTGTGCCCTCCCACGGTGCTCTCTAGTCCGAAGCCCGCAGAGAGAGGCGGGGTCTCGTTTCTGGCCCGACTCCGCGCAGCATAGGAGTCGGACATGCCAGGAGTCAGGGCAGCGTATGTTCCGCGGGGGCGTACAAAGGTGCGGTTGTTGAACGTGACAAATAGTGTGTTTGCATATCTATCATCGTCAGCCAGTCGCACAGATCCAGTACGGAGAGCAATGACGCACAGCTTAGAAAGAAGTAAGGTCGGACCGACCCAGTGTGTCGTGTTGGGTGCGCTGCCAAAAATTATTACGGATAGGATGGAGAACCCTGTCGACAGGGCGTTGGTTCCAATTACCAGACGCACGATGCGTTTGGCAAGGTCGTTGCTCCGTCTAGGGTGCTGAGCCCTAGCCTTCGTTAACTGAAAGTCGTCAGGTATCACGACTATGGATGAACGGGAAGCATACCAGAAATGCCATGCCTCCCGAGATCAGAATGTTAGCAATCATGCCACACACGAGCCACAGCTAGCAGGCATTGCCCAATTGTCAGGTGGCGACGCGCAAAATACACACAAACGATGCTTACATATATGAAGAGCGTTCGGTTGTGGCGATTCACTTCATTCTCGGGCAGATATGCCAAGATACCTGCGCCGAACCCCCCAATCATCTGGACGAAGGAGAACTACCAGACAAAATGAGATGACGTATTCTCTCTGCGTCGATTGACTTACCACGGCAATTATAACACAAAACCACAACGCTTCCCTTTTTATTATGTAGATCCGGTAGCAGAAGAATCCCTGAACAACCAGGGCTATGATCGAGCCCATTATTGAAGAGTAGAATGGGGAGATGAGGGGTTTTGACAACTGCAGCATATCCCCGAAACCAGCCGCGAACCAAAGGTAAATGTCGACCCCATTAAAACCCGTCATTAGGGTTTCCATAAAGAAAACACCGTAAACTAACGGGAGAATGAGCGCAGGACGAAGAGTTGCTGAACAGGCCTCACCCAGCCACTTGATCAATTTCTTGTCCTGCGGGAAGGATAATCGATATACATCTGGACCCGATGAATACCCATGCGTTGTAAAAGGGCAGAGTAGACTCACAGACTTGAAGCGTCATTATTCCGTACAGGAAGTAATTTAGAAGCGCACCGACGAGCTAAAGCGGGAAGCCGACGTGAGTATGGAGCCGGAAAACGATTCCTATGGGCCGAACCTGCGATGCGGCCCTGGCGAGAACGGATTTGAGGACACCCGGCTAATGGATGTCGAAAGAAACGTACTGACATGGAGCCGATGTTAGACGGGATAGGAATTGTCGTGGACATGACGCTAAGATGGAAAGTAAACGAGTTTGGAGAAGAAGAAACTTCGAAGGCGGGAAGTCGAAGATCAACGGAGATCAGCGCCTCGTCTTTATGAGATCATATGCACACGCACAGCCCAAGCTTGCGACGAAGGAACATGCCAGAATGCAATGGGGATAATTTGAAATTGTCACATGTGGAAATCGATCCCCGTGCTGTGCAGACTGGATGAATTTCGGTCAACATCACCGGTAACATGAGGCTCTGTGGTTAGGTTGGACGAGGAGACGCAAGGAGGAAGAGCAGAATGCATTCTCGACTCTCTTGGCACAAATCTAGACAGAAATTACGCTCACTGTTATAATTTTATCCTGGTTTTATCCGCAGTTGTATTTCCGTGGTTTGCGGATCACAAGATCACTCAATTTAATTGATGCGCCTCTTGAGACACCGTCGTTCAAGACACTGCCCCACGTTGCCCACTCGTTGCTGGGTCGTGGGTGCTGTGTTTGGGGTTAAGTTTGGGTGGCCCTGTTTACCATGTACCCCTAACTTCAGCTTTGACCGGAGCATCATTACGGAGGAAAAGCCTGGACAGAAGACTGGAAGACTGTAGGTTAGAAGCAGAAAGTTAGCATCCGTAACAAGTATCGATCTCTGCACCGAAGTTGTGCCAGTTCCTTTTCTTCCTCGAGGCTGAGATGAAATGACTATAGCTGCCATCCACACCAATCCTAGACATTGATTCGGGATCTCCGTCCACAGGGGTGAGCATGTTGCCAGAGTACCGTTAGATAGGTTCGACAGAACAATCGGGTGACAGCTGCAGATTCGCGACATGTATGGCTGGAAAAGCAGGGCTCGCCTGTGCAAGTCAGATTTGCTGGCACATCGACGTATGTAATCTGAAACTAGGAGCCGAGGCTAAGGAGAAGAGCTATTTGGTGTTGCCACGGCCGGATAGACGGCTGAAATCAATACTTAGTTGGGACTGGGAGCAACATCATGGTAAGTAAGGTTGACGGTACGCGTGTTTGTCACCCCACGTGTTGCGTGACTCGAAATGATCCCACGCTGTCATCTGACCTGTTCAAGTTGCGCTGTTGTCCGTTTCTTCTGCCACGAATTGAACTCGGGGCCGAGCGCTCCGCTCCGCTTTACACTCGGACACGGTCAAGGCAAATGAAACAGAGCATGTGCCTCGTAATATCGGTCGAACTCGTCATCGAGTGACAGATACAAAACTTCAGAGTCCAGATATTATTTAATTCCTTGGTTCGATTAACACAACAAATGAATGCCTCCGTATACCCGATAACAATAATCCGCCGACCCCTGCGACTAATATATATAAAAGAAGGTAAGTTGTAAGAAGATTGACATGGTTCAATTAGGGTGCAGCGCCTCCGATTCGTTCAACAAGTACATGTCTAGTTAATCCCTCCAAGCTGGGCGGTGGTGAGAGAATCGTACTCCGGGCAGAGTCCGTCCCAAGCAGCTAGAAGAACATGCATCGATTAGCAGCCGACGACAACCGCAAAGAGTGGGGAAGAGCGTACTGTTCTGGGTGGAGTTCATGATCGTCCCGGTGTCCTCCGCGAACACGATGGCGAGACCGCTACAAGGCAAGGACGGTTAAAGTTGGGTGGTTGAGAGAGTAAGGAATTTGCGTACATTTCCAGGTGGAAGTCAATGTGGCTGAGGGGCAGAACCTTTGGTTAGAGAGACGACAGGGAATTAAATCAAGAAGACGTGCCAGTGAAGGTACCAGCTAGAGGTGAAATAAGATAAGTGAACTGCGTCAGGAATGCCAGTACGAAGACTTACGGGCCAGCGTTGTCCGTGACGAAACGAATAGTAGTGTTGTCGCTTGTAGAGGAACCAGTGGACACAACATCGCGAATAACCGGGTTGTCGAAGTTGAACGTCGAGTTTCCGGCGCTCTTGATGACATGGAAATTATGCTGCATCCGATCTCAGCATGCGCTCTCATATGCGGAAAGATGGATGGAATGCGTACACCGTGTAGATGGAAGGGGTGCGGGGCGCCGGGCGTGCCTCCGGGGATGGAGACCTCAATGACCGAGTTCGAGGGGAGCGTGTAGACGCTGCCTGTAGGGAGGAGGTCCGTCGCGGACTGCGCGCCGCTCAGGATCTGCAGGAGCACGGGTGCAGTCGGGGGGATGAATTCCTGTCAATCCAATACATCAATCACTACCACGTGCAAATGAATTTGGAGGAGGCAGGCGTACAGCACCGTTAATCTTAAACTTGAACGTCGTGAAGTCGAGGCTGATCACAAGGTTCAGGTTGACGTCCGCGCCGCCCGCGAAGGGCAGGCCGGGGACCGCGGGGCCGTTAAGCGGGTGCAGGTCCGTCTCGACGAGAGGAGCAGCAGCGGTGGTGGCGTTGGTTGTGGGGTCGACCTCGGCGGCACCAACATAGCGGAGGATGGCCGAGTTGATTCCGTTGTCGAAGCCGGCGGTTCCCCCGTTCGCGACCGTGCGGATCCAGTAGTTGTCCACGGCCTGGTTCGCGGTGAGGACGAAGGAGTAGCGCTGGCCCGCGACTAGAATGAGGGGAATGGAATCAGCCGGTGAACGGATGGCGGGGAAAGTAATTTCGGGCGCACAGATCTGGATCGAGTCGACCGTCAGGGGCTCGTGGTTGACGGCGTCGACCTCGATGATGGTCATGGTGTGGCCGTCGATGGTGAAGGTGAAGTTGGGGTCTGGGGAATGATGTTGAGCTTGCGCATGTGTAGTAAATGTGGAATAAAATAACTGACCGCAAGACAGAGAAACGAGGCGGAACCTGTAGCGAACGCCCGCGGTGACACTGATGACTGCGAGCTGCGACGTCGGCTGCGAGACGTCGTTCGATTAGATTAATCGGGTACCCCCACAATACATAGTAGGACTTACACCGCCAGCATAACGACCCAGTCCGTTGATGAGGGTAGAGATAAGCGTCTGCGCAAGTCGTCGTTAATATACGTTGCCAAGTTACACCGGCCGCACGGTACACACCGGAATGAGCCCAAGAGTGGAGGCGGGTGCATGGTCTGAGAAAATTTAGTTCAGAGAGAGAGAGACATTCAAAGTTTGGTCAGCGTACACCTGGGGACTTCAATGAGAAACAATAAGGACGTGGAAAAAAAGAAGGCTTACCAGTCACCGAGCGTGATCACAGTGTCGTCGTTGTCGACATCGTACAAGGACAAATGAGGGTCATTCGGGTCGTAGACTACGCGATTCATATCATCAGAATCGAAGCCGAATATATAAACGACAACGCGAAATCACGTACCAACAAATGGTCCGCGGAGTCCGTCACAGTACTGCGTGGCTGTGCGACGAGTTAACATTGGGCGTAGAGCAGAAGCAGAATTGTAGATAGTGCACGCACAAAGATGGCTGTGGTACCAGAACGTGCCGGCCTGTTCGGCGCTCGAGAACGAGTACAGGAAGGAGTTATTCTGCGAGATCGGGCATTGGGTTACGAACGCCGGCCTGCACCAAGGTTGTCGTCAGCCATGCCATGCCGTGGCAGTAAGGGGGTTAAAGGAGACGCGTACCCATCCGCCCAGCTGCTGTTCTTCTGGAAAAATCCGTGCCAGTGCTACTTAATGTCAGCGAACGAACTTATTAGAAGAAGACACATCGGCGTACAATGCTACTGCTGAGCAACATGGTCTCGTCGGTGAGGGAGTCGATGACATTCAGGTTGAATTGATCGCCCTGGAAAGTTTTGAGCTGAGCAGTGCAATAGTTGTATAAAGTGGGAGACCGACCTTGTTTCCGGCGATCAGGGGTCCCGGTACTAAACCGTTCGCGAGGACGGCCCTGCGCGGAATTGAGTGGATGTACTTTTGATGTGAGAAGGCTAGCGTACGAGCGAGTGAAACCGTCTGGCGCAACATCGGCATTAATAAGATTCTGGATGGAAAGTGCGAGGTCAGTCACGTCGGAGGGATAAAAAGGGGTGAACGGGCGTACAAGGTCCGTCGTGGGACCAATATACCCCCACGACGTGGATACGAAAGAAAGAGCGACAATGGGTGCGAAGAACATAGTAGATGACACCCGGAGATGAGTGAGGGTGAGAGAAAATTATCAGCGGCTTTTTGTATGCTGGAACCAACGGAACGGGCCGAAACGCGTCAGTATCAGAAGACCCAATGGAGATTCGATCGTCGGAGGCAACGTACTCGGTTACACCCAGATTCGAGATTGAGATGGCTGCTGGAATGCGCAGTCAGACTGCTGATGATATCACTGGATATAAGGACGAAAGGAAGCGAGCCACTTTTTCCCATCTCGCTATCAAATAATGTTGTTCCAAGCCGTCCTCATCGTCTCTGCTATTGCGACTGCTCTCGCCGCTGTACGTTGCCTGCATTAACTGAGACGCCGAGTACCGACCCCATGCACAGGGCCCGCAGTCTGGCCCGCCGGTGTTTACGGCCACCCGAGTCTTCAAAACTGTTACCGATGAGGCGCCCTTCATCGTAACTGCGACATCGACTGTGACCTGGACGTACGCGACCCAAATAGCTCTGTCGATTATCCCACCTGACCCTTTGTTGACTAACAGGATGAGCCCAAGCACTGTCATTCCTTCGCCCACCGGCCCAGGGCTCAGGAAGTAGGAATTGAGGTATGAACGCGAATTACTGAGAGCGCATTTGACTCACGGCGCGACAGATGATAATATCCCCCGCAATTCAGAAGTCGTAACATTCGACGTGCCAGAGCTCTCCTTATAATACACTCGTTTTTCCCCTAGTATGTTTTGGAACTGAGAGTTCGAACGGCTGAGACGTCTATGAGTTTGCAATAAGTCCTAATCGCTGTAATGGGCGACTCCGAAGACTTTCCACCAGCGCCACTGCTCGTAGCTAGACGCTCAGTGAAGCTTGGTTTGAGATTGGACGAAAAGTGGCTCAACGGCGGCAGCGCAGCGCTGATCCGCGCAAAACGCGAGATCTCAGATGGAAGATGACAGGTTGACGATCAAATGATCCGATTGTCCGTACGTTCAACTTGGATCAGGCAACTATCAGCAGAGGTCTGAAGGAAAGCAGGAGAGAGGGATTATAAGAGGGAAACCCTGCATTGTATGTATAGAACCCAAGGTTCTTCTTTCTTCTTGAGATGCCAACTTGTATGTGAGCAAATGCCTCAGCCTGAGGATATGCCGCTCAACGGCTTTACTCGGACTTGCAGATTGTTTCCGCGAATCAGCCAAGAATTAGATCCAACTTCTTGGGCCTGACCAGGGGTTGCAACCAGATTGTACCTTCCCCTTGCCGAGTTGGTTTCCTCTCCTCCACTTGCGCAGATCACTTGTCTCGCTTGTATTCTGCTGCTGCGGCGAGCGAATTAGAAATCAGTTGATAATCTAGATTGATGGATTTCCTTTCACTTTTGCCACAGGAGTATCGAATTTCTGTGGGCTTGGAAGATCGCCAGGCCGCCAGCAGTCCGCCGGCAGGGTAGAGGCTCGAACATGATCATGTTCCGAACAGAAATCTAGGATCGTCACACCGTGGCCTGGAAGATGTGTTGACGCGGAGGCAAATACAGCTCACTTCTTCCCGAAGCTCATTCGCCATCTTAATCAGGGTCTGTAAGGGTGTTACGCGTTTCACGAAGCTCCTGCGTCGGTACTGGAAAACTGCTGCGGTCCACGCGCGCGGGCTCAATTGCCTGAAAAACATATCCTCGCAGTCCATAGAAACACGCTCATCCTCCCCACCACGCAGTGGCAGTGCGCTGTCAAGGTGTACTCCTATTTGGGGCGCTATCTACTACCGCCGAATACATCCGAACAAGCGCTTGATCACAACACTAAAAGAAGTTGCACGCAATCAGGCCCCCGGTCACTACCGTGTAACATTGTCCACCTTACATCCAAAATTTCCGTTGTTTTACTCTACAAAATTTGGCCTTTTGGAAGCTGATTTACTCTATTCCAGACAAGGTTCTTGGAGGTAAAATCGCAAAAAAAAACCCTGCTCAATTTTTGGCTCAATTCTAGCGGGAATAGTCTGTTCTGGTCAAGTTCCATTGCATCCAAGCAGTTCCAACATCTAGAAAGCTTCAAAAAACTTGCATGAGGCTACTGAAAGTGCTCTTTCTGTGGCCCGGTCCGCCTGAATGCCCGCAAAAAATCCACGCTCCGTGCGATTTACTCTATGCCGGACTAGGTTACCCAGCTCAGCTGTTGTTTTACTCTATATCCCGGACTAGGTTAGGGTCATTTTGAGCCCTAGTTTTACTCTATCCCGAACAATGTTACATGGTAGTGACCGGGGGCCTACGCAATCCCCATCATCATGCTCTCAAGTGTAGCTGCGCAATTCGCGATGCCACGGAACGAGGAACGCGTACGAAAGATGCCGGGTGGATTTCAGAAGCTGGCCTCTGAGGCATTTTGTTTAGCAGGCATCAAGTGCCCAACATCCGAGGGCAGTAAACAGTGTTACGAAGCTCGGGGACAATTCGGAGTCCATCCGCGTGTCCGCGTCAGTGGCTGACGAGGCCATGGCTGACGCGTCACATCTGCAACGGCCGTGCGGATTTATGGGTTGATGCCTGCTCGTGAGACCGTTATGTAACTTAGGCGGACCCAGGTGCCTCCGTTATCACGTTAACTTGATTTGAAAGGTGAGGGAAGAGGTTTCGGATAAGATTAGATACGGCGGCGTGGCGGATCCGGAGGCACAGCTGATCAAAGGAGTCCCACACCGTGTGTTTGTCTTCGAGTCTTACTACCACCACCATTCCGACTCTCATCCTACGTAGATTGAGGGCTCTCGAAGGCTTGAATTATTTTTCTGGACAGATTTCGGCTAATTTTTCGTTCACCGATATATCCGTGGTTCTGGGAAGGGTCTTGTCGCTACGAGTCTACGTCTACACCGCCTCAACATGAAGAGGAAGACACTGTACTCCATCGGCCGTCTTGGGCACCAGAGTAATGACAACGCACGGTCGAACTGAATCGTTTTCTGGGACACTGAGCACGAATTTCCGGATTAGCTCGACGACGAAGACTTGGAGCTCCAAAACCCTGGATTTGGATGTCGTCAGAGAGAAGTCGGGCAGAAACAAATGAGTTTCTTACGCCATACGCCAGCTAAACGGATGGGTAACAATGAAATCAATGTCGACACAAGTTGGGAAAATAGACTTGCCCGAGACAGACCCCACGGCCGCCGAGGAAGCTCAAACTAAGAGACCATATGAGGGTCGTATAAACATGCAAAGAGGGAAATGGTACAGAGGAGCACGCGGTCCGATTCCCATGCCATTGGAGAGAATTCCATCCTTCTCCAACCATCGCGAGGGCCTGAACTCATAGGCATCGGGCCCCCAGACCGAAGGCAACCTAATATGCGATATGAATTGGTATGTAGTCGACCGTCGTGGCGTTCCGGAGTATTTACTGACCGATTGTAAGAGGCAATGGTAACATATAAGTTTTGGCCTTTCTTTATGGGCAATTCCGTGATCCGTTCCCCTGTGCTTGTGATAATTGGGTCAGTCAGCGGGAGCACACAGTCCTCTGTAGGGACTCTTTCTGCCAGTGGCAGTGGCGCATAAAATCTCAAAGTTTCCTACGACACCAGTGAGTACATTCAAGATTTGTCTCAAAAGCAAAAATAAAGATGAGTCCCGCACATTGATTACAGCGTTCAAGACAGGCATGGCGTCGTAGTCGAGTTCATCTTGTCCATCCACGGAGGCAAGGCGGATCTCCTCGCGAAGAGCAGTCTGGAGATCCGGCATCTGTGCGAGCTTGTACAGGACCCATCCAACTGTGTTGCCCTGGATGTTGCAGGCATGAAACAGTGCACGTTTGGGGGACTTGACAGTAACTCACCGACGTGTCTTCGCTCGCAATTAGAACTGCTCGAAGCTGAATAGCGATGTCCTTAACATCGAAGGGGATTGATATGGGGTTTTCAGGCGAATAATCCACTAAACAAAAGGACCTTTATCAATGACACCTCGTATGCTCAAATACATACTCACAGAAGTTCCGAATGAACGTTTGATCACTCTCGATTCCATTGGACAACTCATCTCGGCTTTCTTGAACGAGATGACTTGTCAGGTCATCCGTGATCCGAATGAATGCTTGCATCGCAAGGACACCAGCCAGTGGAATTCGGAGGGCCAGACGAAATAGGAAGCCCGGGACGCAGGGAATTATTGCATCAACCAACAACCCGATTTTCGTCGGGTTTGAGACCGAATCGCTGGGTACATATGAGGCGCGGATTCGACTGAGAAGAAAAGAAAATGGACATCAATCCTCGATGGTGGCGCGCCATCTCACTAGCACCCAAAAGCGCATTGAACGAGTGTCCTAAGATCCCTGTCACAGTATACAATACTTAAATCGACCACGGCATCCAGAGAAACGGATAATCTACTCACCGTCGCCCATAGCATCTAATGCCGCGTCATGTAATGTTGGAGCTACGTCGACAGTATTTCCGGGAAAGCCCAGTGATTCCCATCGGTCAACAAGCTGAGATTCTAGTATCAACTCGATATCACTCATGGTCCGTGCTAAATTCGGTGACTCGCCTTTGCCGCTGTATGCTTTATCATTGGGAGCAACAAACGAACATTCGCGGAGGAGAACGCAGGGTTCATTATGCTCCGGAGGTTACGATGAGTGTTCCCTGTCACGGTGACTTGTTGGAGCTCGCTTGACAGGTGTTTTGCAGTAGAAAGTACCTTCCGCTAGGAATACGTTTCCCTCCCCGAACAAGATATTCGCAGCCTTTTGCTGGGAGCCTCCGTGGATAAAGACGGGATTGTTGATAATGTGTTTTGCGGCAACTGGGTCTGATATCATCAACCGATTTTCCTTGAAGAAATCAAAATGAGGATGTGGCTAGCCATGCGGGACAAATGCCTCACACTAAAGCAGCCTTTGATTCGGTAGACGGGCCCATACTGTTTCTGCCATTGAAACTCGTGCTCGCCATACTCCCTCGAGAGAAGCAACTCTGGCATATTTCCTGGCAATGGCTGAGCTGCGCTAGTCTCACCACTAAAGCCACGTACCATACAACCACGATACAGCACGCGGACCTGGTATATGGCTGATGAAGCGCCTCCGACTAGCTTGCAAACGCCAAGCATTCAGCGCACAGAGAATAAGGGTGAAAATGCCGACGCAGAAGATAGCGCTGTACATGGTGGAAGAAGATTAAGAGCCAACATTCCACACGTCAGCCTAAGGCTAATGGATGATGTAATACTCAGCTGAAGCCATTTTGATCGGAAACTCACCTTGATACGACTTCTAGCATTCCTCAGCTCTAGTAGTTTCACCACCCAATGGCAGTCCACAATAACTCCAACATAAGCAACGGAGTCCAGTACAAATAGGGGTATGCGAGCCAGAGGAGATTCGCGCCTCTGTGTTTTTGTGCAGGAAAGATAAAGTCGGGTGACCGTTAGCTACGTTGGGTGACCGCAAGAGTTAGAGAGCAAGAGTTAGAGAAAAAGTCTCTGATCGATGATCGCTGATCACCCAAACGACGCCGTGACGATGCTCTCGCTAGTGTTGCCGCGGCTCGGCTCAGCTCGGCTAGCCGTTGGAGCCAAGCCAAAAATAAGCTGAGCTGAGCCAGCCGTTGCTATGGCGGCTTCCATTGGCTTGGCTACGGCTTGAGCCGGCTTCACCCGCGGCTAGCCGTGGCTGCAAATGGCTTACACCAGATTTACTGGACCTTCAATTTGACTGCACTGTGGGCCGGCCGAACATCCCACAACCTTCTAACTGCTCCCTATGCATTTCGGTCCTCTATACCATAACCACCAACCTCTCAAATCACTTTTGGAACTCCAGCTCAGTTGACAGCCCTGTCAGCCCACGTGCACGAAAAGCAACCAGCATCGGTTTCGGCTTTTGTGGATGAACTTAGAGCGAGCTAGGGACACCTACACTTGTTATTCAGTGTATGCCATGCTTCAGGACCCTTATCATTAGCAGGGGAGCCGTCGGGAATGCAAATTCCAAATGCACCTGAGCCGCGGCTCGAGCTGGAAGCCGAGCCGAAGCCGTCGAAGCCAGCCGTTTAAAAATAGCTTGGCTGGCTTATTCCCGTGATGGCTCCGAAGCCATCAAAAGCCGAGCCGAGCCAGCCGTAGCCGAGCCGCGGCAACACTAGTTCTCGCTAGCCAGAAGTTTTAGTGTTGCGCAGTGCCACTGGCAACTGCGACACAGCCTCGGAGGCGTCACATTGGCGTTTGTTGAACCGTCTTGCCTTGACCTAGAATCAATCAGTAAACGACCTCAAGCCAGCGGAATACTCCGACCAAGTCCCACAGAATCTAATGAGGTAGAAGTGGCCATACCAGCGGAGCTCACCGACGAGATAATCGGTTGGATCAGCGAGTAGCTGGCACCTTGGGAAGATCTCTCCCGCTGCTGCTTAGTCTGCAAAGCCTGGCTGCCATCTTCACGCTCCCATCTATTCCATTCTATCCTAATAACACATCAGTAACATAACATTTTGCTTGTGCACTTATCGAACTTTTTCCCTTGTGAGAAAAAATAAAAGGGCAGAAATGATGAGGAGAACCCAATGCACCCAGTGTGTTTTTTTTTTGGGCGAACTTGTCGGGAAGAGGACATAGCTTGTGGGCTTGTGGCTTGTGATGCTTTTGATGCTCGTACAAGCTCGTACAAGCACCGGCAAGTAAAGTGTTAAAACCTCGATGCGCTCGATACGGTCACTCGATAGTCTCTCTTGACAGACTCCCTCGCTCGTTCCTCGTTCTGAAGTTTGTTACTAAGTAGTTAAGGTAGGGCGCATGGACGATGCGCACATGTCACATGACACTGACACCGCCAAAATCAGTGCCATCAAATGGCTTTTGGTCGGACTCTAGCCTTAATGGCGCCTTCTATCAGGACTAAATCGAAAATCTGGCCACAAGGAAATGTCGGGAAGGTTTCTGGCTAAATTTCCTTGCAGGCCGATTTCTTGATTTGGGCCGGAAAAAAGTGCCATTAAGATTTTTTCCCGAAATGTGTCCAAATCAGGTGACATGTGCGCATCGTCCATGTGCCCTACCTTACCGCGGTCTGATTACCGTTAGCTCACCTTATTATGTAATGATGGGAGATGCTTGCGCAAACATTCAATATCCCGGATGCGTTCTGCATGCGTTTTGACCTTTTTACTGAGTCTGAACCACTTTTTTATGTTTTAAAGCCATTCATACGGAAGAATCATATTTTTTGAGATTTTTTTGGTCCTCCAAAACCACATATGCGTTGCATCCACCATATTGAGCACAGTGATGGGCCCTTGGTGATTTTCAGGTGTTGAACTTCACCTCAGGTAGAACAAACTGGTCTGGAGTACTTTTTGTGACATTGCGAGGTATATCACATCTGAAATTTGCCTCCGAGAATCTTCTGTTGTGGGCGGCGCATCCAAGTTGCGCCGTTGAGGGTTCCACGTGACCAATTACACCTACCTAAACGGGCGAGCTTACATAATAAGGGACCTAACAATTACGTGGGCGCGGTAACTAACAGAGGCCCCGTGAAGCTCCAGCCAAGGGTTGTCCGGAAAATAAGCTTTTTGAGAGCGAAATTTGGGGATTTCCTTGTCCAGATATAAGCTTTTCAATGCCAAAATCCACGAACCCTTGTCCGGAATTAAGCTTTTTGAGGCGACTTTTTGAGATTTTGGATGGCG
This sequence comes from Mycena sp. CBHHK59/15, assembly GCA_029204085.1. Classification (NCBI taxonomy): domain Eukaryota; kingdom Fungi; phylum Basidiomycota; class Agaricomycetes; order Agaricales; family Mycenaceae; genus Mycena; species Mycena sp. CBHHK59/15. The sequence goes on from JARGXW010000580.1 coordinate 49,161, forward strand.
GAAGGCTCTGGGAGGTGCCGAAAATTTGGTACAATTGTGTGGATGTAAGCATCAGCATCTCGGCACTTCAAGACCCTTGTCCGATATAAGCTTTTTCAGGCCAGAAACTGCGCAAAATATAAGCTCTTTGAGGCCAAAATTGAGGGTTTTGCCCAGACAACCCTTGGCTGGAGCTTCACAGGGCCTACTAACAGACTAGCCACTCGATGGAAAGATTTCTTGAAATCATCCCATCTCACATCCTACTAGTACCTGCGCCAGGTAGAGATCATCGAGATACATGACATAGTCTATAATATGACATCCCAAGAGCGGGGAGGTTCCTACATAATTTGAGGGATCCTCTGGGATGACCCAGTGACGTGTGATGTTACAGAGTGACAGACATTACTTCTGTCACTTAATCACATCACGTTATACATGTCACAGTCCGAAAATCTCGGATTTCTCGGATTCAGCTTGGATTCAGCTGTTGTAACCACTACTGAGATTGTGAGCCTCGAAACCGCAGCTGGGTAGGAACCTGAAGAGCAAGGAGATCTGGTCAAAAAGTTGCAGTTTGTGTAACGGCTGATGGTTACAGCCATTTTGAGAAAAGAATACTTGTTTCAATGAGGTGGTGCTGCTTGATTTTTGCTTACACCTGTTTGACAGTGAGTCTGCTTCTGCTCCACTTACTACTCTGCATTTTTTGTCATAACCCTGAACACGGTGTTGTGACTCCACTATGCTCCACTGCAATGTACATATTTAAACACACAATCTACTGTACCTCTCGCCATGAACACGTCCATTCATGCAATCAACAAACGAGCAAACTTCTTCGCACTACTGGGAGCACACCCGGCAACAGGATGGGTGGACTGTCCTTGCTCTGCCGCTGGAGCAAGGTGAACTCCTTGTACTCCAGAGGCCCCTGCTGCCGCTCCAGCCGCTACGACAGGTGCATTTCTTCCCAGGTTTTAATGTCTTCAATTTGACTCACATGGAGAAAAGGTGTCACTCTTGCCTTTGAAATCCCAACCAACAGCAACATCATCAGGGCGACGCCTGTTACTCGAACGAAGAACTATGGCCCGGATGTTCCGTTTGCCGTTGGATACAATGAGATCTGCGGTATGATGGGGCTTCCCCCATCGACTGCACGTCTGGGCTACAAGTGGGAGAACGAAAGACTCAACGCGCCGGTCTGTCAGCTGTCAAATGCCAGCAATTGGGCAAATTGCCTCCAGAGTGGGATTGGGATGACCAAGAGAGCGAGGACGCGAACAGTCATTTGTATGATCAGAAATCTCATGCGTCATACACCACATTCAATGTCACCTGCCGCTAACTTTCAAATCACTAGAATCTTCCTGAGGAAACCACGGGTGCGGTACCCTCGGCTGCAACCACCTCCACCAGTACGAAGAAGTGCAAATCAGCGGGTGGATCTGCCAATTCCCCTGATGGAAAGAAGACCTTCAATTTTACGAAGGATTACTGGCTGTCGAAAAGCCATCTTGCATGTGCCACACACAAAGGCGAACTCTGCTGGGTTTCTAATGTGGATGGTCACCATCATCAGGTTGATCGGGAGCACACCTCCCTTTGGGCCAAAGAAATTGTATGTCTCTTTTATCTTATAATATTGACATTTCTTGACAATCCTTGAGTCTGTCGGCAATGCGACATCTAGCAGGCCCCCAGAGAACATAGTGTTCCAACATTTTTTTGGCCCTGCACCCAAAAGAGCCCGTACCACCTGGGCCGAGTCCTCAACCAATCTGTGTGCCCCCACCATTCACGTCACTGTCAACACCGGGACGAGTGGTGGAAATGCATCCCCTCTGCGTTGAAGCCCCTTGGCAACAATCACGGCGGTGAGTGCCAATGCCAACAATGTCGAAATCCCTGCTTCCCTCTATCAGTCCCCATCTCAATTCCTCGGAGGCCAGGAGAACGTCGGCTTAGATGACATCCGCTATCCGGAGGTCACCAGCATTCTTCAACAAATCAATGACTCTGGGATCTTTGAAGACTCGGCTGCACTCCTGTTCCCTGCCGTTGTATTCACTGATGCCCTGCACGACTCCCAGATCACTCATGTCAACCATGTTCCTGTTTTGGACACCGACTTTTATGTGCAGGTGGTGAACATGCCTATCAAGTTGACAGAACTCTTTGTTGCGGAGTCAATTACTGCTATGGGAAGGGCAGAGAAAGGGAAGGCCCCAGCATAAGCTAACCATGAACGAATGAACTAACTGAGCAAATTGTACTTAATACAGAAGTCAAAGCAGAAGTAATGTACATTAAAATGTAAAATATGTACTACATTAAAGATATCCTGAGTGCCTAAACCATCCCCATGCTTTCTCTGCAGTCATTGACTCATGAACGGCCCGCCAAATCATGGTAAATGGCGAGTCTGTGTTGGCTCCACCTGCCATTACCCCGTCCGTGTATTCGCAGTGCGCATGGATCCACGCCTTCAGCGTGGAGAAGCCTTCTTCGATCGGATCGTAGTCAGGTGAGTAGGGCAGCAGGTACTCGAGTTGCATGCATCTGCCATCATTGATGTAAGAACTTGACGCAGATGAAGCAAATGAATCGTACCGTTGCTCAATCATCAGACACAGCGCAGGAGATTTATGGATGCTTGTGTTGTCCATGATGATTACAGAATTCAGCCCGGGATATGGGTTCATGTTGTCCAGCAAGTCGTCAATGAAGCTGTTGAAGCTGGCAGCATTGTAGGAACCTGTGAGGAGGTCCAAGTGCAAAACACCACTCAAAGAAAGAGCAGGCAGAACTGAATACCTGAAAAAATCATTGAAAAGCGATGCATGAACAGTGAACACTGAATATTAACGCACTTGATCCCCTGAATATAAATGTCATGCCTCCGAGCCTGTTCTCCAACTGGTGCCCAACCCCAGCCCCATTTTGATGTGTTGTGATTGCAAGCCACCTCGTCAACGAAGACGAGCTGCTCCACGCGGTAAGTTGTCACCATGTAGATCTCGAAGTTTGTGCGCACTTCTTCGTCACGTTGAGCAGCAATGCAAGACACCTACATAGACAGAGATTAATAGGAAGATGAGTCATTGAGAACTTACCCGCTTCCTGGTATATCCTCAACGTCTCAGGGCGGTCCAGATCATAAAAATACAGACATCAGCATTACAGAGCTCCCGCAACTCTGCTTGCATCTCATGCAAGTAGATATTTGGGGTTCTTTGGACCAAACCAACTAAAAACTGGAGGAATCATTAGATCACATAGAAGATACAAAACGAGACCTTACATCCACATCGGCAGCTCACAGAATTCGTGGGCGACCCCGAATTCGGAGTGTAGGTACACGTCCTCCTTCCGGTTCGCATCGGTAGCAGCCCAAGACCTTCTGCACTGAGCTGAGGCAGATTCGAAGCTCGTGCGCAATATCTGCTTGCTTGTGGCGGAGGTTGTAGTGCAAGTGGATAATATGCTTCTTGGTTTCGTCAGGAATATCCTTCTTGTTGCCATGGGCTATGACTGGGAAGAAGCATCGAGCCAATGTCGAGCGCGAAGGAGGAACACGAATCACAGCCACCACACATGTCTTGACGGCAGGTGGAGCACTGTGGAGACTCACTGTCAAACAGGTGTAAACAAAAATCGAGCAGCACCACCTCATCAAAACAAGTATTCTTTTCTCAAAATGGCTGTACCATCATCATCGATGTCCTGTCTTCCTAAAGACAGCCACCGCTCCTACCTGAGCTCTGCCTTTCACAACATCACCGCATTGGAGCTCTGGGCCGGGAAGTTCCACGGCAATCGTCAGTTGATGCTTCTGAGCGCTCCGTCATTTTCCTCTCCCTGAGCGTGTCTACCTCATCCGTATAAAAGCCAAACTCGTGGAAAGGCCTGCAAAGGAGCATTCCGGGTCTCTATCTCCTGGGCTCCATACCCTTAAGATCGCCTTCCGCAAGGCCGTCCTCGAAGAGAAGCACTGGCTCTGCAAATACTACACACTGATTTTATATATGTGAATGACTATCTTCACATTAGTATATAAAGTCGCTTGCGAGACTACACACTGATGGGGGTACATCACTTGGAGTTGTACAATATATTGCCGAGTGAGGTCGCCTCAGCGGGACATCTCATGCGTCAGGACCACCGCTCGGCCGGGTCCTTGGCCCTCGTTATATCTGTGGGTGTGATTTGTTCCCTCGTGTCTCTTCTCTCCCTCATCCGTTGCTCTTTAGCCATAGTTCCGGAACATTTCCAGCCCAAAAGCCCGCGATGCACATCTTAGGATCAACCTCTACACACACTCTTCGTCATTTTGGAACAAGGTTATTCACTTTCTCTCCTCGATACCGTCTTGGGTCTGTGGAGATAAACACTGATATCGGCGTACTCCTTGAAGCGGGTTGGAATGCCCTGGCATGAGTCTGTAATTTTCTGTCCGCTCGCTTCTTGAAACTGCCCTCAGCCTGCTAGGACACAGAGGCTATCATTGAACTACTGCTTTCTAGTATTCAACTGGACTCAGGATGTACAGTTACACTATGGTCAGCATTGTTCAGTCCCTTTATACTTTCCTTCAAGATCCTTGAAGGTCGATACTCAAATATGGCACACTCGCTCGGTTCAAAATGATGGAATAATAAAAGTACAACACAACAAGTGTCAGGATTTTATTTTTTCGACTCATTAGATCTTGCTAGCTCCTATGTGCCTCTTCGTCCATGGTTTTGTGTCCTTTCCCTACCGTTAATCGTCAGCCATAATGTTCGAAAAATGGACAACGGCATATACAACTCATGTCCCCTTTCCCCTGTCGCCATTCACCACACCGTTTCTGTCGGGGCTAGCCGAGTATCCTGGTACCTGGACATGAACAGCCGACATCGATAAGGAGGGATCGAGAGAGCGGGAACGCGCGGGGTTGATCATGTTACCAGCGCCTCCGCGACCAGACGACCGCTTCAGAGGAGTTCTATTAGGACAAGCCGATTCAATTAACGCGGCCGGGCTCACCACGGCATTCTTATCCGCCTCTGCGCGGGCTCGCAAAATTTCCCTCTCGTGGGACGCGTTGCCTGAGGAGGGGGTCTGAGGGCTGTGGCTGAAGTTTCCGGACCCGCCTCTGCCCGTCGAGCGTGCCTGTAGTTCGAGTTCGAACATTAATCTCGCAGTCACTGAAGGTGACAGAACGTACTTGAGCTTGAGCTTGAGGACGGAACGCCGGGGTGCGTTCCCTACCCCGGGGCCATGGAAATTCATCAGGAACAGCAGGCGGGGGTGAGATGCTGTTGGACGTAGGATGGAAGTTCCCAATTCCACCACGGCCAGAGGAATGCTAGGTTTTCACAGTGCGGTCGGTCAATATGCTAGCGAAGTTAGGGTTACAACAACGCACAGATAACTCCCGGCCTCGGGAGACCGAGCGAACTGGAACGAGAACAACATCAATGAGCCTGATAACTCAGCGAATAAGGAAAAGAAGACGTTGAAGTGCAGGGAGATAAGATAAGCCCTGGGCGGCCACCCTTATCTCTTATCTCTCCTTCACTTCAACCACCATCATCCACCTTAGAGGACCCAATCGACCACTCACCAGAGCCTTCAACCAATGTACTCGCCAGTGACGCTGTATCCCCGTCGTTCTGGGGTCCTCCATCGTTGCTCAGAGCCCGATTGATTTTAGCGCCCACAGCTGAGATGCGATCCGAAAACGAGCGCCTCGAGTTGGACGGCGGGGGCACCGACGTAGACTTCTGCTGGGTGGCCATCGCTGGATGTATGCGAGTGAGGTGGGTAGCTCTGGGAAGGGGAGCCTTGGCCGCCGGCCTACTATACCAAGGTTTTGCCTCGCCAACACCGCTATATGGCGTGTTTTGTATGTAATCTGAGGCAGCGTGTGGCCCCGAGTCACGTTTCACCCTTTATGTTTGCGGATCGGTCATAGGGTCACCCGGATTCTGGCTTTCCTCCACCTCAATGCCTTTTCTATTGGCCAACGAGACGGTGTCACAAAACCTTCGGAATATTTGGGACCCACGGGGGGCTCGTTTGGCTGCTGGCGCTTTCTACGTGCTTCTAGGATTTTCTGTAGATCTGGGAATTCAGCAACGACTTGCCATGGGGCTGTGCCATCCGGAACTAGGTAGATCACAAGCCCGAAATACGCAAGCGAATGCCCCTCATTTCAAACGTGCCTGGGCTAACTATGTCAGATCCTTGTCATTCTTGTGTCATTCGCGCCTCTTCCTCATGCGATTTCCTCGAAATCAGCAAACAGCACGAATCTGGAATGTTCTCGGCTGTTTCTCAGGGTAGCAAGGCGGGGTAGCCGACGGTTTCGCTCGGTGCGGAACGGATCTAGCACCTTGGTAGGCGTCATCAGTTAAAACTGTTCCATAAAAGGTTAAAACATACCAACAACAGGGCTGGAATGGCGGATCTGCCTTTTCAATTCAAAGTCCGCTGTGAAACTGGCTCCTTCCTCTCTTTCCGTCCCAGGCACGTTTGCGTTCTCCACTCCAACGTTTGACAATCTAACCCAAATGACTTCGCAAAATTTCCGAGCACGTGTGCGAGTCTGCCAATTTTCTTGCCCCCTACTATGTATACCTTCAGTTAACTCGTCGTTCATGTTGTGGACCTCGCGAGTATAATATGCCCCTCAAGTGATCTGACCTAATTACCGATCGCTCTAGCTGCAGAATAATTGCGGGATAGCACGCAAAATTGAATCCTGGTTCCATGTCACCGAGTTTTATCCCACGGGTGAGCGTCGGCCGAGCGAGCGTTGGATTTTCCTCCCATGTTTCATTTCTCTGCAGAAATACTATAAAGACTTGAACTCGAAATTTTAAATAATCTTATAGCAGCGTAATGTTAGGCCACCCTGTTCAGGGTTTTTAATGAATTAGAGAGCCTCGCGCATGCCGCTTGTCGGCCTTACCTGCTGTATATTGAAAGGCTACCCGGATCCGGCCAACACTTAACTTTTGCGAAAAAGAAAACAAGAATTAAGCCTTGAGTTGCAATTGAGTTGGCCACCAAAAACTTCAGACACTTTGGGCAGAGAGCAAAAAATGACAGTTAATGATTCCAAGGGGGACTAGAAGGCTAAACTTGTACACCGGAGGAGCCAGGTCTGCCCAAGGGGCAATGTTTATATAATTCATATTTGAAATCAACCTCCACTGCATACTTCTTGTTGTCTGCATTCTTGTAACTACGCCCCGTGGAACGTACACAATTCTGACTGTACCCGGAACTCCAAGGCAGAATTCCGCTGAAACTCACTCCATGTCGCCCCGTCACGGCCTTCTTGCCCTAGTGACATGCCCTTCAAATTCAGGAATATCCGAGTTGACTGCAATGATAGTGAGTGAGCCACGACCATCGCAAAAGATTTTTTTTAAAACGACAGATACCGCGACAGTATACGTGGCGAGAAGCCATCTACAGAGGGTCAAATCCCTTGCAGCCAATCCAAAGACTGGAAAGATACAATCACTCACGGTGTCCCCAACTGAGCGTACCGGTCGTGGACTAAGATCAGGACCAAGTTAAGAAGAAGCACTGCTGTGGAGGACAGTCAGTTAAATACAGGCAGGATGATCACTAATCAACCAAATATCACGAGAAAGTAGAACGCTGCAAGTTCAGGAATGAGGGTTGGCCCTTCCGCAGACACAAGAAAATTACCTGCATCCCGCAAACAGACGTGGAGCGTAGGAGCGATCTGAGACGCTCGAAGTGCCGCAAAAACGGATGCCTTGCGAACTCTGGGTGTCCCTTCAGCGTCTTCGATGGTTTGTACAATACTCGTGGCTTTCTGAATAATGAGGCCAAGGTAAACACCTACAGAATGTCGGTTCTCGGATCCTTCGTAGAGCCAGCTGCTCCACTCACATGCTACTGCCATCGAGGTACACCTAAAATTTGCTTTTAGTTGATCGTGCACTGTAGCGCCAGCGCAGTTCGTCACCACACTACAGCAAAATAAGACATCAACCGCACTTTCAACTAGCAATCTGAAGTACTTACTGGATATATTCACATCAGGAACATTCAGTTGACCTGGTACGCAGCTCAGAATATTGCTACTCCCTAGTAGCTTGGTTGATCCCCCGAGGACCGATAAAATGGTTGTGACCAGTCCGACCTAACAGTTGTCAATGAGGGTTAAAATCGGCATGAAAACTCTGTGATCAAGTATTACTGACCACAGCTTCCCCTGTTAATAATGAGCGGCGTCCGTGTCAGAGATTGGAGAAATTTACCAAAAAATAATAGAAGAGTAAGGACGACAACTGGTTGAATTATTTTATTCATTATTTATGCAGCCCATTGACTTGACGTACCTTTCCTGCTCCATCCATAAACCGCGTTGATGCGGATCAGAATAATCAGCTCGCCAGTGAGGATATGTAGGACCTCTGTCAAGCCGAGATACCAGCGCGCGGCTCTAGAGCTAGAAAATCAGAAGGTACAGGTCAAAGGCAGTAGCGGCCCGTGAAAATGTTGGCATACTACTGTAGACAGACAGAAGGAATGGTGTCAGATCGACATGACAAAAGAGATCTTAGCGCACTTTGAGGTTCGCTTCGCACGGCTTGTTCGGTCAGACACAAAAGCATATGGAAGCTGCGAAAACTATCTCACTGCGTAAAAGCTCGGGCCGAGGGTGACATCGGAAGGGAAGTCGTCCACGTTCAGAGGCAAGAGGAAATGTCGTGTCCCAACTGTCAGTTGAGAATTTTCATCCTGACAGTGTGCAGCACCGCAGCTATTAGATACTTACTGGCCTCCATGAGGAAGAATCTGCGAGGGCTTCAGTCGATGCAAGTTGAGCCTCAGTGTTCAAGATGACGAACCCCAGTGCCACCACTGTACTATATCGACTGAAGAGAAACAGTATCTTCGAAAGAGACCAAGAAGTTCTACCAATTGCATATAAACGACGGTTTTTTCCAGCAAGGGTGTCTTCAGGGCTTACCTCCACACACACATAATCTAGTCCAACAGCTTAAAATTTAGCTGCATACCAAAACGAAAAACTTCACAACACCTCCCGGTCGAAAGTCAGGAATACATCGTAAACTACCCAGGTAAGGGCAGCGGCTACCAGCACAAGTCATTGAAGATCACCGCGACTAAAAGCAAGACACGCACTGGCACTACCTTGTATGAAGTTGAGGTCGTAAAGGAGGAGCATGATGGTGCTGGCACCTACGGAGGATTTAAATGGTTTGACAGAGCTGCGGCCCGCGGTACATCCAGCAAGCGGGTGGTGGGGGAACTGCCGAGAATATCCATATTACAGAACGAATCGCAGGAGACATACGTTCCCGCGGTGCCAAGCGTAGTGTACTGGCCGCGCTACACCGCCGGAAGGACTGAATCGAGCAGTCGGCGAATTTTCTCGAGTAGTCGGCGAATTTTCGCCGCAAGTAGTCATACATGCATTTCATGGTGTGAGAATTGTGGCGAAGGAGGAGCGAAACTCTTGGCAAGGCTGGGAGATGTCAAAACAAATCACAGTCTGGTATTGGTGGACATAGCAATAGTGAACACCATCACCTAGTGAAAGAAGTCAAAGCTGCGCCGACGATCGACATTGGTGCCGAGCAAATCGGAAATGGCAATTGAAAATCAGAATTCATGTAAGTTGTCGCTTCGTACATTCGATTCTACTCGATCTTCTCACTCGAGCCCTTTCCATCCTCTTCGTCATACGTGTGTGGAGCTCTTTCCGTGAGATCTCCAGGCCGGAATGTACCTGCATGCCGTCATCAGTACCCTAGACTTGTGCGTCGAGGGGTGACTTGCCTTTCCGGAGCTCTCTCTCTGCGGCGCGGTGGTCGCCAACTTTGGCGTACTGTGTACCTGGGACGAATAGCGGAGCATCTTCGAATAATGCATCCATCTCTGTAGGTGAATTGGCATCGGGATAGAAAGGGGGGAAATTTCGTGCAGACCTTCAAGACGGCGGCCAGTGGTTTCCTTCCAGACCGCTGTTAGTTAGACCTCAGGTCGAAGCATAGTTACTCACAGGATAGAATGCCCAAATGAAAAGAGCGCTGCGTGGGTCAGATAGGCCGTAAAAGTGGTGGGATAGCTACAGACTTTGTGTGGCCACAAATCGCAAACACGAGATCTGATAAACGATTATCAAGCAGCCAAGGTAGCATCTCTTGCGACTCACAGTATCTAGTGAGTGATTATTGAAAATCAATGCTAGTCTTCATGAGATTTTGGTGGGACTCACTTCCAGCCAATTCCGAGGAAAGCTGGCGGCGTGACTTGCGCGATGAAGCTGACGAGGAGTCAATCAATCTCAGCGAAGAGACTAAAATGTACTCACAAGTTAGAGATCCAGGAAGCTGAACTCGTAATTGCTGTTGCCTTGGCTCTGGTCCGGGTGGAGCTGGATAAGGATGGTGTAAACGAAAACAAGGCTTATTGAACGGCTTTGGCTCTCAACTAGATCTCAGCCGGATACGCCCAGGACAAAGGCCCAATGCAGGCGCTGAAGAAGAAGTTGAAGACCCAGGTTCTGATAAGAGTAAGTAGAATTAATCGTCAAATACAAATTGCATGGCACGAGACGTACGTGACTGAAGGTGGAGAAAACAAGGTCAGGAGCTTTGATACGGGTTTATGGAACGAGGATGCTCACTGATGAATATCTGCATTGGTAGGAATCGTCAGTCTTCAAACAAGCACAATTTCAATGAGAGAAACCTACGTAGTGCGCCTGGTTGGATCCGGCCAGGGTCAGCCAGTGAACGGGTTAGCAGACAGCAACCATAGATTCTCACAGCGTTGCTAAAACGCAGGTTGATCAGCAGCCTTTGAATCAAAGGAATCCGCGGAACTCACTTATCGACGGTCCCAGGGTACCTCGCCATCAATATGGCGCCAACCACGAAGGACAGCCCTTAGTCAAAGAGGTAAGCGCAAAACGTAATTCTGGAAGCAAGAGTAAACCCGCCTGAGGCGATGTTGCCGATAATCATGGGACGTCTGCGTCCCGTGGCGTCGATCCACATCACACAAGCGGCCTCACCGCATAAAGCGATGATGCTATTGATAGATTGGAACAGAAGAATTCGTGTAGAGCTGAAGCCCATCTGAGCAGGGGTGAGTAAATCGGCAGAAAGGAATCATCGGAGTTGAAGGCGCCATACAGTCGTAAAAATCTAAAAAATCAAATTGAGTACCCAGACATGACGAGACCGTAGCATGCAGCGTACCGTGGTTGAATAGTACTGAATCGCGCTAACACCTTCAGATTGATGAGTTCACAATGTAGATGAGATGTCAGTTCAGACTGACCAGTCATTTGAACGGAGAACTGGAGGATATACCTGATCCGAGTTAGTATGACGCCTCCGCTGAGGAGAAGGATGCACGAACCCGAGACTCAGACGCCGGAAATTACTGGGGACCCTGAACAGTTCACTCCAGCTACATTCGCGTGATAGTTAGCCGAAGCATGACAATTGTGAAACGAACGCATGTACCTGGATTCCCCGATATCCTGCGCCTTGTATATATCGGCCTGTATGTCCTTAACTTGCGAGATCACAAAGGGGTCCTCCTTATTTCCGTTCGCGTGGAGTCTTGCCAGTGTCGCTTGTGCTGCGTTGGATTAAGTTGGGATCAGAGGATGGCTGAACGATTGTGGAATCGCTCACCTTCGTCCATGCGGCCCTTCTCCGCCAACCATCGCGGTCTATTTGAATGCGGTGTTTGAACACAGCCGCCAACCTATGTAAAGAGAACGTACGATTCGGGGAGTAAGAGTATGAAGGAAATCAGAGGCAAAGCAGGAACGATCTGTGCACTGTGAGAGACGAATTAAACGGCGGAGGACATACTCGCCTGGATACCCAAAGGAAGTCTCCATTCTGCGGGCGAGCCTTTTAACCCAGCAGAGCAACCGTAGGTCTGATTGGAAATCGTTTGAGCGTCCATTCCAGTGCAGAGGTGGAGAAGCTCACCACCCAAGACGCAGAAAAGGCTTGATGGCTTGTTCGTAATAATCTCATATCGAACAATGACGGTTCTCACCTCCAATTCCCAGCATAAACTGGAAGCAAATATTTTAGGTGGAGATACGAAGGCAGGAGGTGAGATAAGATCCACCTGTTGCAAGGTCGTCAAGCGTCCGCGGATACTTGGGTGAGCAATTTCAGCCTGTGAACGGTCAGTTGACTTTATGTGAAACGTAAGGCGTCCAGATACCTGATAAAGCGGAGCCAAATCCGACATGATTCCGACACCAAAGCCTCGTTGAGATTCAGCATTTTACGAAACCTTGAGGGTTTGATCAACTCACCAGCAAAGAAACGCCCTGCAAGCATCATATCCATGTTACGCGCGCCAGTCTGCAGCGCGCCGCCTATACTGTATTCTCATGCGAGAAAATGAATGGCCGGTTATGTGACAAAGCTCGTGAGTCGTACATGTAGACAGCTGCTCCGATCTGGATTGTGATACGGCGACCAAGGAAGTCTGCGAGGTATGCCACAGGAATCATGCCAAAGAAACTTAACGAAGATTTGAGGAAACGCCAGCGAGCGAAACGAAGGTAGGAGCGAACCATCCGAGCACTTTCAAGACTGTTAATCAATGACAATGAGAGAGTAGTCGGGACGCACCGAATATACTAACAATCAAGCCTTGCAGATTGGAGTTATGGAACCTCACGCCCATGACCCGCTGAGAATAAGTCAGTTTATGGCTTTCCTCAAATTCCTGGGGACACACCTGGAAATCCGAAGCAGGAAGAACCCCAGCAATGACACCCAAGTCATATCCGAAGATAATTGACCCGAGACTCGCGAAGAGACCGCAAAGCCAAGTGTATACTTTGGGACGAAGAGGCATTATCCCTGTGGCTTCGCGGTGAGAGAAAAGTCAGAAGACCGTCCGACGTGTAGGATCTGTCCCGTTCTTCTTTTGTATGGCGGGCCTGTACGTATAGGTCGTGTGAACAAGCGGTCCGTGGCGGAACGAGAGGGCATAGAGAGAGTTGATCTGCGGGCTGATGTGGTCATCTGACCGCGTGCATCAGTGCATGCGGCAGTGGAGGCAGAAAAGGAGGAATTACCAGTCATCCACAATCTGGTACGACTGATAGACGAGATCATTGGATTGTAATTTGTTTTCAAGTTCATCCGCGAAGCCACGGCCGCCACCCCCCCCAAGATGTCGCAGGAAGTGGTTAGATTCTGAACGCGGTGAAATACTGGCATTTACTGCGTTCCGCATCCGGGTAGTCAGGCCCTGCCGCGTCGACTGGAGACAGACTGGTCTGGGCCGGTCTAGGGGCCTCGGCACGGGTAGAACCGACGCGGCAGGGCCTGATCCTTGGACCGGGACACATGATTGATTGTCGGTCCGGACACATGGAAAGCTTTCATTGAATCAAGCAATGAAGTTGCAATGAAGCATCGAATCATTGAATCATTCCAGTGCAGCGTGATACAAATTTCGGCATCTTCTTACCCGTGTCAACCTCTGAATATAATACATCCAAATAACGCGTCTAGTCATTCCTAACACTCTCGGTTGCCGCACACCACAACTCCGAGCTTTGGATTCGAACAGGAGTGGCTGCGGGAGGATATGGATGAGAATTGTCGCGCCTTCTCCAAGTCTTGAAACGCTACCGCAGTTGTATACGGCTCCCCAAGATGTCTACGTTATTGCCATTTCATAAGGCCATCCTGGAGCGGTTGCACAGCCCAGAAACCAACGATCTTCTTGTCCTTGCTCGGGGGCTTGGTCTGCGAAGGATTGTTTGCACATTGATGAAGCTATATGACTCCCCGGAAAACCTCATCTTACTGGTTAATGCCACCGCCGAAGAAGAGTCTGAGATTGGGGAGGAGCTTGGGATTATGGGGTGTCGGAGACCTGGACTCCGTGTGATTGGATACGAAACCGGAAGCAAGGACAGGTGATTCGTTCGATATCTCATGCCACCGTCCTTCTGTTGATCTTCTGAAAGGCAGGCTTTGTACAAGAAGGGCGGACTGTTCTCTGTTACGTCCCGTATCGTCGTGGTGGACATGCTCCAGGGCGACATACCCACACACAAAATTACTGGCATGCTCGTTCTACATGCAGAGCGGTAATACTCCCTTGTCTGTTCGCGATGGTCGATTAACGCCATTATACAGCGTGACCCCTCTTGCTCTGGAGGCTTTTATCGTGCGACTATATCGGGAGAAGAACAAACTCGCATTTCTCAAAGCCTTCACAGACCAGCCAGAGCACATAATGAGCGGTTTTTCGCCTCTGAAAACTATAATGAAGGAGCTGCAGCTCAACTCTGTCCACATCTATCCTCGGTAAGTCCTCCTGGTGATGTTCTACCTGCAATCTTGAGCTTCTCTTCAGCTTTCAAGAGGACATCAAGAAGTCCTTGGAGCGCCGAAAGGCTGACGCATGGGAAATCGCCCAAAACATGACCGAGAATATGGCCGACATACACCATGCTATCATTCAATGCATGACCGCAACTCTGGCAGATCTCAAGCGGACGAATACAGCGGTATGCATCAAGCGATACCTCTCCCTCGCCCAGACTCACACCACGATCTTCAGCTGGATTTGGACGACTTCAAAGTCGAAAACGCCTATTTCCGCTCGTTCGATGTCATTGTACGCCGACAGCTCGACTCGGTGTGGCATAAAATCGGACCCACGACGAAACAACTTGTCACCGATCTTGGAATACTCCGCCGTTTGCTCTTGTATGTTTCTTCGATCCAGGACGAGTTATAGTGTAGCTGACTGGCACAGGTATCTACTGACTTACGATCCTCTCCAATTCCAGGCGTACCTCGAGACGCTGATCGCTGTGAATACCGTTACCATTCTCGGTGTCAAGGGGCACAAATCGCCGTGGATGATGAGCGATGCTGCGCACATCATATTTGAGGTCGCTAAGCGCAGGTGCTATACAATCAGCTCCAATGTTAAGCTCGGTGCGCCGTCGCAGCCGAATCCGGACGACGATGACGACGAGGCGTGGGCCGTCATGGATGAGCTTGACGGCCAGGTCGGCGATACTCCGGAGCAGCGCCCGAGATGGTTACCAGAAGGGCTGGATCCGGTTCTGGAGGAGCTGCCGAAATGGAGCCTTCTCGCCGACGTCTTGCAGGAGACCGAGGAGGAAATCCTCCGTATGGAGTCCGCGCGCAGGCAACCCGGTGCGACTGATTTTTCGTTCTTAACACATGCTTATTCTGCCGCTCACAGCCACACCTGGATCCAACGTCGTTCTCGTCATGGCCTCGTCCACACGCACCTGTACACTCATCTCGGAGTTCCTGTCGACGAAGGACGATAACGCGCCGAAGGGGTCTCAGGGCCGCCCGATGCTTATGCGGAAGCTGCGGCTGTACCTGTGGTGGAAGCGCAAATTGAGCGAGCGGAAGCAGGATGGACGACCGGGCTTCGGGATGCCGGACTCCTCGGTACGGGGCGGCCCTAACCAGGGATACGAGCGGATGTACGGGGGCGGGGAGGGCATCAGCGAGGCGCTGCAGAGGAAGGACCGCGAGAAGGCGGACAGGTCCGCAAATCGGAGACGAGTGCGCGGGGGTGTACCCACTGCAACCGCGGGACCTTCCACCCGTCCTGCGGCCAGCACTCAACCAGTCACTGCGCTTGGGACCATCCGTGCTGAGGCCGACAGTATCGCCGACTTGTGAGTTGCTCGCTCGGTTTTTGCGATTTGTAAAGAGCCTGCGATTCATCTCTTATAGCTGGGCAGCCCAGAGCACTGAAGACATCGATACGGCGCTCGCGATTGATCTGAACGATGCAAGCCTCATAAATTTCGAATCAGGGGAGCTCGAAACCGAGTACGACACGAACTATGGACTGTTGGTGCCCCAGCAAACTGTGCTGGTTCGGCCGTACTCGGACGATACAGACGATCGGATGTTGGCCGAAATCCAACCGCGGTTCATAGTCATGTATGAACCTAACATGGACTTCATTCGACGTATAGAGGTGGGTCCCTCGTTCGAATAAGTAACCGTGTGGCTGATGATTTGTTCAGGTATATCGCAGTTCGAATCCCGGCCTCACCGTCCGGGTATATCATATGGTTTACCAAAACTCCTGCGAAGAGCACAAATATCTTGCTGGAATGCGGAAAGAAAAGGAATCCTTCCAACGTCTAATCAAAGAACGAGGAGTATGCGTCATTCACCTTGCCGTGTGCCTGCGATTAATGCAATAACAGACAATGCTTCTACCCATTCTGGAAGACCGCGGTGACGGCAGGGATGAAGCCATCATCAAAACAATCAGTACTCGAATCGCCGGAGGGCGAAGAGAGCTTAGCAAGGAGCCTTCCCAAGTATAGAATCCACTTTATGATTGGTCTCAGCCCAACTCATTTCTGTACAGGTTATTGTCGACATGAGAGAGTTCCGATCGACGTTGCCATCACTTTTACATGCCTCCAACATGCTCGTTATTCCCGCTACTCTGACTGTGGGTGATTATATATTGACGCCGGATATGTGCGTCGAGCGGAAGAGCTTGCCGGATCTAATATCAAGCTTCAATAGCGGACGGCTGTAAGTTCTCTGCGCATTGTATAACCCGTTCTGATGGCTGCGTTTCTAGCTATACCCAATGTGAATTGATGTCCGTCCATTACAAACACCCAATTCTTCTCATCGAATTCGAGGAAGACAAGGCATTCTCATTGGAGGTCGGGTATGGTACTCCTTGTTTCAGTCTTGTCTCATATCAGGCCACAGGTGGTCTCCGATCTCAAGTCTTACGCTAAACCGACGAACAAGTACCCACCGAAAAAGACGGGCGGAGCGTCTGAGCATGAACACGCATCGCCCCTCTTACAATCAAAGCTTGTGCTGCTAATGCTCTCTTTCCCCCGTGTTCGGATTATTTGGGCTTCATCCCCGTATGCCACGGCCGAAATTTTCGCCGATTTGAAGGCAAATATGCCGGAACCGGATCCAAAGAAAGCAATCGCTGTCGGAGCTGAAGAAGACCCTGATGCTGGCGCGGGGATTAACGCAGCAGCTGAGGAGCTGCTCCGATGTATGCCGGGGATCACTGCGAAGAACGTGAAATATGTCATGTCAAAAATCAAGACGGTCCGTGAACTCTGCGAAATGCCGATGACTGAGGTGCAGGCCATACTCGGAGTCGAGCCGGGGAAGGCCTGTTGGGAGTTCATGCATCACGGTGAACGCGGAAATTGATTGACTTGTTATCTATAAATTTTCAGCAGGATCGCGCCAGAATATACCTACCTACACTAATACTTGTTTCCGCAATCAAATCGATCTAATGGAATTCGACATTTTATACAGGAGCGAGTGCAAGTTGTGGTTGCGTATGGGTACAGTGAGATGGTTTCCTGGTATTCATATTCAGGCTCAAAAGCAGAAGTATCCACATCAATGCGCCGGCATCCGCTCCGAGACTTTCAACCACTCGTTCCACAGCGCCTGTCGTGTCTCGGTACATGCCAGAAGCTTTGCAAAGCGTACGACATTCCAAACGTCCTGGAAATTGCTCGCAAGCCCCAGGCTGACGCGCACAACACCAAGCTCATGCCCAACGGCGCATTCGAGATCCTTGAGCATCACTCCCGCATACATCTTTCCCATGTCATCTTGCATTCCTAGAATTGCCGCTGCGCCACCCGGGTTACACATGCACCCCGTACGCAAGGATATCTTCTGCGTTGAGGCAACGTGCTCGATGAAAGAGTTCGAGAGCATCCCACCGGTAGGCTGTGGGGGAAGAAAATCAGACGCAATCATTTGGGCTGGGAGATTATTTCGTACGGAGAGGAATATCAAGGAGACAATGGAACCAGTGTCGGATTGATCGCCTATGGATTTAAGTCGTTGCGAAGGTGCCGCAGAGAGGATGCGGACAACAGGGGAATCTGTTGAGTCGTGGCGCAGGTTGGAAAGAGATTTAATTAAGTAGGTTATGAGGCAAGAGAGGCGTAAAGGAAGGAAAGGAAGGTAAGCACAGAGGAACCGGAGGCCGTCGGTAATTGATGGGAGTGTCAAGTAATTGATCGTCCCGTCCTGTTGGCAAAGATAATTAGTGCGATGGGAAGTTCAGGAAATTCAAATATACCTCAAATTGTTCGTGAAGATAATGCGATCTGGTGACAACGGCTCCAGGCACCTGAACAATTTCAACATTACCGCCAGCAAACCAGGGTCGTTCAAGCTGCATCAGGAATGAACGCTTGGCTATCAATGCGCCGACACCAGTTGGGTAGCCAAACATTTTATAGAACGAGACGGCCATGGCGTCTACATGGCAGACGGAAAGGGAAATGGTAGAGGTGGTGGCGAGGGCAGCTGCGTCCAACAGAGTATGGTAACCTAAGGAAGCTGCGTGGTCAAGGACTGAAAGGGTGTTCTTCGTGTTCGAGATGTTCGATTGTGCTGTTAATGCAAAAAGACCTGGAAAATCGGCTGAAGAGCTTGGTCGGTTTGCTGATAAAATATCCTGCGAGACGTTTTCAATTAAGAATATACACGGATAGATGACACACATACTTCGGCGTTGCAAAGGTCGAATCCGCCAGTAGCAGTCGACGGAATGTAACAAACACGTGAACCTCGCGATCTCGCGAACTCTCGGATACCATGGACGCTATTGTGCGAGTCGCAACCCAGGACAAAACTTTTGTCGCTGGAGAAGGGATACGATTCTCCGACCAATTTGAGGGCGCCGGTAGCGTTTGCCGTGAAGATAACTGTGTATTCCTCCGATGGTGCTTGGAAAAATGACAATATCGCCGCTCGGGCCTCATCCGCGCACCGACTTGATGACCTGGCGCTGTACTGAGGTCTGAATACCCATTTAGATCGCGAGTGGTGGTGTACATCACCTATTGCTGACGGAGTGGGTATTTCCGAGAACGCCACGATTCAAGAATTCGGTATGGGCACGAATCAGACTTTCGGGATACAGGGCGCCGCCCATGTAGTCGACGTAGGTTTCGCCGGCGAAATCAAGTCGCGCATAGTCGCTTCTGCGGAGAGCGTCGAGTGTCGAGGTCAATCGATATTCTATATATGCTTGTCAAGAAGGTCGTTTCAACGGAGGGTGATTAAGTTACCTGGGGAATCTGCCAGAAAATCATTGTAAGCTATGATAGAATCTTCGGGGTTGATGTTCGTCGCAGTTGAACAGGTTTGGAATGTGCAGGCCGTTTGGGGTTTCTCGGATTGACCTTTGGGTTCAACTTGGTCCGTGACTGAAACATAGGGGTTCCGGAGTTTCGCAGGGTGGGTTTCGGAAGGGGGGCTGGTGACCGAGGCAAGTGGATTTGAGAGAATATTGCCAAGCGGCTTCGGGGATTAGTTCCAGGTCGGTGGGTGGAAGAGGTGTTGTTGCCCATGGTGGGTGAAACAGAAGGGAAAACATCGAATTCATAGCCCTTTATAACCGTGTCTTGTGCACTGGTCGTGGTTCTTGAACTTCCGCAGGTGTCTGATAATTCAATCAGGCTAACATTAGGAGATGTTGGTTTGACACTTTCCGATCAAGTTCAAACGATGACCCACTAGCCGTTCAGAAATGAGTACATCAACACTTTGCTAGTGCAATTGAGAATTATCCCCTCTAGTATCCTGAGCGTATATCGTGTAATTATGGACAGGGTTCATCCGAGTACGATTCATCAGACTGCGTGCATCACATCTACTTCCTTGATACTTGTGTCTTCTTCTTCATCTTTAATCACTTCTTTACTGAAAGTACCATGCTTTATAATAGCTATCTGTGAGTGGTAGACAAGGTAGTATAGACTAGCTAGGATTTGCCTATGTTATCGCGGTGCGATTAGATTACATTATGCCCACTAACTTTAGTTAGTGGGTCTTATAGCGCCCTATTAGTACAGTCTCCGCCAGACGATTATATTTCGTCATCAAAAGGTCCTGGTTTCGATCCCCGCGCTGGCCATTTCTTGCTTTTAGCTTTTGGGATCCTAGTCAGTCCCACGTGATTTTGTTTGTCTCTGTCTGCCTTCCTCCTCTAAAACTTTCTCTCCCTCCCACGTCTCACTCTGGGCTCGGAATCTCCAGGCTTTTATGTCTATTTTGGTGGACGGAATCTACACATCTAGTGTGCATGCATCTCTCAAGTCTCCTGTCACTATCTTGTCTGCTGCTTTTGTGCGGTCTCATTTATTTCCTGGTCAGTGGTCACCCTCGCTTTGCTCTTACTATCAATGGCGGTCCTCACGGGTCTTTTACTGTGGAGTTGGAATGCACCATCTCTTCTCAACTGCCAGTGGATATATCTCTGGGACTTGACTGGAAGACGAGTGTGAGAGAATGGCTCATTACACTTGGGTTATGACCCTCGGATGAATTCGGCTATTTGCATGCTGTAGATCCGTCTTCCTCCTCTCTTGGTGTGTTCTTCATATTAGCTCATATCAGTCCACTTTCTTTTTAACCCATTATATACAGTGTCCACTTCCTCCAAAGATGTTGCAGATCTTCTATCTGCAGGCCCTTTGTCTGGGGTCTCTTGCACTCTGCAGTCGTTAGGTTCTCATTGCCCGTTATCATTACCTTGGTTGTTGCTTATTATTGTGTTTCAGTTTCCTTGACCTTATCCAGGGTGGTTGCAGATCTGGTTCCAAGTCTACCTTCCAATCTTGCTAGTACATGTTGTGTCTTCATAAATCTGTTTGGATGCTTACTGGTGGCTTCAGATCTCAGGACTTTGGCATCTCATATCGGGGGAAATATTGGGGGAAATACCATCGGGGGGAATCCCATTTCCCCTGGTGTTAGTCCTGCGTTCGTGCATGGTACTCCTGCTGTGTTCACACACAGTAATCTGGTGTCTGCGCTTAGTAATAATGTGTTCACACATCAATTTAAACCTGTTAATGCAGTTCTGGTGGAACCACCCCCACCAATTCAAGGCCCCTCATTCAGTTGTTCTGTGTTTGGCCCCATGTTTCCCTTGTCTCTGAGCATGGGCTTAGATGCTTTGTTCCTGTCTTCTGACCCCCTTACCAATGTATTGTCTAGAGATATTAACTGCCTTCGTGCTCATCTTAATGTTCATGGTATTTCGTCCAGTGGTTTGTCTGACTCAATGGCTAGGCAGGCGTTAGCGTTCCATCTGTTGTCTGGTATGTGTGCTTCTGTTCTGTCAAATGGTGATCACGCCCTACCACACAGTGGATGCAAAACTATGGGCACTCAATTTGTTTCCATCCATCACATGAGCTACACTGTCTATAGTGTGCTTCTTTCTGCGGATGTATTGACTGAAGCTCAGACTCGTGTACTCACTAATGCTTTGGGTCTTCAATCACCGAGTGACTTGTTGTCTGTGCTTTCTGCTCTTTTCGACAGCCAGTCGGTATCTCATCCGCTGCATTCCATGTTCAATTCCGTTGAGTCTTCAGTGAAGCCTGCTCTCATATCTCTCGCAGCTTTGCACAGTATTGACTTGTCTTCTAAAAAGTTGCCTGAATGTTGGTCAGTTTTGGCTTCACACTTGGCTAGTGGTCTATGTGGTCTACATAAAGCCAGCTTCCGACATTTGGGGTGTGCTTCGTTGCTTGCTCTGTCTGATGCACATAATGTTGATCTACACATTCCCTCTATGGATTTAGCATCTTCTCTCTTGATTGATTTAGAGTTGGCATAAATAAATGTTCTTGCAAGCGTTGCAAAAACACTGACTAAACGTCCACTCAGACGTGTCCTTCAGATGCATTGAGTTGAGTTTTCTCTCACTGATGGCACTGCTGCCCTCTGAAAACACTTGAAATCATATTTGAAATGTTTGCGTCTTGGCAAGAAAGCTGACTCTCCGCACAAGAGAAAATTGAAACAGCGAGAGCAGGAGCTCAACACCCTCAGATCAGACTGGCCAACCTCGTGCCTGGCACTAAAAAGCGGACTTTGATAGAGGTGTTCAATTGTTGTATTTCAGCTGACAAATTGGCTACTTTTGTGTGTGGGAGCTGTTCCAGCGTAACAATGGTAAGGCACCAGAGAAGACTCAGAATCAAGGATTTTGATATTAACTTATTGCGTAGACCCGACTTTACTGATGTTGAAGACACTTCAGATGGCACCACAGAATCTAACGATAACATGGACGTGGATGCTGATGCTGCTTCTGGTGATGATATGGATGTAGATGAGGGAGAACAACCTGAAATTTCGGATTCAGATCACCCGATGAATGACATGGATGATTTTGAAAATAACCATCATACCATGGATGTGAGCAATCAAATTTTGCCTGAATCCCTATCTGATTCTGTATCTGATGGTGAAGATCTGCCTCCTCCCCCTCCTCCTTGGTTGGACCCTGACTGTATGCCGCCACCTATGCCCTGTGATGAACCGCGAAATTTTGATTCAGATGGGGACTTTGACGGTGTTCTTTTTGATCCTGATGGTATAGGTTCTGACAATGATGGCGATATGGTCCTTCTCGCATGCAAATCATGTTCCAGCTCCTTGAAAGAAGGTAAGATACCCAGGTTGTCCCTGGCCAATTATAATTATCTCGGTCCTGTTCCAGTTGAACTTCAAGAACTTACCATGATAGAAGAGGCGATGATAGCTAGATGTCGTGCAAATCTTACCCCTTGAGGAACTTGGGTAATTCCATTCCATTGTTTACGAATGTAAATCTGTGGTGAGGTGTGCAACAGAGGTTCAAACTGGTGAAGAAAATGTTGAGCAAACAGATGGTCTGAAAAAAATGGACAGCGCACTTCGACAAAGACAGTCCCTAGATTCATGATAGTCTTTCTAGCATCATATACCAGACTAACAAGCCTCATGCCAGCAGAGGATATAGCATCGCAAGCAGATAGAGCAGTGCTAGGCAACACAGGAAGAGCACAACAAGGCCAGAAGTAGCGCGACAAATCTGTGCCTTCACCTTGAGAAGCCTTGGGAGGTTGAGAAGGAACAGTGAGGTCTTTAAGCTCCATGTCATCGGATTGCTGTATGATGGCGGCGGCGTCTATATCTTCATCGTCAGAGTCGGAGACATTACTCTGCACTGGAGACACAGATCTGGCTTTTTTCTTCTTTATGTTGGTTGGATTAGGGTCACACCCTCGAAAGAGCTCTGGCATATGGCGATTCAATTTTACGACAAGTCCGCTTTTTGAAGGTGTCGTGCCAATTTGATATGGAATGTGACCAAGAAGAGTATGTCGATGCCATGGCAGTGGTACTGAAAAGGTTCAGATTGTGGAGTGTATTCAATCGTCACAACAACTTACATAACGGAGGGACTGTTTCAATGTCCGGACGAACCTCTCACAACACATTGCAAAATGATTCCCATGAAGCGTGATTTGGTGAAATTTGATGCCGGATAATTGGAGGTAGACCCTGCCATACCTATGTATGTATTAAAAAGCAATCATAATAATTTTAAGACTCGGGCTGGACTCATGGCATGGATCATAAGCCCGTGAGTATCTGGAATCACATCTGCAAAGTCTTGAAGATTGTTTGCCGAACCGGAGAGATGACCTTTAGCCAAAGCTCGCTTATCCAGAGTGCATGCATAGGCTAAAAGGATAACCTCTCAGTCTACTGAGGCAGTACATTCCCAAGTGGATAGATCACTCCACAAGCCTATAACATTCAAGCCGTCGGGACCATGAAGAAGAGTGATGATGACAATGAAGAACCAGATATAGCAAGGGAAGAAATAGCCTGCTTCAAACATTTCTGGCATGCAGGATTAGACAGAGACAGGGGACTCGGGAGGCAAGCTTGACAGTTAATTGTATCAGCTGGACCTTGGATATCCTTGACAGCTCCGATCGACCATGGGATCCAATTGTGGTGCCAATCGATCATGGGAACACTCAGCTGACCCAGCCTGGCTATCCCTTGCCAAGACTCGAAACTCTTTTATCTGTTTTGTTTATCCCCTCATCATCGTCCCCTCAGAGCGTCGAACTCAAGTAAGATTATTTGTGTTCTCCATCCATATACTGATTTCAATGGATCTAGATATGGCTAAGGCTAAGAAACAGCCTGCCAAGAAGAAGAAGAAGAAGGGCAGACCGTCTTATGTAAATCCTCCAATCGTCTGGAGGTGCAACCTGAGAGTTGGAGCACCCAGGGACCCAGTCACCAGGGTCCAACTCTGGTGAAGATTATTATGACTGGCCCAGGTTTGAAGGAAGAAGATCCCCTAATGATTTCGGATGATGAAGATGACGACGACATCAGTGAGTAACCATTTTTATAGACAGGAGGGGAGCATTTATTTAATGGACAGAGATAGTAGACAGTCCTCCTGCTACTCTGTCATCATTGGCCTCGCATCAACCCCAGCAACCCTTGCACCAACTGTTGATTTCTTCGGTGTTCACCCCCCTGTCTGCCCTAGGCAGCAGACTGCCAAGAACGGTTGCATTGCAGGCAAAGGATGTGCTGGTGGATGGTATAACCATCACTGGAGACAGAGTTTGCGACAACCTGCTCGACAGATTCAAATGTCCTATTTGTGTGGGGCTAAAGTTGAACCTGGTTGTGTGAGTTGATTTTTTTTATTCGTTGATGGAGACACTCAATTTAATGTTCAGGGCAACGTGCGCACACTTGTTCTGCTATGTGTGTATATGTCTTGCCTTGGAATCAAGCTTCAATTGCCCTCTGTGCATGAAACTCATGTTCAAACCTCCTCATCGTGTTATCGCCCTCGAGGATTTGATGGCCACGCTCTACCCAAACATGCCTGACAATACAGCAGTCAAGTGGGGCAGAGCCTGGGATGGCCTAAACTTTCCTGTCGACATCTGAAGTCGGTGAGTGCCAATTGATATGTTCAGTCCCAATCAATGTTGATGTGTTCTGTTCGCTTTTCAGTGTTCAAATCTCTTCTACCCATTGTACACTTTTTATATCCATAGTCTGCCCATGTTGATTCATCAATTTGTACTCTGCTACTTAGCACTCAATTTTTTTTTGCCGGTCAACTGGAGTAGACTCAGTGTTCAATAGTTCTGTTAGCTTTTACAGTGTAGAATCTACAGGCAGAGTTAGTGGGCTCTGCCGCAAAAGGCGCTACAATTGTTATAATCGCACCGCCACCTGTCAAAGATCTTTCGCTCAAGTAACGTGGGACTGGGCAGTGATCACATTTTGATGACTAAGTGTATAGCCACCGAGGCCCTTGGTCGTAACATTGTCCGGGATAGAGTAAAACTAGGGCCCAAAATGACCCTAACCTAGTCTGAGTGCGGATTTTTTTGGGGCATTCAGGCAGACCGGACCACAGAAAGCAGCACTTTCGGTAACCTCATGCAAGTTTTTTGAAGCTTTCTAGGTGTTGGAACTGCTTGGATGCAATGGAACTTGACCAGAACAGACTATTTCTGCTAGAATTGAGCCAAAAATTGAGCAGGGGAATTTTTTTGCAACTTTACCTCCAAGAACCTTGTCTGGAATAGAGTAAATCAGCTTCCGAACAGCCAAATTTCGTAGAGTAAAACAACGGAAATTTTGGATGTAAGGCGGACAATGTTACACGGTAGTGACCGGGGGCGTAGCCACCTCAGATCGCAAGTCCAGAGATGAATGAATACAGGATATTTAGTTGAATATATTTCTAAACACCTTTGGAATACATTTCTGGCAGGTAGGTAGTAGTGAGTTCAAGCTGGACACATATATTCAATCAGTTCTAAACATCATTCCTCCATTTCAACATCCTCCTCAACCTCAAAGTCCTCAATAATCACCGCTATCAGTGCAGAATGCACTGCGGGCACTTCGGGTACCGGATTAGCACTGCCATGCTCATGGGAGTATGCACTCCATCTGAGAATCACCCCATGCCTACATGGTACCACAGAGAGCCCCGTAGAGCAGTAGGCACATAGGCATGTACCCTCTATTACAGAGTGCCCCCTGCTATCAGAGACTATCAGAGAGGCTTGTAGACCGATAGACTCATAGAGTGATAGAGCCGTAGAGTGCCATAGAGCCATGTAGATACTGGTGTTCGGCTAACGAGCTCGCATGATATCCATTCGCACGTATGTCAGATGGATATTCAGGCACAATATCACGCGGGATGCGCGAAAAGATGCGACGGAAAGAAATGTTTGTATTGCCTCGTCCGCTGGTAGCTTTACAAGAGTAGACACTAGTACGTACTTACTATGCCAGAGAACAACAACATCAATCATGTAAGCCTGGCCAGAGAGAGTCAAGAGTCAGGACCATAAAACAGACAGATGTTCCCAGCTCTAGTGTTGACTTGAATTCCTTCTTGCACAAGAAATTATTGTAGTATTAGCACGGCAAAGCTCAAGTCTTGAATGAGGTCTTGAATAAGTCTTGACAACATGAAGAACTTCTTGGGCACAGCCGACTTGAAGCCAGAGTAGGAGATAATGGCGGGGAAGATGGAAGTGGGGAAAAGACGCAGTTGTCAGCGGTCAGGACTTCACCGTGTTTTATAAGTTGAAATTATTAACTGCCAGCGAATCCGACAAGACACGTGGAGCAGCGACATCTATGTGCAACGATGAGGAGGAGGGAGCCAGGGATAGAGCCTAGGTTCACGGTAGAGCATGGGTCTCTATAGTGCTCTACAGAGAAGCTCACCGCTACCGGTCACTATGTCGTAACCGGCGATCTATGGCGCGGCCCGGTCTCTATGTGTTCAGAACATGTTTCTAGATGTCAGTATGCACAGTAGCTTCAAGGTTGTCAAATTGATACAATATCCTTCAGAGTAGTTTCCCATAGTGAGTAAGGAAATATATGTACCACTATAGAACATACTTTTCCAATATTTGCAGTCAAGGACAACATCCATTGGGTTGCAGAGGCACGCAAAAACTGACGTGATGCGCAATGTCACACAATGTCACGTGTTTGGTAACTCTCGCGCGAGGACACGTTTTTTAGGCACATGAATGCTTTCCTTGCTTTCCTCTGTCTCAGATGTTGAATAAATCAACTGAATCTGTGTTTTGGCTGAAGGATTTTTTCTAATCTTGCTGTATGGTCTTCCCTCTATATGTATCTACACCAAATTTGGCTTCTCTTGAAATCTGTTCGTCCAAAACACAGGCAGGCTAATTCGGGTGGACTTTGCCTCTCAAGTCTGGCAGCACGATGGCAACAGTAGCCACCCACGAGTGCGCTGGGGGTGCTGTGGAAGGTCTCAATGCGCGCAGGGATGGCGCTGCCACGGATGAAGGATGAGCGGATGGAAATGAAGGCGCTCAGCGTACGAGGGATGTGCGGTGCCAGGGACAGAGCATCTGCAGGTGAGGGGGCAGTGGGTGGGGGACTTGCGATTGTGAGAGGGCGGGGCGGCACTTTGTACATCTGGAGGGGTGGGCATGTGGTGTGGTCCAAAACCAGATACATGTCATAATATTGTAAAATCTATCAGATATGAAGTGAAAATTAATTTTAGTCGGAGTCGTATTGTATGTCGAGCAAAGACCGAATAAAAGTGCTGAAGCCGGTCACATCTTCTGGTACCAGCCCCCTGTGAGCCATGTCCAGCTCCAGCAATGCGAGCTCTTCCTCCCTCGACGTCCCCGCCGTGAAGCTGATGCCGCGGCCCTTTTTGACAGAGAACTTGAGCATTTGGGTCGCTTCCATCAACTCGGGCGCCATACGGTTGCGGTTGGGGGTGTCG
Source organism: Mycena sp. CBHHK59/15 (assembly GCA_029204085.1). Taxonomy (NCBI): domain Eukaryota; kingdom Fungi; phylum Basidiomycota; class Agaricomycetes; order Agaricales; family Mycenaceae; genus Mycena; species Mycena sp. CBHHK59/15. The sequence goes on from JARGXW010000580.1 coordinate 76,881, forward strand.
GTCTCTCCGCTGGAGGAAAAAACATGCTCACAGGGTACGGCAGATCCCTGGATTGGTAAGATATCAAGTGCGAAGCGGAAGATGGTGGGGTATCAGAGCTGACTCTCCTGCATAATTCATGTCAATTGCCACGCACAGGATGCTCAAGTAAAAAGAACATACCTCCCAGTAGCGTATGGAACCGAGGTGGTACGAAGCTTCTGTGAAATAAGACTGGACCTCATCTGCTAGGTTCTGAGAATGTGCTGGGTGGTCAGGTGTATCCATCCCGAGGACTTGGTCTGCCCAGCTGTTCTGTGAGGCCCAAGCAGGGGTGCTGGCGAGGTTCATGTGGTACGGACGGAGCTTTGGTACTCGAGAGTTAGAACACTAAATATTTAGTCAACATTGGACGCACCTCATGTAAGAACAGGTCCTTGATCTCTTGAACTTGTTCGGGCCGATGTTCTCAAACCACTGCAGTTTGACTGCAGGGTTGATAACTGGATATGCAATGAGTAACACACATAAAAATCGAGAATGAACTCACGCATAGACAAGATGTAGGCTGGAACATCCTGTACTCAGTCCCAGTAGGACTCCAGCTTGTTGATGCCCTTCTGGACGATGTCGGCGGTTTCCGGGTGGGAGCACTGCTGCTTCTGCCATGCTGAGATCATCGCCTCGAATGCGGGGAGGGCATGACCAAGTGTCGGGGTCTTCTCGGCAGATAGTTTCTGTTGGAAGGCATGTAATACCTATTGCCGGCATTAAGAAGACAAAACATGTACGAACAAGACTACACTTACAGCCAAAATTCGTTGGAAAGCTTTGAGAGCATCCCAGTCGTTGTCCCCAAGTTCGTACTTGTGCAGATCTCAGAATTGGGGGTCCGAAAGGAACTTGTTGATCACCTATGATATGTAAGGATAAAAGAAAAATAGCAAGCACAGGGAAAACCTTACCTCGTGAAGAAGAACAGCCCAATCTATCATGAGGAGCATTGACAACCACCGTGTGTCGACGTCCCGCAGCAGCTGAAGGTCCTTCTGCTGCAGGGCTTTGAGGATATCGGAGAAATACTGACGACGTAAAGATGATGCGCGTATCTTCAAAAAAAATCATTAATGACTCGTAGCAGAAATTAGGAAACAGCTTACCATCCGAACGGTGGTTCACACCGTTTCGACAGGATCACGTCGAATGGTGTCCAAAAATGTCGGCGTAGCATCAGCAGGCAGAGGAACAAAGTCAGCGGCCTCCGGCGCCACATAGTCCATGTCGGTGATTGCACCGAGTACAGCCTTACAGGCTAGGTTGACGATGTGAGGGAAACATCTGAGACAGTGTTGACCATAAGCTCTAGTCGAGAATATCAAACTCACCGAATATGTCTCTCAGATTTTCGGAAGGGTATTTTCCGCTGTCTGAGTTCTGTTTCCAAGAACGTCATGAACGTGTCATTGTTGGAGGCGTTATCGAGAGTGACCCAACCAAGCTAGTGAATGTGTCAACGAAATGTAAATGATAAGCCGTGGAACGTACCTTGGAAGTGATCCCAATGCGATCAATTATGTGCAGGAAGGCGGTGGCCAAGTGCTCCCCGTCGTGATGGCCAGGTACGCGCAGAAATCCGATTAAATCGGTACATAGATTGAGCTTGTACTGCAGACCAAACGGAGTATCGACAAGCTTTGCTTCGAGCCAGTGGGTGGTGACAGCCATGAACGGCTTCTTCTGCTTGTCGCTCCACATGTCCATCGTGGTCGATATCATACCAATTGCATCCTAAATACAATGTAAGTGATCGCAACTGCAAAATATAATTATTCACGTACCGCCATTTCCTGCTGGAGAGTATTCAGATGCTCATCCCAGATCTCCATGATCCGCTTTCGTATTTTGGTCTGATGGGGAATGTCCGAGTCTTTGAGTTCAGCCCGTAACATCAGGAAGATGGCACGAAGCTGTACGTTTTCAACGACATTGAGCGACTGCAAGTACGTGAGATTAATTCAAAGGAAGTGAGGCAGCTCACTTGATCATCACCAACAATAAACTCGACAAGGGCATCTACAAACACCTCCTGAGAAAATTCCTGTCGGTTCTTGTCAGGCTCCGGGTTTGGCGCGGTGCCAGTCTTGCCTCGCTTGTGCACGCGATACTCGTCAACATACGGCTGGGCTTCTGTAGCCTTGATCTTGAGCTTCAGCTTGTCGCAGCCCTCGACCCACGCATCGAGATGGTTTTCGTACAGATGCTTGCACAGGACACCTGAGCTGGTTTTTATCACAATGTCGTTGACTTGACATGAGGACCCGCCGCGTGATGTTGTCTACCAATGGTCAGTCAAAATCTACAGAGGAAAGAACAACACGCACTTGCAGAACAGACACTCCCTCTTGTTTGGCCCTTTCTCTTCGAAGAAAGTCCACACATCCTTCGCGGAGCTTGAACGGCCACCCGCAGGTCGAGCAGGAGGGGCACAAGATGCTGATGAATGAGGACCGGCCCGGGGAGATCCACGCTGGCGGCGGCTTGAAGGCATTGAGAGAGGTGAGTGGTTCCTGGATGAAGCGGGCAAGGCAGATGGAGGTGGTGATGGGAACTGTTCACCGTTGCTGTCGTGTTCAAAGTGCACATTGCCACGAGGTCGAGCGCCAGCTCCGCCTGGATTATTCAAGTCTTTACCGAACACGTTGGCTGGAATGATATAGAATTATTAAGGAGATGGAGAGTGAAAGAAAGCTCAGTAACGCACCTCCATCGTTGGCAGGGACATCAGCAACAGGAGCACCGTTGGGAGCAGGCTGAACCTCAGGTTCAGCTGGTGGGGCAGGCTGGTGCCGCGGCCGCCTGGGTGCAGGGGTTGCCCGCTGGGGCAGAGTTGCGTCAGCTGGGACGGGAGCTCTTTGAGCGCAGCCACCACACTTTGGACTCGGAGTTGGGGCTAGGAGCAATGCAGAATTAGCTCTATAGAAGTCTAATGAGCGCCAGAATCACCTTCTCCTTGGTCTGTATTTCCTTGTCTGTGGCGGGGAGGCATCAGGGGAGAAAAATGCGCCACCTCAGGCAAAAGCCATGATATACCTTGAAAACGCAATGGAAAGGTCCATTATGGGTCAAGGCATATCAAGGGTCGTTGTCGACAAGAATTTCAGCGAAAGGTGAAAAAATCCTGAAGAGTTGAGCAGCATTTTAGTGATCCACATATTGTCAAGGAGATGCAATGTCCATACCTCAAACAAGCCATTCGTCATATGGTGGGTCCTCGCATAAGACGCGAAGACAGCTCCCGTTCATCCGGATGCCGCCTCGATGCAGCGGGTATGTCGAGAGCAACAGCGCTCGAGTTTGATGTTGACGCCACAACACATACAGGGGCGAGCGCCGAGAGCATCATGCAGGGGCGAGAGCATGTTGCGAGAGCTCCATTGGTTGTTCAAGGGCTTGGTGAGGTCCAGACAGCACGTTGCGGGCCGGACGAGCTCAGACGACGGGGAGAAGAGCTAGAAAGCGCCTTGACAAAATAGGCGGAAGCCATCAGAAGCCGCGGCTAAGCCGTCATGTAAGCCGGCTTAAGCCGCAGCCAAGCCACCGGAGCCGCCATGTAATCACTCGGCTTATTTTTGGCTCGGCTTGATCGGCTAGCCAAGCCAAGCCGAGCCGCGGCAACAGCTGTCCTTCGACTTGAACTTCTCGTGCTTCTGTGGGTCCAGCTATCTATGACAGCCTCATAAATGGATTTATGTATCCTTGTCTCTCACCACCCTGTATCTTTATTTCAAAATATAGTATCAAGTGAGTAATAAGTAATTGATCCTATATATTAAGAGACAGTGACACAGCCACAGGCAGTGCCACCGCATGACAAACCACGTGACTAAAACATGATATGTACGTGACCGGCTTGCGGCGCGAAGCGCTGCCAGCGTGCCGGAGGATGCCGAAGGCATTCTCCGAGTGACCGGTCTCGGCGTGACAGCATGTACATGCTGTTGCCTTGAGGCTCTTTCTCTCTCTCCTCCCTCCCCCATAGTGCTCATTGCCCAGGTGTGTAAAACAGTTGGTACACCCTGTTTCTGCCTCATTCTTTCTGTTTTCTTGCCTCTCTCAGTCATCTACCCCTATAACCACTGGAATATTCTCAATTTTTGGTGCTCATTGCCCAGGTGTGTAAAAAAAAATTGTCTGCTCATTTTCTGTCTCATTATTTCGTTTTTTTAAGCCTGAACCTGACCCCTGCTATATATATATCCAACTATTCTGCACAGTTGTTTGAAGTGTTATATGTTGCAGACACCTCCCACTCTGTTAGGTGTGTAAAAACATGGTTTACACAGTTTCTGTCTTATCATTTCTCTTTTTCTTAGCCTGACCTGATACCGTCTGAGTCACTGACCCCTGTTACCCCCTGTTTGTGCATGGTAAATTCAGATATATTCCTATCTTCAAATCCACCTCTCATTTTAATAATTTCAGGCCTTTTCCTGCTTTATAGTCTTTCTTCTGCTACCTTTCCTCTCCATTGCTTCAATGTAGGTAAATTCCAAATGTGATCTTAATTTCTTTTAATTGTATCTAGGGATCCAAACACTCCTCCAACACTCCACAGCGTGCTCGCATAGCTGCTCAGAGCCAAGAGCGAGATAATTGTGTTCTTGATAGCCCCCAACGCCACCGTCCACCTCGGCTGTCACAGCCTCTGCCAAGGGGTGCAGCTCAACCTCCTCAGGGTGATTAGGGACGGTCACGGGTATGGGTTCGGGTATGAAACAGTCGACCCGGACCCGGACCCGGAAAACCCAGACCCAAACCCGCGGGTCTACGGGTTGTCACGGGTTGTCCGAATTGATCGGATCATGGCTGCCGAAGCTTCCGGGAAGGTTTAACACCTTCAAAACATGAAATATGTTCACTGATTGAGATTTTAGATGCATCTGGTGCTTAACAAAAGCTTGGGAGTACCTTTGATAGCTGTTAGCCATGTCTAACTGCCTTGCAAATCAGTTGAATTCCATAATAAATTCGATTTTCGCGACCCGCGGTGTACCCAAAGGGTTTCGGGTCTACTAAATTTGGAACCCGTACCCGGGGCCGACCCGACCCAGAAACCCGCCAGGTTGACCCGTACCCGTGACCATCCCTAAGGGTGATGTTTTTGGTGGAGGACCTGCATATGCAATATAGTGTCTAACTCCCAACACGATTGCTGCAATCCAGGATCATATAGCTCACTTAGATGTTCCCATCCATTCCAGCCTGTGCCTGGAATTTCAGGCAACCAGATCCACTTCCCCCACAAAGGGATAATGTTGCACCTCCAAATAATAATAGAGCTGAAATGCTGGAGCATCTGCTAGCCTTGAGGGCACAACAACGAGAAATTCCAGATTTCCCACCTCCACAGTGACCAGTATTAACTCCTAATACTAGGGCTGGAATGCAAGCACATTTGCCTCAGTTGAATGTGCCACAAATATTTCAGCCAGGACTTCCTCAGCAATTTCCCCCTGTTGAGCCTCCTCCAATCATAATTCCCAATACTGGAGCTGGGATTCGAGCACAGTTGGCTGAGCTTAATGTACCCCAAGATTTTCAGCCTGTACCATATCGCAGGGCAGGCTCCTCAGCCATTTCTCCCTGCTGAGCCTCCACCAAGGTTAATTCCCAATACTGGAGCTGGGATTCAGCACGCTTGGCTGAGCTGAATGAACCTCAAGTGTTTCACCTGTACCACATTACCAGCAGCAGGCACCTATTCCACAGATTCCACAGCAGCCTGAGCCACAGGTGCCTCAGCCACAGATGCCTCAGCCACAAGTGCTCAGGATTATCCAGACCTCCACCTTCTCCACCTTTTCCTCAATTTGTGCCAATAGCAAATCTTCCAAAATATTTCCGTCCAGTCATAGAGGCCACCATCACTCCTGTGCATTTGGCTCTATGGATCTCATATGCCCAAAGTGTGGAGCACTTCACTGGAAGACAGAACAGCTGTCCAAGTCCACAGCTGATAACCTTCGCTTTGGCACATGTTGTTTAGATGGAAAGATTCAGTTGCCTCATGTTCGTGCACCTCCCAGAGATCTCTTGGAGCTTTTTGATGGAACAAGCCTCCACTCAAAGCACTTTCTGGATAACATCCGATCTTACATGCTGCTTTTGCTCTGGCTTCACTGGGTGTCACTGTGGATAAAACTGTTCAGGGTGGTGGCAATGCTCCAATGTTTCAAAATTCAAGGAGCACTATATCATAAGTCGGCTCTTTGCTCCCAGAACCAGGGCAGGACCCAATCTATGCCCAGCTCTATTTCTATTCCACTGAGGATGCAAATGCTGCACCACTGCGGAGAAATCAGGGCCACAACAACATGCAGGGTCTTAAGGCTGAGGTCATGGGAATCATAGATGCTGTATTACAACAGCATCATGCATATGTCAAGGTCTACAAAACAGCATTTGAAAGATTCAGGAACAGCATACTGCTCATCCTAATTTGAGAGATGAATTTTTGCTGTTATTGCATGCCAAAAGAACACTGATCAACGTGCTACAATGCTCCTACAGCTGATGAAGTGCTGTTATTTTGCCTGGGGATGGATCAAACCTCCAGATTATCGAGACCTTATTGTTCGTACAGACATGGTCCTTTACGTCGCATCTATGAAACAAGTCCAGGCTATCAACCCATGCTCTATGTCTTGCTGTTTCCTATGGAGAAATGGATGGCATCCAGGACTCCCCCTGAACTTGGTGGATGGTGGAGCTGCAGAGAGAGTGAAGAGGAGCGTGAGCCAGGAGGAAGCAAATAATCAACCCAAAACATGCAAAACAATTTCTTCTGGAGTACTATGCATATCGTCTCCACCAACGGGCACAGACTCTGTCCACATTTTCAGGCTGGGAAACTCTTGCAGCAGTGGATTGTTGATGCATGGGCTGCCACAGATCAGAGCCGTTTGACTTGGTACAGAATAACCAGAAGAAGCTCAGAGTTGACATGTACCAGGGTTTGGTTGATGCTGTTGCAAATGATGCAGCTGCATTTTGGGGATGTCGGCAACGGTTCATCTTGCCATCTTCCTACATTGGTGGTTCTTGGTTCATGTTCCAGCTATATCAAGACTCTTTGGCAATAGCTCGCTAAATGGAAGCCTGATTGGTTCATGACCATGACTGCTGATGCCAACTGGCCAGAAATCAAAGATGCTCTGCTTCCTGGCCAGCAGCCAGCTGATCGACCAGATTTGGTTGCACGAGCATTCTGAGAAAAGGTCAGGATCCTACTCAAAGCTATCAAGAAGGACATTTTGGCAAATGTGCAGGCGTGGTCTACACTATGAGTTTCAGAAGCGCGGACTCCCCCACATACATATCTTGATTTTCCTGACCCTGAAGCTCGGCTGAAAATGCTGAGACATTGATCGGGTTGTGTCTGCTCAGCTCCCTGATCCTGAAACACACCCAAGCTCTTTGAGTTGGTGAAAGACTCATGGTTCATAACCATGTGGTGCCCAGAATCCCAATGCACCATGCATGAAGGATGGAAATGCTCAAAGGCTATCCAAAGCCATCCAGGAGCACACTCAGTTGCTGGAATGGCTATACTATATATGCTCGCCCAGATAATGGTCGTCACTTCATCAATGCAAAAGGCCAAAAATTGATAATCGATGGGTTGTGCCCCATTCTCCCCGGTTAATTCTGGAATTTCTATGCCACATCAATTGGAAGCTGCATTTCAATCAGGGTATGTAATTCTACCAGACTGAAAATCTCATTGTTGACTTTGAATTGTCTTGCAGGCTACAAAATATATCAACAAGTATGTCTACAAGGGACATGATCGTGGCACTCTGGAGTTGCAATGAGAAAGATGAATTCAGCTTCATCTGGACAGCAGATACATCTCTGCTCCTGAGGCTGTCTGGTGACTTCTGAGATATCAAATGCATGCAGAACACCTACTGTGGGTTCGACTGCAGATTCACCTCCCTGATCAGCAAGGTGTGGTCTTTGATGAGGAGCGGATCCAGGAATTCTGAAAGGGCAGCAACCAAGACACTACCTTGACTGCTTTCTTCAAGCCAATGCTGGAAACCTTCCTGGCGCACGTACACATCTGTACCAAGAATTCCTCAGCACTTTGTCTGGGAAACAAACAAAACAAAACAGGTGTGGAAGCTCAGACAGCAAGGTTTGCCATTGGTCGCATGTATATGCGGGCCTACAGCTGGGAACGGTTCTATCTTGATTCTTCTGACTGTTGTCAAAGGTCAACATCATTTTGAATCTACGCACAGTGAGGGTGTGGTGCACCCACATTTCAGGCAGCATGTCTACATGGTCTATGCAGGATGACAATGAGTGGCAACAGTGCTTGGAGGAAGCTGCTGTTATGCAGACTGGCCATCAGCTTCGACAGCTGTTTGCCACTATTCTCAAAGAGAACTGGCCTCTAAAGGATCCTGTAGCCCTTTGGGATCGTTTCAAGGAGAACATCTGTGATGACATTCAGCACAAGCTCATCAATAAGGGCTTTCCCAACCCATCCCCACATCAGATCTATGACTATGGTCTTTATCTTCTGGAGCAGATCCTGCGTGGATCAGGGAAAGAACTGTCAAATTTCCCTCCTATGCCACAGCCAGTTGAAGACTGGGATCAGATGAATCAGAACCATCTCATTGCTGAGCAGCTTGCATATAACATACAGGAGCAGCACAATCTAGCACAACCTCGCATTGATGGCCTCAATGCTGAACAACGAGCAGCTTTTGACACAATCATGGACTCAGTTCTCAACAATGACCCAAAGCTCTTTTTCTTGCAAGGTGCTGGGGGGACTGGAAAGACATATGTCTATAACACCCTCTGTTATGCATTGAGGAGTCAGGGGATTATTGTCCTGTGTGTGGCATCTTCTGGGATTGCTGCACTGCTACTCCTAGGAGGTCGGACTTCTCACTCCAGATTCAAGATTCCCATTTTGCTTTGGGAAGGCATTCTCTGCAATATCAAAAAAAATTCCTTGGTTGCAGATCTTCTTCGGCAGGTTGGTTTGGTCATCTGGGATGAAGTTCCAATGCAGGACCGTCGTGCACCTGAAGCTGTTGACAAGACAATGCAGGACATCCGCAATGATAACCGTCCCTATGGAGGTACCACTGTGGTATATGGTGGAGATTTCAAGCAGGTTCTGCCTGTGGTTCTGAAGGGTGGACGAGAACAGATTGTTGGCCTCTGTCTTCAACGCTCTTTGTTGTGGCAAAAGGTCCATCAGCTGCATCTGACCCAAAATATGCGTCTTGGTGGGCCAAATGCTCCACAAGAAGAGAAGGATTTTGCTAAATGGCTCCTGGATGTTGGGAATGGTCGAAATATTGATCCTGCCCAAAACATAAAGCTTCCTGACTCTATGAAACTGCCACAGAACACAGTTGACTGCCTTCTGAACACTCTCTACCCTGGCATCTCCACTCTCCCTGCAGACCAACAGCATGACCAATACTTCCTGGAACGCACCATTTTGTCAGCACGCAATGATGATGTGGACGAGATCAATCAAATGCTGCTTGACAAGATGCCTGGCGAGGCAGTTGTTCTTCACAGTGCAGATTCTCAGGTGATAGAAGAGGGAGTTGACAATGGCTTTGAATATCCTATTGAGTATCTCAACTCAATCAAGGCATCTGGCCTACCTCTCTCTAAATTGGTGTTGAAAGTTGGATGCCCCATCATGGTCCTTCGGAATTTGGATCCTGCAAATGGTCTCTGCAATGGTTCCCGTGGCATAGTCACCAAAATATCCCCACATGTCATAGAGATTCGACTCATTGGTGGAGAACATCATGGCAAAACTGCATTTATTCCTCGCATCACCATCACTCCCTCTGCTGAGGAGATTCCATTTGCTATGAGACGCCGGCAGGTTCCAGTTCGTCTTGCCTTTTGCATGACCATAAACAAAGCACAAGGCCAGTCAGTGAAACATGTTGGCTTGGATCTTCGCACAGATGTCTTTGCCCATGGACAGCTCTATGTTGCCCTTTCCCGTTCCACTTCCAGTCAACGGATCAAAGTACTCTTCAAAGGAACTCATAATACCACACTGACCAAGAACATTGTATACCCTGAGGTTCTCCTTTGATTATTTGGTATGTCTTTGTACTTTTGTCATAAATTATCTAATGAAAATCACAGTTACTTTGCCTCTTTTTTTTTCGACTATATAAATACATCATCTCTTTGTGTAAAATCTTTTAGTTATAATATTCAAAAACCAAAATACTGAGATTAAGCCTGTGCGTGTTACGTGCCGAAGGCACGGGTTCCTACACTTGTATATGTTTCAAACGCTTTCACAGTCTGTTGTCCTTCACATATCCCCTCGGGGAGACACAAACCAACCACAAACTGCACTGGGAAGGAATAAAATAGTCTAAGAAGACCTATGAATTGTTCCAAACAATGATACAGCTAATAGTAGGTGTATATTCATTCAAAAACTCTGTTTGCAGCGAAATAACACGTCTGGTCTTCCACGTGGAGGATCACGGGACTATCGCGTGATAAATCCATCTTCGCGCCTCTTCTCGTCCTCACATACTCAAGTTTTTCCCCACCTCCCGTCCCTGTTGGTTTCGAGCTTGCCCTCGGGCTGCTTTGGGCTTCATTCGTCCTCCCATTGCCTCGGTGGCCCTTGCGTACGGGTTCGGTCGTGCCCGTGACTTTCCCGCTGCTTCCCCGCTGCGTCGCAAAGCCCACGAATCGGCCGGGACGGCCGAACCCCCGCAAACACACACAAAACCGTCGTGCCTTTCCACTCGTTACATTCGTTTTCATTTCCTCCCCTACAAATCCGCGTACTGGTCGTATTCTACCTTGTGCATCGTTTCCGCCTCAATATCTACCATAAAGTGAGGAGCTACTTAACTATTATTTACGAGATCAATAGCTTCCGTCTATTCGATCAAGTTTGCCCCTGTCATCTGCCCCTCAACCCCGGAGTGAAGCTACTTATGATCTTATGTTTCGCGCTGGACTGAGACCGTTTCATGCACATGAGGTACGCCCGAAGAATTTATAACAAAGAGAAAACCAACACTGCGAGTCCGTCAATTTCATTCATACAAAGATGA
>JARGXW010000581.1:0-87699 GCA_029204085.1 Mycena sp. CBHHK59/15
TTTAATACCGTAGGCCCTCCTGGATCACGGGAGGGTTCCAGGGAAGTGGTATCTCCCTCTCGCGAGTGCTTGCTGGCTGCGAGTTCAGAATGCGAAATCAGCAGGAGTCAGGGTACCCAGGGGTCTATCCCTGGCTACCACACAAGTGGCCCCTTCTGTAACGGTTCTGTTGCTCTGACTGTTGCAGATCCAAGCAAAGAGCAGCGGGTCAATACCTTCCCCAGTATTCGTACTTCGACTGGGCATTTGCCTCCTAGCAGGGGGGTATTTCTCCAGCCGGAGATGCTTCAACCTACAAATATTGTTGAAGGTATGGACCAACGGTCTGATGTACATATGGGCGATGTCGAGGTGGTGAACGGTCCGAGTTTAAACAATTTTAACACAGAAGCGAATTCAACTAACAACACGGACTCTGACATATGTATATCAGACAATTCAACGAATCAACATTCGCAACCTAGCGCCTCAGATAGCGCACCTCAGAATCCTGAGATTCCCACCTGGGAAAATGACAATATAGATATACGACGGAGACACAAACCTCCCCGCGTCCTGAAGTCGGGAAAATTCACACGTGCAAATTTAACGATTGGTTCATTGAACATCGCCGGCCGTGACTCGGGCATCTCAATGCACAACAGTAACCACAAGTTCAAATTCCTCAAGGAAACGATTGACACGAACAATCTCGGTGTCCTGGATTACAGGAGACTCACTTTGATACTGAATCAGCTACACAATTTAACAACATCTTCGGGCGATGGTTCAGACTCTACCACTCGGCCCATCCAGAGAAGCCATGCTCGACTGCAGGGGTGGCCTTTGTTCTGAATAAGAAATTTGTCGACATAGACAAGTGCGGAACATGAACTGATTCCCGGGCGGGCATATATGATAGTTATTCCGTGGAATAATGGTGAATCATTGAACATTTTAAATATATATGCGCCCAACCGCCCAGAGGAGAGGGACAGAATGTGGAAAGAACTTTGGACAATGTGGGCTGAGGACCCACTCTCCCGTTCCCAACGATTGCATTGGGCGATTGGAATTTTGTGGAGGACCCCCTGGATCGAAACTCAGGGATTGCTGAGGTGGTCCCTGAAAGTTTTAAGAGACTGAAAAATTTATTCCGTTGGCAAGATGGATGGCGCGCAACCTTCCCAGATATACAAGACTATACCTGTGTCCAACATCGGACAAATAAAGAGACTCAGGAGACATATGACTCCTACTCGCGGCTTGACCGATTTAATGTTGACAACCAGCGATTCAAACACTTCCGTGGTTGGGAAATTAAACACTGCCCTGTGAAGAGTGATCACCGACTGGTAATAACCCAATTAACAGGGAGAAGAGAGGAGAAACCTGGGCCGGCAGGTGGTCAATGCCATTGTATTTACTGAAGACTCCGAAATTTATGCGTCGTGTTCAGGCACTGGCAGCACAGTTGGTTAGTGACCTTGAGAACCTGGAAAAGTTACAACGTGACCCTGGAAATAATATACAGACCTTGTGGGCGAAATTCAAGCTAGATATAACGACGTATGCGAAGCACTGTTCACGCTTCATCACCGATGATTCAACCCGAAAAATACGAACCTGGAAGGCCCAATTGAATATTGTGCTGCATGATCAGGATATGCCGCCTGAGGACCGGTCGTTGGCTGCCTATATGCTGGAACAGAAAATTGCAGAGCAGATACGTGAAGACTCAGAACGTAAAAAAGCGGTCTCTGAGGGACGCTACGATGTCGAGGGCGAGAATTTGCGAACAAAATCGTGGACGACGTCTGCCAAAGGCTACCATGTCAAGGAATCAATACCCGAGTTCAAAGCTGAAGGAGCCACGAATTCAGATCTTCCACGCTACGAAACAAGGCCGAAACGAATGGCAAAGATGGGCGTGACTACCACGACTCAATTCAATCCCGAGACCTACCCGATGAATATGGGAGACTTATGGCAACTGAAATCACACTCGAAAAGTGTGATGCACACCTCTCAGAGTCCGAATTCAATGAATTGGACAAATATTTGACAAGTGAAGATATCGGCGCTGCACTGAGACTCTCAAACAACGGAACGGCTCCCGGAATCGATGGCATTCCCTTTGAATTCTACAAACTGCTTGACATACTATACCGGCAAGGCAAGGCAAACAGCCTAAACCTGTTCGACGTGCTAGGCTTTCTCACAAAGCTATATGCAGATATTGAGGATCATGGCATGGTTAAACACTGTAAATTTAATGCTGGGTGGCTTTGCCCAATTTTTAAGAAGGGAGACAAATCTTTAATCAGCAACTATCGTCCGGTCACGCTGCTCAATTGCGACTACAAACTGATGACGAAGGGATACTCTTTACGGTTGATGAATGTGGCACCTTCGCTGGTACATCCTGACCAAGCTGGATTCATGAAGGGTAGGAAGATTGAAAACCAGGTTAAACTTGCAAAATTCCTCTTGAACTACGCGGATGCCGCAGAAGAGGATGGGGTCATAGTGTCCCTGGACCAGGAGAAGGCCTATGACCGGATTAACCACTCCTATTTACTACGTGTACTACAGAAGATGGGCTTCCCCAAAAAGTTCTGCAACACAATCAAGAACCTTTATACCAACGCAGAAACAGTAGTCATCATCAACGGTGAAACCAGTAAACCATTCATGGTCACTCGTGGCGTGAGACAAGGGGATCCACTGTCCTGTTTATTATTCAATCTCGCTATTGAACCCCTGGCCTGCTTAATACGAACTTCAGATCTCAAGGGAGTCAGACTACCAGGAACCAACCAAAACCTGGTAGTGTCGTTGTTTGCGGACGATACCTCGATATACCTTTCATCCCAGGACTCATTAAAGACGCTCTGGGAAATTCTGAGCCTGTGGTGTGCTGCCTCAACGGCAAAATTCAACCAAAATAAAAGGTAATTCTACCTTTCGGGAGTGCTCGGTATCGAGCAAAGGTGTTACACGAAAGACGGATCAACAGCCAGGACCACATTGGTGGAATCTCGGAGTCCATCAAAATCTTGCCGGATGGACAGACATGCCGAATATTAGGAGCATGGATTGGGAACGGGGTCCCATACATTACACCCTGGCCAACAGTGGTCGAAAAAATTGCCAGTGGCCTTGAAGGATGGAGAGTTACAACACCAAGTCTTGAGGGCAAACGCCACATCATAAACATGGTCATCGGAGGTCGAACCCAGTACCTAACCAGAGTACAGGGCATGCCCAAGGAGATTGAAGAGACACTGATACGAATGGAACACGTCTTCCTATGGGAAGGAAAGCCCGCTCGGGTGGCGCATGAAACCATGAGTCTCGACCTCCTTGAGGGCGGGAAGAAAATTCTAGACATTCCGGCCAGAAATGAAGCAATTGATCTTTGGATGCTACAAGCTTATCTCACACAGGGAGACGACCGTCCATTGTGGTGTTATTTTGTGGACTATATCCTGGCAAACTTCCTAGAAAAGAGCTACTTGAACATTAGACCCGGTGAAATTCTCAATGTGTTTCTACAGGAGATCCACATCCCGATATCGAACAGAACACCTCTACCCGACGAAATTAAACGAATGATTCTGACAGCACGAAAGTACAACCTGAAATTTACGGGGCTGTCAATAGCCAACGAAGTCAAACTCAACATGCCAATTTGGAGACATCCAGCGTCGAAGAAGCATGAATACCAGCGGGCCAAGCGGCGGGAGTCGGCCAGATGCCTGAGATTGAACCATAAAGTCAGAACAGTTCAAGATGCCCTTAAAATCGCAAGTCGAAGAACAATAAACCTGAGGAAACCTCACCAGATAAATCCTTCAGGAATAGGCCGGAAAAACTGTGGCTGCCCACTATGCCTTCGAGATCGAACAGTACTCGATTGCGACCATCCTGGGCAATGTGTTGAAACTGCGAAGATGTTGATCGACAGTATTACACCGAAATGGAACCCCACCGTACCCAATCTTGACTTCGGTGACGAGCTTACCCTGACGGATGAGGAGGTACAACTCAATGAAATGGCAATAGAGCCAGACCGGCTCATGACGTTCGATCCAAAATTCAGTTTGGTTGACATCGAGAGCGGATTCCGCATCTTTGCCTCTGAGGAATCACTTAATGAGGTCCCAGCTAGAAGGTATCAAATTCCTGGAGAAACACCGAGCATGGTGACATATTTTTTACACCCAATTATTCTCAATGCCGGTGAATTTGGGCCGAGGATTGAGTTGAAGATAATGAGGGTATCCAACGGTGCACAAGCCAGTATGAAACTGTCTCTCACGTTTGATAGGGCCGAAACTCCGTTGACATTTTCAACTGCACTCTTGGGCAGCCTGCTGCTGATATTGCAGAACAGCGAGCGAAACATTCCCCTTCTCATCTGCACCTCATCCGAATACTTAGCACGAGTCTTGGTGAAGGAGAGGAAACATTATGAGAATGACCTCCTGGACGCTAACTTCCGAGTTTTGAAGGCCGTTGTGGCCATGTTGAATGAGAGAGTTGCGAGAACTCAATTCAAGAAGGTTTCCGAAAATCCAGCCAAGATTCTATTCCAAGAAATAGTACATCCAGTCGAGATAGACACTGGGGTAGACCTAATGTTTGAAAACCCGGGAATGATGTTGTCCCGGGGATCTCAAAGAGTGTTCACAAATATTATATGCTCCCTACGGGCGAAACCTTACCGAAAATTCACTTTTGTGAATCTCGACCGTATTCGATGCGCTGTAGACGAGATATGCAGCTATACACCATCTGATTCAATGATTTGGAAATCGATACGATCCACCACGCTGCAACGACGCTCACGGGAGTTTTACTGGAAATGTATTCATAACACATTCAGAGTGGGAAGTTTCTGGTCCCATGTTGAGCACCTGGAGCGAAATGGGACCTGCCAGGTGTGCACGCGATCGAGAGCTTAGAGCACATTGCACTGGAGTGCAACTCACCGGAACAGAAGTTAATTTGGGCCCTCTCGAAACACTATGGTTGAAAAAATATGATACTTGGCCAACCCTGAACTGGGGATTGATCTTGGGCTGCAACCTGGTGAAATTTAGGTCTCCGAGGGGCCGTGCGTTACCTGAAAAAGGGAGACTGTTTGCAATTTTAGTATCAGTGGGTTGGCATCTCATTTGGAACCTCTGCGTGAATCGTGTCATGAAAAATCAAGGTGCAACCCAGAGTCCAGCAAGCATCCACAACCAATGGCTTACCGCCGTGAATTCGGCCTTACGACGCGACCGCATTCTCACGAACAAAGTTAAATTCGGCCCACTCGCATTGAAGAAAGACATGGTGCTGAACACCTGGAGTGGTCTGCTTATGGATGAGGACGCTCTGCCGGATGATTGGACACTCACAGAGGGGTTTTAGTGGGTATGTGGCCAATGAATGGTATAGGATAAATATTCTCGAAGGCCAGAGTCCCACACTGGTAAAAATCGTGTGTAACGGCATTTCCTCCTGGACAAAACTCACCGGCATGACTGGCCCAAAACCAGCAACACAAGCGGACAGACTCAGAATGCTTCTGCAGACTTTGATCTCGTTATCCCAAACGCTCCAAAAAAAAAAAAAAAAAAAAAAACTTGAAACATATTTAATATTTATTAGAAAAGTTTGCAAGCAACTTGAAACTTCTCCGTGAAGATTTGGAGGAGATTATGGAGAAATTCGAGTGCCCAGTTAGTGGGCTCTGCGCAGAGCGCGCTACAATTGTTATTTGATCAAGGGGGTCCCAAAAGCAGATGGCTGTGCAAAATGTGGGTTTGCCAGTATTTGTTTGATGGTCGCGCCGTGGGACTTTGATGGTCTTGCCGTGGGAACATGTCCATCGGCCCAACATAAGCTACGCCGAGTCTTAGGGCAAGAATATGGTAGGAGTATGCAAATATTGAGCACATTTATATCCACTGTTTAAGCATACCCCATGCCTTACATTGGATATCCAGGAAAGGTTTGCTGCAAGTCCGGATAAGGCCGGCTGAGTTTGAATTTGATCAAACTCCATTCTGACAGATCAATCCACAGAACATTTGACACTTCGAATTCTCACCGAAGGTGTCTGGGCCAGTCAAGCCGGCACCAGGGGCAGGTCGGTAGGTCTGGCCATCAGGTTGGAAAAAAAAATGGGTACCCTCAGAACTTGGGTTGGAAACAGTCCCAATACTACCTGGAACCTTTGGACAGCTATTTAAATGCATGTCCAAGGCTTAACCAAGTTTCCAAGGTGTTCTTTGGGCAACCTACTACCTCTTGGCTATGTCACTCGGTTTTAAGAGCCCGACTCAACAAGGGAACATCAGAGTAAATTAAATTAAATTTGCATTCAGGTGAATTACTCCGGTATCAACTCTGTAAAATATTGATTGACATACTGAAAAGATCACTGGCCATCAATAACTTGAATGTAATTGCATAATATGCAAGTTGCTTACTTGCATAGAGTAAGAGAAAAATACAGGCAGCTAATTGGCTATGTAATAATTAATTTCAGGGTGTTGGGTTACTCTTCAGAGAGGTTTTTCGACCAGAGGGAACGACCACAGCCAAACCAGGACCAAAATGGAGAGACCTTTGGCAAATTCTGAACATCTGCACATGAAATATTACCCGATCTGAACTGTGGTGCAGCAGGCAAAGTAAGAGCAGGCGAGCGAAGCAGACCTAAACAAGGAGGGTGGTGTGTAGGAGCTAGAATGAGAGTCCAGCCATATCACTTGAGATAAGTCTCGTCGGTCTAGAGGCGGGCCATGGAGAGACGAGGCCCGATTGTCCTCGCAATCACGCACGGGAGCCCTGCGATGGTGTTTGGAGCGAAAGATGTCAAAACGGCAAGTCAGCCAAGGTGGCAGAACATGAATGGCTTGTGTTTCGTCGCAAGGGAGGAAGGAAGACAAGAAACCGGCTAGGCCGGATACTGTCTGGATTCCGCGTTTCAAGAGCCAACAGCAGCGCACAGAGCCATCTAGGTATGGTTTTTGAAGATGGTTTGTACGTCGAAACTGGTCGAAGTGGCAAGCATCCAGTGCAAAAACAGTGCGAGGGCTATGTCGTTTCAAGTTGGCAGCGCATCGGGCCGGACAGGCACAGCCATCTTTGGCTAGCCGACGCCACGCTGCTGCCTTCTTGTCCTCGCTTCCACTACTAGTAGCAATCGCGACGCTCGCTTTTGTTCTCTGAGAGTCTCTTGTTCTCGTTCTCGCTCTCAGCTTTATCTTTCTTCTCGTCCTCGCGCCAGCCGCCCTTCTTTCCCTTGCTCCAAAGTTTTCCTTCACCTACTCCAAACTCTACCACCATGCGCACCAGCTCCACGGCCTCCACGCTCCTCCTCCTCGCCGCCCTCGCACACGCTGTCCCCCAGCTACAGCGGCGCGCCGACATCCAATGCCCCGCAACCGACAAGGATGGAACCGCGCTCACAGGCTCCGCGCCGTCGGGCGACTTTGTAACGTGCACATACGTCGACGCAGGGCCGTGCACGTATTTTCCCGCAGTGAGTCTGCTATAAATCCCCGTTGAAATGAGTTTTAACGCACGGTGATGCTCGAAGGACGGCTCCTTCTCGAGCGGCTCGTCGACATGCCCTAAGGGCATCGCGCAGGATCCAAGCGCCACGTGCGTCCTTTCTGTCCATGTCTTGCTCTTTCTTGCCTCACATACTCCTGCCCCCACAGCACGGATGTCCCCTCCTCCGCCGGCGCCGCGCCCACCGACCCCGCATCCTCAACGCCCATCGACACGCCGTCCTCCACACCCGCGACGAGCACGCCCGCCGACACGCCATCATCCACGCCCGCGACATCCTCGCCCGCCGCGAGCACCGCCTCTCAGCAATCGCAGACACTCACGCAGAGCGAGCCTACATCATCCGCAAGCGCCGGGGCCCCGGCCGCGAGCGCGAGCGCGAGTGGACGCCCGAACTCTGCTCTGAGCGCGCGGACGGGTGGGGCGCGCATGCTGTGTGCCATGATCGGGCTTGCGGCGGCGTGGGCGCTGCTTTGATTTCCTTTGGGCACGGGATGTCTGGATTGGACGATTTATGGCCTCGTACGGGAAGTACGCACTGGTACATTACGAACGGACTGGGGTATTCTATTGTGTTTGTTGTATCTATTGTGTATCGAGTGCACTCTAATCTTCTTCCTCTATATTCGACTTGCACTTGTTCCTGTGAAAGCTCGCTTGCAATTGCATGTGCTCTGGTCCGATCCACGACCGCACATGGTCATTCGCGAATACGCAATGACAGGGCAAAATAATCGTGGCGATCGAGAGGCTAGTTCGGCAAGCGCCGAACACCGAAATTGATGCGAAGATGCGAAGATTTCTCACACTTGTCCCTCTCCCTCATGTACGACCGGAACTCGTTCGGGGTAGGGCGCCGACGATAGGACGCCATGCGTGGTTATCGCACTGCTAATTCAAGAGCGGACTGATCGCTTCGATCTTCTCTCGTGATACGTTTCAGTGCGCATGGCATTCTACCTCAATTAATTCCAACAATACACTGATTATAGGCCGAAAGGTAAGTACCCGTCGAGCAAATGGCACTTTTTGCCACAGCTTACCCACGGCAAGATGCAATGCACAGACCGACTCGGTGAGATCTGGAAATATGGGAGGATCGGAATTGGCGTCTGCATTGCGAAAGAAGTCACCATAGAACTCTTCCGTGATCTTAGGTCTGTCGGGGTCCTCCATTGTCTTATGAATAGTGAGTGAGGTTCACATGAAGGAATTGAATAAAGTGGGCGGGTCGTACGCACCACTTTCGAAACCCCGAAAACAACAGCGTTACCGCAAGATGCATCGCTTCATCTGGCAATCTGTCGTCGCCCATCGCGTCTCGCGGGAGCCGAGGAAGACCAGTCCTCTTCGTACAGGCTCATTGATTCCAGGCGCGTTAGGTGAGACCCCCGACTTCTCCATGACCTGTGAGACCTTTAATTGACTGTCGCCAATCAGGAGCACTAACAAGTGGGTTGCGAGGATCTTGGCTGCCGTGGCAAGCTAAAGGGAGAATAGACTAATTTTGAAGGTGAGTTAGAATGTTGTCGCCCGAGGCAGGTGAGTCCGAAGTGCCGAAACTTGTCAGCCATGTCGTTGGAATCTTTGTCTCCATCTGGCGCAACTCATCTGTAGTGAAAGGCAATGGCTATTTACCAGGTGTCGTGGGCTGTATGATTGCAGTTACTCTGAACGAATTTGTGACGGATGACGAGAGGAAGAGGGAGGAGTCAGGGCAGTCAGGGCAGGGGTGAACAAGGAGACGACATAGTCAGGGACTGAGTCGGAGATGTCCCTCCTGTATATTCCTGCAGCATGGATCGAGAGGAAGGCGAATGCTCCAGTGGGGCACCACCATAGCCGGGGTGGAGAGTCAGATTTCTAAGCGGAAGGATGAGAACAGCGAAGTTTCAGCAGAAGATTGAAATTACTGACTTGCAGGCTAACACATCGACGAGATTGGTGAGGCAGAGAGAATGATATGGGTGCAACGGGGGATGAAGGATTAGAGCTTCTCGTCCAAGCTTGAAGGCCTCATCGATATCCACTGAGTTTCGTTGCTGCTTGAACCGAGCATGAAGCGCAACAGCGAGATTGACAGTGGAAATGTCATGGTCAGGATGTGGTGGGTGATTATGGGCCAGACTATCTCGATACAGTTGAACAGCCTCGTCAATCTCTGCCGCGTTCCCTAGTTTAACGAACCGGGCAACTATTGCAGTGGCAAGTTCACCCATGAACATGCCACGCTCAGGATGAGGTGAAGGATGAAGTGCCAGAGCTACTCTATGCAGCTGAACTGTTTTGTGAAGTTCCCCGGGATTCCCCCGCCGCCGCAATAGTCCTGTAATAGTAAAAGCAGGGACCGGACTAGATCTCCCTCCATCTAACATGGTACTGTGGACTGAAAGCTAGAACGGAGACTTTTCTTGCTGCTTACTCTGCGGGTCGGGATAAAATACACACTGCCACACAAATAACCACAGTGGGCCATATTAACGAATTGACTGGCTAACGAGATTAACGAATGAGTAAGCATCGTCCCGCGCTCTGGGTATAAAATTACCATTTGGATTCGAAAATGTGACGCTAAACGGACAAGAGATCACAAACGCGTTTCGATTTCTTGCCTACACACACTAGCGAATAAACACCACCTCCGCAGGGTACAGTCAGTGTGGTGCGATGCTGTAGAGTTACAAGTGCTGATCCGAAGATGTCTATCGTAGATGAATGGGACCACAAAACAGCCGAGATGAAGATACACTCAAAGGACCTTCCTCCACGTGTATACAGCGTGACGGAATGAGAGATTGGTGCGAATTTTGGTGAGGCCCTAGGGTCGTTCACAACAGGAAATTCAAGGATCGCCATTCGTGCAATCCACTATGTGCAAAGCCGCAGACAGCTCCTGTAGATCCAAGCAGAATTTTCTCTTCGATAATATTCTCCTAACCTGAAGCTCGCTGCGCATCTGTGCAACGTGCCCAAGGACGACTGGCAGGACAGATGTCAGAAGGTCTATTGTTGGCGTCGGGGGATACCAATCAATATTAATGGCGCCAGGAGATTCGCGACAGAGAAGGGTATCGGTTGTGGGCACGGATGGTACCGATCCGGGATAGTACATCCAGAAATTTAAGCAGCAGCGCGCGCTTTCTCAGGAAGGAAGACGCTGCGTGAGGATTTGCGGTTCCGGGAACAGAAGACAGGAATAATTTGCTACATCGAGATCGCAGAAAGCTCAGGCGCTATTTTCCATGCGCCGAGCCTCCTGACCCTCATAGAAACCTCCGCTTTCCGACTGAGTCGAAATGCCAGTGTCGATGCACACGAATCCACGAGTAAATGACGGAAAACAAGACGCGAAACACAAGCTGCCAGTGGCCATGACGCCAGAGAGCACAAAGCATCGGATGGGACGAAACAATTCCACTTTGTGCGACGAGCTCTTGTGTTTAATTGTCTAAGATGAGGACTCGCCGCCGCCGTGTATGCGTGGCGGAAGCGGAGCTTGGTCGTGGTGGATTGAATTGAAGATATAGTTGTTGCTGTTTGGCAATCACGGCTTTGGTCGTGTTGTCTTGGTTAAGCCCAGCCTGAGCCTCATGCGCCTAGCCTCGTTCCGGCGCAGCGCTCGACTTTGGAGCCGTTCGCCAACTGGTCTCACGTGTTAGACTTTCTGTGTGGCTCTCACTCCCACCAATGCACGCCCTTATGCACACCCTCTGTGGCACCCTGAAGGCCTCAAGCAAGGCCTCAAGTCCGACGACGAGTGTTCTGGCCCTTCTGGGATTCCTGCGTATTTGTTTGGGAAATCGGATTTGCGGTTTACATCGATGCGCTTGCGATCTCTTTAGAATTCTGTCTGGTGCTAGGCCCTTCGCCGCGGTCCGGTCGACCCGTCACCGATCCTCTCTGACCGCGTTTTTCTACGTCTACTCGGCCGCGCGTCTGCTTTCCCCCAACTTCTCCCTTCTTCTTGAATTTCTCCATGTGCACGTGTCCTGTGTTGGCTTCATCGTCAACACCCTCTCAAACAGTCCCCATCCAATACCTCCGCCACAACATCCAATCGTATCTCCGCTTCCCGCATTCCAGCGCCAAGGGTTCATTTGCGACGGTGAATTGTGTGGACCCAGCTGGCCTATTTTTCCATCTACATAATGCTATGGTTGTTTCACGGACGACTTCTGCAAGCCTTCTGAGACTTGGTGGCCCTACCAACACGGCCATTCCAGAGCATTCCTTGGCATTCCCTGAATACACATGAAATAGAGTCTCGGAAACGAGCGCGACGAAACCAAACCAGAGAACCATGCCCTATCCTTTCGGCACAATTACGTGTCGAGGAACGTCTGACCAGGAGTCGACTTTCCGCCGCCGACAGAGGTTGCATGAAGTAGTGATGGACCGCCCGCACGACTTCCGCGACCGTTATGTACGGTTTCCGGTAACGAGGAAAGACCCGGATACACCCCAAGAGTTTCTGGTACATCTCGAGTCCCCGGATATGCGCGATGTGAATACTCAGATAGGTGACATTTCGCAGTCCGCTGCCTAAGACATGAAAATCCTGGCATGATCCAGGGTCCATGGGTATGCTTTTGAGCAAGGAACGTCCGAGGAGCACAGCCATCGGCCACGGCGTGGAGCAGACACGACCGCAAGCCAAGGAAATCCCGACAGGCAGGAGTGCAGATACCTTGGCAGATCCGGCTTTCGTTGACATTGGACGAGACTCTGTAGGGTGTATGATGGAATGAAATTAGGCACAATTGAAGATAAGGCGCCCCTTATAAGCACCGCGCCTCCTGTGTGACGCGTGTGGGCGTCTGTGAGCGGGAAAGAAAGGATTGAAAGCTGAACGACAGATGATACCCAGCTAGATGTCCACCAGGAACCCTAAAACATCAATTGGCAAAGGGGGATGTTCCCAATGAAAATGTGCAACGCATGCGCTTAACCTCGGCGTTAAGTGAACAAATCAGAGGCTCAGGTTTCATTATTGCTGTTTGCAAAATAGTTGGCGGTCACGCGGTTTACATCACAAATCGCCGCTTTAGAACGCCGATCTCGCGAGCGCTCTAACTCAGCCGCGACGCGTCAAAACACCAAAGTCTCTTGATGAAAGTTGGAGTATTCGTCAAGGGCTAGGTCGCCCCGCCATTTTCGAGGTAATTAGTATACTTTTAAAAATGATGTTTGCGGGGACTTTGTGATGCTTGTCGAAACATGAGCGGGCTGTAGCTGTTCTGTACTTCAATAGACATTGTAATGTCAAGATTTTGGAAGGAAACAAATACTAGATGGTAGACGCTCCGCGTCGAGGCGTCCTCGCGCATTGACTTATGGACAAACATCGTCCGTGTTCTTTCCAAGCCTCCGTTGGAAAGATTCTATGGCGGAACGCAACACCCGGCGACTGAGATTCAGTCCTCCGCCGTTTTCTCAGCAGTCCGCGACCATCTGCAATAGAGGTCTCTTATTTCCATTGATATCGTCTCGGTCCATTAACAGACGACGTTTTCTTGAATCCTGACCTTTACACTGTTCGATCCAGCACCCTCCGGCCCCTCTTAGCCTTCAACAACCTACTCTCCGTCAGAGTGGAACCGCCCTTTCGTATTTGCCTCGACGACGACTTTGTCGAGGCAATGGCCATGGCATGGCCGTGCGTTGCGGACATCACATTCGACAGCAAATACGTCGAGGGCGAGCCTTCTCCGCCGCCATCCGTCTCCCTTACGGACTTTTCCGCGTTTGCGCGCCACTGCCCCGACCTGCACACCCTCCGAATGCCCATTAACGCGACAAATATTCCCGCGCCGCCGAGCACCGTGTCCTGGCCCACCCAGACGAGTTTCAATTACCTGCACGTCATCGATTCACCCATCGACTCCGCCTTCGCAGCGGCCGCGTTCCTGTCCTCCGTCTTCCCGGCGCTCGTGGAAATACTGACATCCCGTCAATCGGGTATCATCGAAAACGGGGATGAGCCCGAGCTTGAGCCTGCAGACGCAGAGGCGCACGCGAAGTGGAAAGAGGTAGAGAAGCTGGTCCCGATGTTTGCCAAGATACGCGAGGAGGACGAGATGCGCTGGCGCGAGCGACTGGGGAGTTCAGAATCTGATTCCTCTGCCGATATCAGTATGTAGCTGAAAATGAATCCAATAGCAACTCACCGCAGAGCTCCAGGTTCGCTCGTGAGCCCGGGCAATGTATTCGCGTAATATCATCAAATTGAGATCCGTGCTCGTTGCCCATTAGGTTCCTCTGGAAGGTGATTCAAGACACATCAAGAAAGCCTGCAGTGTGAGGCGTCCGAATTTAACGCAAACTGGAGGTCATTTGTTCTACGAAAACGGGAGGAAGATACAGTAGCGCAGATAATGTCCTAAGACAGAGTCGTAGGGTGGAGACGATCTACCGAAATACTACAAAAAAACACATGCGACCCATCAACGCCAAACGCCGAAAAAGGAAATAAATCGGCACCGCCACTCATCCCACCACCACAGCGACGAGGCAGTCGCAAGAAGACAGGGGAGGGGAACGGGGAGAGGCGGCGGAGTGGAAAGGTGAATCGATCCCGTAGCCCCCGCCCCGCATGGATACTGATCCGCACCGACGGGAGTGTGAGGAAGACGCAGCCGCCGCCCTCAGTCGTGGCGAACGTGAGGAGTAGCTCCCGCGTGGAGTCGCGGACGCACGGCCCCTGTGTCCAGGACCGTTCGCCGCGGCGCAGTACCAGCCCAGAGACATACGCCGGAGGATCGCACCGCGCGAAGGACGGTGAAAAGAGGGCGAAGGGGTGCGCGTGGGAGGAGCTCGCTGTGGACAAGGAGAAGGTGCTCGTCATCTCGTCAAAAAGTCTCCGTGTCCCGCTCCGCTCCTCCTCGAACGGTCAAAAGATGTATCGGCGGCAGGGATCCAGTTATCCATTCGAAGGAATGTCCGGTCGATGATAAATAGGGAGCGACGCGTCGGACGCAGTCGAGGGCACAGGACGCGCGGGGCAGAACACGCTGCATCCACAGAAGGCGTAAATCTGGGCGTCCATGAGCGAACAGCGTGCAGGAAAGGAAGGAGAGACGCACCCCGCGTTTCCCCTCTCTGATCTCGCTGAGGAGGGCCCCCAGACGCGTGTCTTCGCCACACCTTGTCCCGCTTCTCCTTCAAAGGCGGTCGAGATCCCGCCGTGGTATGCGTAGACCCTCCGCCACGCCCACCGACCACTTTCTCTCCTCCTACGTCCCTCTGGAGGCCCGTCCTCCGCCACGGCTCGCACTATCGCCGTGCGTGCTCACGTACAACACGCACAACGGGATCTGGTAGCAGCGGGAGTCGAATGCGCCAGGGCTATCGGATTCCCAGATACCCTCGTGTCAGACGACAGCGGGGGATGGGCGGACGTGATCGTGGGTCCGCCGAAACGAGCTCCTCGCGGGGACGCGCATCCCGTCGAAGTCCGACCCAGCCTCTTCTCCTCCATTCACGCTGCTCTCGCTGGAGCACGAGATTCGACGGATTCGAGTCCCCCACCCCGTCTCACTCGATATCGATAGCGTTTTCCCACATAACCATCCCCGACCGCGCTTCAGTCTCTCTCGCCCGCCGCCACTACAGCCCGTCCTCCCTCACCCTCCATGCACGATGGCCGTGTGCGCGCCGCCCGGCTCGTAACAGCGCCCGAAGAACGGCGGTATCCTAGAAACGCCCTCCTCCACGGCCCCTGATGTGCCCGGACAGAGAATAGCGCGCCACAGTGGGCGAGGTTTCCGCGAAGGCCCGAAGCGTGGGCTCCTTCCGGGACGCACGACACGCCGCAGTCGCGGTTTTCCGGCTGCCCCTCCTGGAAAGATGTACTGGCAGGCTGAGCGGCGCCAATGAGGCAAGAAACCAGAGCCCCCCAGTTGATGCTGTATCGGACCCCACGCAAGGGGTCGAGGCGCGTAATACCACACCGCGTCTGAAGAGGTCGGGAATCTGGGGATCGATGAGCACATATTGCGCAGAAAGAGAAGTGTTAACCACCGCGTCCTTCTCCTCCATCCACCGCTGATCTGCTGTAAGACTAAGACCCATTGGGCGAAGGCGTCCTCCCCACCCCGTCTCGCTCCTCCTCGATATCGACCTGCGTTCCCACTGACCGCACCCCAGCCTCTGTTCTCCGCCGCCGCTACAGCCGTCTTCCACGACCCGCCGTTCCGACCCGCCGTTCCGACCCGCCTTCCATACCCGATCGCGCGTGCGATACGGCTCTGATTCGCCGGCTATGGGCTCGTACAATGTGCATGAGGTGCACCAATCCACGCCTATGATTCCCGGCCCCGATGTCCTGGTGGGACGATAGCGCGACACGCCCACGAGAAGCCTCCGCGTGAGGGCGCGTGCGCAAGCTACATCTCGCCGACGTCTTCGAGGCCCTCCTCGTACCGGCAGGGCGACGAGGCGAGGTATCCGTCAGGGTGAGGACATCGAGCCCGAGGTGAGGCGATGGCGTGCCACAAGGGCTAGGGGTGGACGAGGACGAGAGGAGGGACGCGGTGGGGGCGCAGCGATGTATTGCGCGTGGAGAGATCGCGCTGGGATATGCGGGAGGCCATGCGTCTACCGTCCTCCATCCACCTGCGCCGTCCACACGAGATTGCGCACGAGGATGAGGGCCGCGGGGACCGCGTCGATGGATACGCGTCGAGCGCGGTGGCGTCGGACACGAACACGTCGCGACTACGGACACATGGTACTAACAGGGCTGGGCATCAATGAGCAGAAGATATGGAAGGAAAACGAGGATACGCACCACAGTCTTGCCCTACAAACGCGGCCCGCGCTACAACCTCTCGGATACAGCGCAGCGCCATATCCGCCGACGGCGACTTGCCAAGACGACGTCGCGGTGGCAGACGCGCGAGAAGAGCGCGTCACGGCGACACCCTAGCGTGGCGCTCCATCGCTATCCCTTTGCAGCCTAACGTCCGCTCCGATCTGTTCCTCTGCGTTCCTCGTCTAACACGGTGCCACCCCTGCCGACGATGTCTTCGTGTCGTCGCCATGATGCGGGCCGAGTCGGAGGTAAGCGCAGAGATGCATGTGGAGGAGTGCGGTGCCGCGCGTACGAGGAAACACGTGGGATGGGTGCATGTCCCGGGAGAGAGGGCGAGACAGAGGCTGGCGAGATGACGGGCTCGTCGGCGCACTTGCAATGACGGTGGGCATGGGAGGGCGGGTTTAGGATTTAGGGGAGAGCAGGTGCATGGAGAAGGGGCGTCTGGGGTGTCTCTGCGCGTGGTCGAAAAATGCCCGCCTGTAGGTATCTATCTATCAGTCAGGAAAGAGTCCCGGCATCGGTGGTGTCCGTGGCACGAGAATCGTAACGGTAGGATCAGGGTGCAAATAGACTGATTCAGGACATATTCAGTCGGCGAGCCACCCTAGGATGTGGGGCCATGGCTGGAAGTACGAATCAACTGCTTCCTACGATGTCCTCCTCAAGATGATCCATTTATGGTTAGGAAGCGGTTGGAAGCGTGTATCCAAGGCCTCCCAGGTCGGATCGACAGCGTAGAACGTGAGATAAAGACTGATTCGCCAATCGCAATCGCCTGGGAGTTCGGGTGTAGACGTGGAGGACGCTGGCGCCTGAGTTACATGCGGTGACGAAAAGGTGAGAGAGGAGGCAGGGGAGATTGTCCATGTTTGATTCACAGTGCGTTGCCGTTTGATGGAATCATTTGATCGGAATTTTTTGTTCACATCAAGTAGAAAATAACAACTGTAGCGCGCTTTGCGGCAGAGCCCACTAACTTGGGGATCATACAGCATTTCCATTGTAGATTTCCATAACAATCTTTGTACTACATGGCTACGGTTATGCGCGGCAGAGGAGCAAACGAGTAAACAGAGTAAACACGATCGAGCTCGATTGTGGAAAGTGTTCATGTCAGCAAAATAAACTCACGTGGGGTTTTACAGAGGGAGACGATGCACTGCGCTCACCGCATCCCCTTACAGGCTTGTCCAGCTTTCAGTCGGAAATTCGGTCCATACCATTACCGGAATTTCGCCTGTTACTCAATGTACATTATTTACTTCATTTTGACAACTGAGTTGTCCCACCCATTTTGTGCACACAGATGAGTCCATAGATGTAACATTATTATTAGGGTAGATACAATGGCTAGGGACAGGATAATCAGGTGGAGGTTTGGCAGATAACAAATATAATGATTTAGATGTGTGCGCATGATGATGAGACGCGTACACCTCACTTCCACCGAGCGCGAATGCTGGGGATGCTCCCACCGGACGCAGGAGACTGCCCACCGGATGTGGGGGAGTAACCACCGGATGTGGGCAGAGCGTGAAAGCACCCACCGGGTCTGGGGGAGTTGGGGGATTCAGTGCCGGCCCTGAGAGAACATTGAAATATGAATAAAGAAACAAGAGACGACACATGACTCACCATTAAAAACCGGGGTTGCCGATGCGGCCGTGGATGCACCTGCTGAAAGGAATATAAACAATATGAAGTGACGGAGAGATGATCAAACACACGTACCAACAGGTTTGGGATATAAGAGATCTCACAGACTAAAGGCATCCCCCGGGAGCTCGCAGCCGTGATCAAGGTACCACTTGCACACAGAGGTAATCCAGTCTACACCTAGGGAGACAGCAGTCTGCTGGTCAAAGGAAAGAGCACAAGGTAAGCGGATGCTAAGAGATTCGATTGGGCCGCAGTCGACAGCAATAGTAACCGAGGAAGGCCCAGGGAGGGTAGACCCAAGACCGGACGAGACAAAAGCAATGGAGAGAGTGGTTTGAGGCAGAAGGGGGGAGATGACAACTCGGGAGGTCCGGACACCATCCACAAGGACAGACATTGAGGCGGCGTCGAGGCGAGATGGTGGGGGGAAGAAATAAAATTTGACGTGGCTGCTTGGCTGCGGGCGTTGACAGGTTTCGACAGGCCGATGTGGCAGATGGCTACCAGGGCGACGTGGCAGCTAAATGGGGCCATGTTTCTCCCCATTAGGGTTTTGTTCGCCCCATTTGACTGTTTGTTCATGATTTCCGTGAGAAAATGCATACTTGAAAATTAGGGCGCTACAGGACCCACTACCTAAAGTTAGTGGGCATTGTGTTGCGCTCTCAAAATGCAGCGCTGACTTCCAATGAGTTGTTTTAACCTCTCTCAATACATCCCCGCACAGGTAATGTCCACGGAGTGCTGTGCTGCGCCACGGTCTGAATGTTTCCCCTAAAATCCCACTTTATATCTTGACGCGACGGTACGGGCCATGGGCTGTTTAGCAGAAATGGAACCTTGTGAATTGTCAAAATTCCAAGACTCTAAAGACAGTGAATCGACATACACTGGGGTCTCCTATGAGGTGGGAAAAGCAGGTCGAAGCGAAAGATTGCCATACAAAGACGGGACTTGCCTCGTTCGCAGCAGCGAAGTGATTATAACCTAGGACTAGCAAGCTATTCAAATGACTCAGCAAGTCAAGAAATTTACCAATGCAGCCCGGGACTTTGGAAGTGAATTGCAAAAGATGCAATTCTTGCCAGCAGTCCAGGGCCGCAGGGAGCTAACCAAACATCATAGGCCGTTGATGTGGTTGTTCAGAGTCCCCACTGGATGCTTCTGTAGACTCGTAACCTACGTTGAGCAACAAGACAGATGAGTATGATACAAAGGAATCATGTCAAACGGACAAAAATTGAGGGAGAAAAAAAAAGTGGTGAAAGTGTTGCTCGAACGTAGAGACTGGGAGAACTTAGTTACTACTGAACGCAAGAGGTGCTTGATCTCTGGATCAGCCAATATGATGTTAGCGAAGCGAGATCAGTGATATCAATACGGATCAGCGGCAGCACAGCCACTTCCCATTTTGGGACGACCTGCGCCAGCACATCGACTCGCTCTGTATCTTCCCTTTGTCTTCCCTCTTACTTCTCAGATATTCGCACAAGGCTTCCACCACTCCAACTAACTGAATACATCTCCATCTAACAATGATTTATTATTTGTGGATGAGTCGGGGTACCGGATGTATGTGTATGTTCAGCATATACAGTGGTAGGATTCCATGTTGCTTGCAGACTTTTTTAGACAGGTGCCAGAGGACGAGTGGCCATGAACGCGGGCGGAGATGAAGACAAAGCAGAGACGCGGTGTGGCCTGTTGTGCAATGATGGACTGATCTGGCCGGTGGTGCTGTTGATCAACATTTCCTTTTCTGGGGGGGAGGGTGGTCGTGGGAATTATTGGCTGATCCAGAGATCAAGCACCTCTTGACTGAACGCGGCCATTAGAAATTGCACGTGACGATTAAAATCGACTGAGTGCAATTTTGACGTTCGGAATTTTTGACCTCGACCAATTGAAATTCTGAGTAGAACCAAAGTTGCGGAAACCTTTGGAGACCTCTTCACTGCATTTTAAATTGAAGTAAATCCAGTTTCCATTGTGTAGTGAATAAAACGGTCGAATAATGACTGTAATAATGCACAGGACAGAGTTAACCTCTTGAAAATACGTAGGAAAATTTCCAGAGGCTCTCCCACCACTCGAGAAGGTGCAATGAATGAGACAAGTGAAGTGGTACTTAGAAAGGTGATGGGGTGGCTGTGGGTGGCTGTGACCACCGGTCCGTGGCACCGATGCCTGACCATCTTCGTGTTTCTGCCACAGCCCAAGCAATTTCACGGATCTGAAAGCAGCGGCGACGTCCTCGGATGTCCCGCCAACTTTTATAGGACTCAGAATTTTAACTCGTTGAGGTCAAAAATTCCGAACGTCGAAATTGCACTAAGTCAATTTTAATCGTCACGTGCAATTTCTAATGGCCGTTTTCAGTACTAAGTTCTCCCAGTCCCTACGTTCGAGTAACCATTGCCGCGTTTTTTTTTTCTTCCCCAATTTTGGTCCGAATCACTTCAATTAACTTGTGTTATACTACTCTGTCTTGTTACTCAACGTAGGGACTGGTTACGAGTCTAGGGAGTTGCCTTGTTCGTAGCAAATGTGTGCGTGCCCAAGCAGGTGGTAAGTCAAAAATGGCCTCGCAACTCACAAGGCATTGGATCCAGATTGACAGAATTATCCTGCTAACTGGTTTAAGCGGAAAATCACTATCAAAGGGCAGGACTTGCCTCGTTACCGGCAAATGAGTGCTCGCCTAGCAGTCATTCGGCCAATTGAACCCGAAATAAGTCTGAAGTAAATTGAGAACTCACTGTCGCAAGTCGGCGCTTTGAGCAGCAAGATATACTGTATTCCGACATCCAAACATCAGTATGACTCTCAAGGTAGCAGAAGACTAAATGTACATTTAGATAGGTTGATTGAATTATCCAAAGTTGGCGCCGGATGCCTTCAAGCGACTGGATTATAAGTGTCGGAGGTATTCAACTAAATGGTCAAAGCGGGTCAAATGGCAGCGTGAAATTATCTGCCCCGTAAGTGGGAATGATACCGATTCCCTCACCATCGACGCGAATAAGAGGGATGTTCAATCACTGGGAGGCGAGTACTGTGTCCTCGACAATCCTGTTCGACCTCGAGTCGAGTATGAGAAATACAAAATCAGACTTATACAAGTTTTCGCAGAACAACACTGCCGTCACGGAGGGATGGCTCTGCCAACCTAGTCTCTCATAGACAGACACTACAACAGTTGAGATGTTCATACCTCACATGTTGTACTGAGAACCCATGAGAAAGGTTATTACATTTCAGTCCGAGTTTACAGCTCCATGGATGAAGGCATCAAGGTGGGGAAGGGAACCCAGGTATTCGTAATGCATATGCTCCGGCGACTCGAGAATCCCAGTGCAGAGAAGCGGGTCCATTCACCCATCGTACAAGATCGTTGTTGGCAAATATAGAGAAATGTTAGCACAAAACCTCGGACACCGAAACTTCAGAGATGCAAAGGAGTACCGTGAATTATGAATATAGCTCAGTGAAATGTCCAGGTAAACTCCTACGCCCGTTTGGCCGCGTACACCTCGTCCCAACCATAATGCCCCCACTCATCGCGGCTCTCATGCCAGGGCAGCACACGGTCCCCAAGGTAACGTTTCGCGATGCTCTGCACAGTGGCGAGGTACAGTATTGTACCACCACTTGGGATGACCAAATCTAGTTGACCTTCGGAAAATAAATGACGCACTTTGGTGCCAAATCTGAGCTGGCCGATCACAACTTTGGGGTTAAATCTCATATGATGCAACATCTGAAGGCAATCCATAGAGAACTGAGCAATATCGAGGCAGATCAAGTCGAAATCCTGTTATCATCAATCCGATGGGCACTTGGGATGTGACAAAATCACGCTGGATGATACCGGTAATCAATTGCCGCAATCTAATCTACTCTAATCTAAGTCCATTCCACTATCGTTTCCAGACGCATCATCGTCCTCCTCGTCGTCCTCCTCGTCCTCTACCATCTTTTTGGGCCTTGGCAACATCGTTTCCAGACCATAATCCTTCCATTTTGGTTTTGTCCAGCTCGGACGACGCTTCTCCGATTTTGCTGTTGTCCGCTCAACCTCCCACGCCGCCTTGTTCACGCCAAATCTGGCCTTCTTCTCCTCGTTCCTCGACCTGATGTCATCATTCTTCTTCTTCCACGTTGCCAGCTCACTGGCATGATTCTCGCGCTGGTCCCTCCTCTGCTCCTTCTCTGCTGCCTCTGCTTCTTTCGCTGCCTCGTCCTCAACACAAAGCTGGAAGAACTCATCACCTGTAAAATACTTTGCCTTGCCGTCACCCATCTTCCGTCTCCCTCTCTTCTTGGTCTTTCGCTCCTCAACTCCTTGAAGCTGCATCTGCGCACGACGGCTATACATTTCAGCAAGTACCACCCCGGCCTGCATACCAATCATGGCGCGCTTTCTTGATTTGTCCCTCTCCTCGGCCTCCCCGAGTGCGTCGCGAAGTTCCTGTTCACGTGCTGTCAAGACAGGTCGGTTCAGTAGATGTGCGTAGCGTGATTCGAGTTTAATCGGCGATATCGTGAAAGGTTTAAATGCAGGAGGAGCCGAGGCTGATTTTAATGGTGAAGATGAGGTGAGGTATGATGCTGATGTACGTGACAGATTGTCGACAGCTGCGCGGGCGAAGAACGGGACCGATGAAGCACCTGTTGAAGAAGGTGCCAAAAATTCCTCGCTGTCTCTAATGTGAGTCTCGCTGCTCTCTGGTATCGGCGTGGCCTGGACTTTCTGGTAGTCCATGTAGTCCCAGATCATCTCCGACATATACTTCACCGGACTCGGCTGCTCCACCGGGAGTGTGGCCCTCGACGACGTCTCCAAACTCGGCGCCATCATCTGGGATGTGACGACATCCCGGTTGAGTGGAATGACTCCGGTTTTACGGAACACAGCCTTGATATTTTCCGGTGTGAGCGTCATGAAATGAGCTTCTGCATAGACAGCTAAAACATTACTCTTGTCGACAACTTTGCCCTCGCGCTCATAGTGATCGCGCACGCTACTCCAATTCAGCTTGAAGGTCGCGAAAATTACGACATCAAGTCCCTGGTAAACGTGCGTGCTGTGCGACGGATAACCAATCACTTCGATTAGGTTTTCACGAGCATAGATAAGGAATGCCAGGGTGTAATGGGATGCGTGGCCATCGACAATGAGTAATCGGCGCCTGCCAGCAGCCTTTACACGTGTGTTCTTGTCGAAGTTTTTCAGCCATTCGACCCCGATCTCGCCATCTGTATACCCTTTCTTCGAGTAGCCCAGCCTATTGCAGTTCCACCGAGTCAGTGATCATCTCATCTGAATTTCTATCGCACTCACGATGCATTGGCAGGATTATCTTGTTTCCAGTTCACTTGGAAGCCGTCGCCTTTGAATATAACCGCAGGTGGAAGTGCGGTTCCATCCCCGCAAATGGTAACCATCACGGTGATATTCTCTCTGTCGCCACTCCGCTGCTGATGCTGGCGCTTTTTCCCTTTTGCACCGAAGACCCGTTCCTTCTGACCAATGCCCTTCTGGAAGCCTGACTCATCTGCACCATAGATCAATTCAGCTGGAATTCGATCATCTCCGCCCTTGCCCTCGATGACCATCTCCAGTAAATCAAAGTATCTTGCTTTTGTGACTGGATTAACGGCGCGGGCTCTTGAATTGTCGAGGGGATGGGACCAATACGTGTGGAGCTCGTCGTGATCCGATATAAACCGACTGGTCCATTTCTGACCAACGCCATCTGCTGGAAATGCATCTCCCCAACGGGCCCGTGCTACCTGATCAACGTGTTCCTTGAGCCTACGATGACTCAAAGGGAAACCACGATCTGCGGAAACGAGGGCGTAAGTTATAATCATGCCGGCCTCTTCTTTTGATAGCCACTTTTGAGCTTCGTGGGCCTCGCGTACGGTCCGTCCACCTTGAAGTCGTCTCTGCAAAGTAGATGTCGAGAGGTGAACAATCTTCTTGTCCTGATCCAGACACTCCTCCTGAGCTATTTTGACAGCACCTGCTAAAGTGCAAGCAGCCTGCGATGACGAGCCCTGGCCTTCATTGTGAATCTCGATGGCCTGATTCATCCACTTTTCCTGCAAGTCCGCATCCTTCCGATCTTTGGTACGGTTTGATTCTGCATGTCCAACCATTTTTGCACTGAGTGAGGAGGGCCCAGGTGCTTCAAGGACGTCGAAGTGCAAGGCCTGGCGCGGGCGCGATAAAAGATGAAACCCAATTAGGAAGGTGTGATGTGACACACTCCA
This sequence comes from Mycena sp. CBHHK59/15, assembly GCA_029204085.1. Taxonomy (NCBI): domain Eukaryota; kingdom Fungi; phylum Basidiomycota; class Agaricomycetes; order Agaricales; family Mycenaceae; genus Mycena; species Mycena sp. CBHHK59/15. The sequence continues at coordinate 24,311 of JARGXW010000581.1, forward strand.
TTGGGCTGCGAAAGCTCAAATTCTTTCACATTGCTACATCTCGTGTCTGTCTACCCAGAATTCACTGTATATATCTTAACATATGTATAATACAGACACCCTAAATATTACATGGAGCTGGGTATTTTCTTGATCTCAATAATCACGGAATACGTCAGAAATTGATTTCACTTTTCCGCACTTTCCAAATAGATTTTGGTTTTTCAAAACATCGGTTGCCCGCGGTGCTCTACGGTTTGGGGACACTGTTCACATTATATACCTACTTGTACTCTAAAAAGACCGAGGGGAAAAGGCTAATATTTGGCTCGGAAAGTGAGTTTGTCCCAAGTGGTGATCCCATCCCAAGTGGTGGTACAATACTGTACTCCTCCACGTTTCCCGCGTGCGATCCGGATATTTTGGCGCTGAAGCGGCGGGACTGGTGACCCTTGCGGCGCAGGGTGGGGTGCTCGCCTTGGGTGAAGATGACATTCCCCGAGGAGTCGAAGGTGAGGTTTGGGTCCATTTCTTTCTCGTAGTGGGAGATCACGGCGTTGAGGAAGGACACCCATATTTCATTGTCAAAGTCAGTGTTTTGGCGGGGCGGGTAGATGTCGAAGCTGCGGTCGACTCCCATCGTTATCTGTGTGGCGTGAGTCTCTCTACAGTCTGGATGGATGCCCCTTCAACCGAAGGATGGAGGCATCATGCATGCTCACCTGAGTACGGAATTCAGTCCACGTCGAGGTTGTCAGCTGGCACAGATACACCGTCTCTTAAGCGGAGGCCTCGAATCAGATTGTCTAGACTCGAACCAGTTGCTATTGGGGAACTCTGGAGATTTGATGACAGTCGATCAAATGGCAGCACCAATAGCGACTGGAACATTTTAACCGGCGGCTAGTATGGTCGGAAGTTGCAGGGCTCGGTTGTTTTGACTTGAGAGAAAATTTCGAGTGTCGAAAATTCAAACTCTCCCAGAGAAAAATCTGAGGAGACAGTTCTCTTTTAAATCACTCTCTGATAAATATATATTGGTTTTTGTAAAGAGAACACAAGAATTGCGAGCGCTAGAACAAAAAAAAGTGTGCAGGTTTCCATTTCCCTTGACGATACGCAGCAACACGGAAAAGGACTCTAGTGAAGAACATAACATTCATACAGCATCCCTAGAGGCTAAAAGACATCCCTAAGATGGCAAGGGTACACACCAACCACCTGGAAGCAGGTCTTGCAAGACACATGGCATTTTTGACAGAAGATGCAGGGGTAATCCTTATGGATGCTGCCATTGCACCATAGTGAGGCGTAAAAAATGTGGGAGGATATTTTCATGCCAGAATACAGGATGTCAAGGAGATGAAGCAACACATAAGAGAGCACTCACCAGGATGGCACAGCTTGGGATTCCTTGACTGGCTGTGACAGCCAGTCAAGCCATGATCGCTGTGAATCCCAGCTTAGTTCAGGCTCTTAGCCTATCCTTTGAAGGGATATGGCCCAGTGTTCTGCGGCGGCCAGGGAACAAGGCGGATGAGAGAGTCGGGAAGGCAGCATGTGTCGGGGGCAGGGGTGGGACACCACAGTTGGTCATCGGGTGGTTGGGAGGGGGGGGGGAGAGCTGTGTCGGGCAGCCTTCGCTGAGGCCACATGGGGCCTGCGGCCGTGGTGCAGGTCCATTCAGGCGCAAGAAGTCGTCGTGAACATCGTGAACGCCGTTGAAGGGAAAGTGCTTCCCTTTTAGGAAGTGAATAGGGATCTTCAAACCTCAGATTTCGACCTCATTTCGACCTCATTTCACTTCTATTTCACTTTCTATTTCACATCCTCGAGAGCTCGAAATGAAAATTCAATTCTGATCCTAACTGCGAAATGGCACGAAATGAGATTTCGGCAGCCTCGGCACATCGGCCACTAAGCGGAGATCAAAAATATACGGTCATGTGGCACATCCGCGTGCCGCGTATTATCGATGCCCTCTTAAAGCAGGCGGGTTATCGCAATGCCATCACTGCATCCCTCCACAATGCCCACTCGAACAGCTCGCCAACAGGCTGCTGATGCTCTCTACCAGGCCTTTCTAGTCGATCTCATCGCAAATGCCGAGGCCCAAGCTTGGGCTGATGATGGCTATGATTCTGATGATTCTTCATCCTCGTCCTCGAGCTCTTCATCCTCAGGCTGTAACTCTTCCTCATCGTCTTCCTCATCTGATAGCGATGACGATGAGCCGACCCCAGCAGAAACCTACCTTGAATCCATGGCTCAACTGTACTCGCAACGGTATCTTGCTGATCGCAGAGATATTCCGAAAACCAACATGTTGTTATATCTTCTTCTCAACAACTACAAGGTCAACTTTCCGGACATCTTTCGCTCATATCTCAGGATCGACCCCGACTGCTTCGACCACCTGGTGGATGCCATCCGAGATGATGAGGTGTTCCTCAATGATTCCAATCACTCACAGATGCCGGTGGAGGAGCAGGTTGCTATTGCTCTGTATCGGTTCGGCCACTATGGGAATGCCGCGAGCACTATGAAAGTAGCGCTTCAGATGGGAGTGGGGTATGGGACCATCCATCTCGTCACAACACGGGTGCTAAAGGCGACGTGCTCCGAGCGCTTTCGAACCGCATCTGTACAGTGGGCGAGTAGAGGGGCAAAAGAGGCTGCCAAACAGTGGGTCAGCGACGTCTCTTGCCCAGCATGGCGGAACGGCTGGCTGATGGTGGATGGGACGTTGGTACCGTTATTTCGACGCCCTGGGCATTTCGGAAATGTTTGGTTTGACCGCAAGTCCAATTACTCCTTGAACGTCCAGGTATAAATCCACTCCTGGCCCAAAGACCCACAACTCACCATGTATTACAGCTTATATCGACACCGGATCTTCAAATAATCGATTATGGAATTGGCCTTCCTGGAAGCCAGCACGACTCTTCTGCATGGCTAGAGACACGTGTTCCACAGCAGCGGGATGTTTTACTTGAGCCCGATGAATGGGTTTGGGCAGACTCTGCATATCCGTTGGAGAAATGGTGTCAATCTCCTTACATCAAGTGTGTTGTCGTCTTCAATTCAAGTATTATACCGCCTCTGACTAAGTTGCCACAGACCTGAAAAGCTCAGCGCAGAGAACACCAAGTACAACTATCATGTATCCGCCGTTCGAATTCGCTCTGAGCACTGTGTCGGTTTCTTGAAGGGCCGATGGTCTTCCCTTCGTGGTCTCCGTGTTGCAATCAACAACGAGAAAGGCGTGAAGTATGCCTCGCTGTGGATTATGGCCTGCATTAATCTTCATGCATTCGCAATTCGGCATGAGAACAGCGATGGATTTTCAACGGATGTGTTCTACCGAAGTGGACAAAGGTATATGAAGAAACAAAAAAAACTCGAACGTAAGTGGCGTAGGAGAAGACGAAGAGAGAATGCAGCAGCAGATCATACGCGACAAGAGCAGGATGATCTAAATTTGTTGGAGGGAAGGATTAAGCGGGAAGAATTGAAGGAGGAATTGTTTGAATATCTAGATGTAGTGTAAAAGTTTCATTGAAAGAGATTGGGATCGTAAACACTCGGGGGAGGTGGCACACCGAACGCGGGACCACCCGGGGGGCCGAAAGTAGAAGGGCCGGCCTGGCGCATGCGCTCGAGCTGAATTTGACGCTCCAGCATCGCGTACTCGTGCTGACGCTGGCGCTCAGCCTCTTGGTGCTGATGCTGCATTTTCTTGAGTTCCAACTCGGACTTGGTCTCGTACTTGACCTTGGACCGATTGGTCTTCTCGCGCTCATGGATCTCCGTGATTTTGAGCCGCTGAACCCGGTCTTGTGACGCAAGCTCTTGGATTTGATCGTGTGCTGTCTTACGCTTCGTTCCGCGGGCAGCAGACGCTGTAGCTGGCTCGGTTTTCATGCGGGTGGCAGGTGTCTTCGGGGTGGTAGGCGGCGGTGCACGAGTGGGGGACGAGGAGCAGATGGAAGTGGCATCCTCGTCCTCCTCGTCGGTTTTCTCGCAGCCCGATATCACGTCCGAGGACGTGTCATCATGGTCGGACTCGGACTCCGAGTGGGAGCTATCCTTCGATTTTTTGGCCTGCCAAACGTTAGACTACTCAGGCGTGATGAATTCCAATGTACCTTTTCGTTTTTCCCATCGAGAACGGTAAGGTCGATGTGGGTCTGGCTGTGCACAAGGGCAGTGCGATCGACGATGGGGCTGCTCCCCATGAGCGCCTGCATCCGTTTGTACCACGGGAATTTTTGCTTGATTAAATCTGTACACATTGTGGGATGCGGGAGCACGATAAACAAAAGAACGCACCCCATATGTTCTCGATGCTGCTGCCACTCTCAATCTCCGATTCACGGTTCTCGTCGACCAAACCCTGCCCGGTGGCTCCAAGCTTCTCGCGGTGATCACGGAATCCTTTTTTAAGGCTACAATTGGTCAGCTCGCATCTAAATTAATAAAACATGTAACGCACGCGCCGATGCGGTTCCCGACCACGCTAGCAAGGCTCTCCAGATCGTCCGTGGTGTACTTGGAGTGGTCGGGGTCGATGAAAAGGGCTTGCGCAAGCTCTGCGTGGAGGTCTGGTGGCCTCTTCCCCCCAGTTTGGACAGCACCGGTTGTCGCCTTATGGAAGCCAAACGACTGCCGGTAGAGGGGACTTGCTTCGACAAGTGTCAGTAGCTGATCCGTAAGATGATGATAATCCGCGTTCGCCCAGCTGTAAGTCGCGGGGGTATCAGTAACGTTTGTGGGTGCACGACATGACACTTACCGCACGCTTGGCGGATTTCTCTTCTTCTTTACAGCCGACTTGGGGGACTTGTTCTCCTTCTCCTTCTTTTGGACTTGGACTTGCTTTTGGCCTTCTCGCCGGCTTTGATAGCCAGCACCCTGGCCTTGAGGTCGTCTTTGACAGAGGGCATGAGCGACGAGAAGCTTGGCAACGGTCGTCATCAATTAATCAGTTTTAGACTCCGTCTGATCGATCTGATCTCCGAGTTCAGTGCCGAAATGGCGTCTCAGCTTAAATTCGGTTCGGGGATACCGGACAAGACGAAATGAAAATGAAATGGGAATTGAAATGAAGTCGAAATGAGGTCGAAATCTGAGGTTTGAAGATCCCTAATATGGTCACACTGTTCGCGCTCTACTGCTCTCAATTTTCATGTTCTCTGTACAAAAACCAATAGATATTTATTGGAAAGTGATTTGGAAGAGAGCTGTGTCCTTGGATCTTTCTCTAGGAGGGTTTGAATTTTCGATATAGCGAAATTTTTCCAAGTCAAAACAAACGAGCCCGGCAACTCCCGACCCTACTAGTTGCCGGTTAATATGTTCCAGTTGCTTCGCCATCGGCTTTTGATCGACTGTCATCAAAACTCAAGGCGTTGCCGCTGGTTCGAGTCTACAGATTGTCCCTGTTGTGTTCATCTGCTTTGTCGCCTGTTTCCCAAGACGTCTTTTTCGAGATGTTTCTTTCCCTCATGCGACCCGAACCTCCCACGGCTAGATTGGCTCTGTTCCCGTCCTGTGGGTTATTACGTGGAACTGTTCTTCGATGGCCGCATGTCGACCGCTAACGCCGCATCCACCCACACTGTCTCTACCCTCCATTTCCTGTGCGGATCTGTGGGTGCTGGGACCAGTCGTCTCTTCCAATCAGAACCAAGGGAAGCTCGCGTTGTTTCTACATTGGCGGCCCTCGCCTCACCTGGAACTTTGTCCGCCCAAGGTCAGCTGCACCACCACTGTTCTAAACCTCCGCGTTGTCGGAGAGTTTCGCAGCTATTATAGGCTATGACAATCAAATGTTCTATGTACATATCCCTCGGCGTACGGAGCCAGTATTTACGGTGGTTTCTCATTCGCATCGGCAATGGCGATATGAAATTTTCTGGCCTTGAAAGTGGGAATGGAACTGATTTCTTCCCTGTCGACGCCAATCAGGGTGATGCTCAATCAATGGGAGGGCCGTTGTCGTTGACAGTCCTGTTCGACCTTCAGTAAGAGCATCGGAAATACAAATTCAGAGTTGAACAAGCATTCGCAGAACATCACTGGCTTTGCGAACCCATGAGCAAGGTTATTACATTTCAATCGCAGGTTACCATCTCAAAACTCGATGGATAAAGGCATCGAGGTGCGGAAGGGAACGTAGGTGTTCGTAATCCATATGGTCGGGCGACTCGAGGATCCTAGCGCGGGATTTTTCTCGCACCTGTGGTCAAGTTGCGTTAAGATGTGCGCCTAAATTTGAATGTAATGGAAGACTCTCACTTGACCAAAACCTCCGCATGTGAGGCGGTGCGCGCCATCAGAAGGGACGAAGAAAATACGCCCAGCTTGATCGTCACAGTTAGCAATTTTACGGGGTGACCCTGATGCACAGACTCGAACCCACTTAGAATATGATCAAGTCATACCCTCCGTACATAATTTGCGAGGAATATTGTCATCAATACAGCAGCGGGTGCAAGAAGTCTCACCGCCGTGCGTCTATAAATCCCCCACATCTGCCTGCGCGAACCCTCCAGGATCATCTTCGCATCGTTCCTGTGCGGAAACGAGACGTCGGGCACATCTTTCCGCAGAAATTCACACAACCTTCCCCAACCCTCGCCCATCTCGTGCTCCAGAAGGCGGTTCGGCGGAACCAGCCTCCGGATATTGTGGTAATACGCGGCATATCTAACTTTCGCGTCCGTCTCGTCCATAACGTCGAGGGGTCCCAGCAGTATTTCAAGATTGCGGCGCGCAAACGGGACAAATCTCCCATAGCCATGCGGATCCAGCCATCGTGCCAAGCGAGTGTTTTTACCTCCAAGCATGACTAGTAGCGTGTCGCGAAAGGATTTCCACCAGCGGTCCGGATCTCGCATCGTCAAAATGACCTGCGCATCCGGATACGAGTGTATCAGTTCCTCCGCAAACAGAATCCCTGGTACGTCGGCGACCGCCTAGCCGTATAACGTTTTCATGAGCCGTATCACAAACATCCGTGCCTCAATAACTCACCTGAAACTCCCCAAGCAACCGATCCCACTCGTTGCGTCCATACGCCTTCCCCTTCCCGTGGAATTTCGCCTCAATCGCCGCCGTCCAACCGTCGATTTCAGACGGATTCGCCATGACACATCCGATGTGATGTGTATTCCCGTATCCCAGCACCGCCAACGCCGCACGCATCGCTAGAAGTAAATGTATTATCTCGAGCCCCGTATGTCGATGCTACTACGCACATGCAGTCCCGGTGCGGCAGAATCCCAAGACGAGGACTTTCATGGGCACAGAACGTGGTGAGAAAGGATCCGTTGTGGGTATTCGGGCGGCCATGGTGCGGCCGCAAGGACTGTTGGTCACAAGTGGAGGAGCGTTGACTTCAAGAGGCGAGCACTGCCACTGATCCGACCGAAGCGCTTGATCCCAAACCACCAACAAATTCGCTCTCCGTCACGGTGTCTGTGCAACATGGCGGAAAGTGAAACTTCCCCTTGTATACCTTTCTCTGATGTCCTAGATTTCCTTTCCTGCTGGACCATGTACTACGCCTCGGTCTCAAGCACTCTCAACAGCAATTACAGCGTCCCTGAAGTCTTCTCACGGCTGCTCCTCGGAGCGCACCGCACTGGGGGTGATGCGAGCAGTGTAGATGTCAAGTACATACACAGCGCGATTGGTAGGATGTAAGCGTCTTCCTTCGTCGGTCGGTTACCGGATGCGCATCCGTCCTCAGATGCGTGCGCGGAGCAAAAGCATCTGCCTGGCAGCATGCACGACTTCGACTTCGTCCCCCGAATAAGGATGATAGTGGGTCTATTTTTTTCAAAGGTTGCAGTGGCGGACTCGCCTATCCACTTAGGACTCGGGAAGATATACAACTGTCGACGTCGGAAGAAGAAATCCGATCACAATCCTAATGTGGTAATCGTGCGTTGGATGGGGAATAACTTAGCATTGAGGGCAGTTCAGTTGAAAATCGAACCACTCTTTACAATCCTTCTCGGATAGTTCCCGCTTGAAAATGTGTCACACAACACTTGTGCTATTATATCATTATCGACAGAAGTAGTCCCGCGGGAGAATCATCGGGGAACTCCAAAATTGTTTTACGCGTTCACATCCTGGGCAAACGCTGGCCAGTTACTCCCAAAGCTGCCATACACATTGGTTGTGGCGATGTTAAGGTCTGTGATGTAGGCGCTCGCAACCCCAGACGTCTTGAGTGTCTGCACCACCGATGCAAGGGTCGCGTTGGTGCCGGTAAACGTGTGAATTATGACCGCCTGCTGAGCGGGGTGCGGCAGTGGGAGCCTGAAATGATCGGAAAAAAAATCAAAATCAAGATCGTGTTGCTGTTTATGTTTACGGTTCGAAGAATCGCGACGTACGGTGCCTGGCTTTGATATTGGGCGTACGACTCCTCGAATGTGACGATCTGGTCCGCGAGGGTATAGTAATCAGAGTCACCGATGTCGATCCCGGGGTTCAAAACAACCTGCACTATCGTCAGACGCGCCCACGATTTTTTTGAAAGAAAAAGATGCGCACATATCCAGTCGTCCGAGAGGGCCACGTCGCAGCGCGCACCACATCGGTGTACGCCTTGTACGTCGACGTGAGCCCCGCCTGCGTCTCGTCGAAAAAGATGCCGGCGACGCTATACGCGGTGGACCACCCCGCGTACGTCGTGATGTCCTGCTGGACATCGGCCAGCGCGCGCGCGCCGTACCTCGTATACACATAGCCCACAAGCAGCACGTTCGCGTGCGCGCGGAGCGCCACGAGGCCCGCCTGGTAATTCGTGTCGGGTTGCGAGTTGGCATCGCCGGGTCCGCTATTGGGGTTGGCAATGACGTAGAATTGCACATCGGGGTAGGTGCTTATGCTGGGTTGCACAGTTCAGGAAGGAAATAAAAACGAAAATAGCAAACGGTGTACACACGCCGTCTCGAGCGGCTCCCATGTCGCAGTTGTCAAGGGGTAGGAGTAGAGAGGGACCTGGGTTGGAATGGCAGTTGAGTTATTCAGCACTCGAAAAACCAATTGGAATCGACGAACGATTATTCCGGTCTTGGCGTGGACCGGAACGACTGTCAGGAATGCCAGGACAGAGAGGAGGATGGCTAGAATCATGGTCGGGGTGGATACTGGCTTGGATGTGAACGAGTGAATACTTATAGCGTGTAGTCATCAAGTAGTCGTCATGGGAACTACTTTTTGTACCCGTCCTGTTTCAAGACTCAAGGCTTAGTCTCGAGCTCATGATCATGATGAATGGCGCTCTCGGCATGCGCAGCAGCGCCAAGATTCCCGGTAACTTTAGTTACAGGGTCTTAGGGCGCCCTCTTTTCTGCAGTAAATCCAAGGGGTCAAGGAAACCGTAATTCCGGATATGGACCCCCTCGTGCACGTGATGATCGCTCTGGGGTCCTGCCACATATACTAGGTCTTCACCGAGTCAATTCTGAGGGCTCTAGAGCCCTCTAACTAGGTTTCGGACTTTTAAAATGCATTTATGCCAAAATTTAATGAACTTGAGAGCCATGCGCAAAAACATGGAGTCGGCCAGCTGATGTCAACAAGGATAAACAATGTGCCTGTCAAGGTCGTTTCTGTGTTCACTGGCCTATTGAGACCAGAAACCCTTGCATAAAATTTTGATAAGTTAATGATCCAGTATTGGTCTTATCTCCAATATTATACTCAGGCCCTACAGTGTATTAGATGCTCAACCCTGGTGCAACAGTAAATTTACTGATGAACTACTGTCCCAGAGTATTCTGTTTTTTTGTACAGAATGTGGTATCAGTGCCAGAACATATATACAGTACATTTCCAATGTCTAATAGTGTGCTTTCATGCTCTTTGCGAACAACCAATAAAACCTAGCGAAAATGCTTTCCGCATTTGGGAATCGGATCACGGACCGGGTGGTGGTGGTGGTCTCTGGTTCCGGGGTCCTGATGGGAGGTTTTGGGTAGTTGATTCCAGATGTTTTGTTTTAGCTACCCCTTGAGTAAATCACATTTTCGTCATCTCATTTCGCGTAAGCACATATTCTCTCCACCAAAAGGTTTCGGCTTCGGTCGAGCCGACGATGATGCCGACAATGCCGGGAGCAACCGCGTAAGCCTGCTTAATGTCAGTGTTCGCAAGGGCTTAAAGCTTTCATTCTGAAGCTTTAAGAAGGGCTTAAGAATTTTTGGCCAGACATCTTGCCTCTCCGAAGGCCTTACATTGACACGTGCTCCGCCCATATAATATTCATTTTTCACCTGTTTTAAATTTGCTGCTGAGGGTTGAACATGATTGGGCTGTCTGGACCTGTCTCTGCAATGATTCCGGGTTCACATGTGCGATATCAACCGTTTTCAGATGCCGGAGCCTTATATTCACTATATCTCACAAGAATAGGACCTCCACTGCACCAAAAATTGATAGGTAATCAGGATGCTGGCCAGGTTACTAATTTCCACAATTTAACACTTTTACTTGAGCTGAAAAGATACTGCACAGTAGGCCTGGGGAGGCATGGGGCAAAAACCTTTGGAGACCTTCAAGCTCCTGAAAAACGTATTTAAGGCCTCAAGGACGAACACTGCAAGTTACTGTTGACTTTGAGCTCAGAGAACCAGTTCTGACATTTTTGAAGGAGACTTGGGCTGAATTTGAATATTTTAATTGCAAGAAAGAAACTACTTGGAATTGACAAGGAATTGAACCATTGCATTTTCACTGGCCCAATGCATTGACTGAACAAGAGTTAGGCCACACTTTGAATATTTTATTTGCAAGAAAGGACAGAGAAAGAAACTCCTCGAATATTCGAATATGAGCTGGGTCTTATGTGAACGTGGTTCGCTCAGCAGAATTTTTATTCAAACAGGTTGAGTGCCTTGATGCATCTCAGCCTTCACCGACTTATCTACCATTACCGGGCCTTGCCGAGGGCGGAAATCCTAGGTCCTGTCCGGACAAAACTCGAGGGTTGGTCGAGGTCCGGCGAAAGATATTTTTGACGGAAACTGGCTGGATGGACATTTTTAAGTAGGTGCGAAAAGCATCGCAGTTGCTTGAATCTGCAGAGAACCGCACGAAGACGGGCACAGCGGAAAAAATTGAGTATTTTTCGGGGCGTGGGAGCGGAAATCACCCTTTTTGTGTGCTTGCATCAACATCGGCTAGGTCCAGTCCGGACAAAAACCACCCACATCTCGCAAAAACCTGCCGGTACAAAAAGTGGCGGATCCAGACTTTTGGGGTGCTAGCTTCCAAAGGGATTATCGGGGGTCCCGCAGCGTTACATCGTGAAGTTGCCGAAGGAATGGGTCTACCAAGGTGGAGAGAGGTACTTCAAGGTTCGATACTTGTTTCAGTACTTAAGTGTGTTGTTTGGGGCTGGCGGAAGGAAAGTATCCGCTTTTGGGCTATGATCATTGCCGCCACGTGTCCCCTGGCATGTCATGCAGAACCGCACGTGAGCCGCTTCGATCGGCGAGCAAGAGGTCTGGATCGGCCAATTCGATTAAGTAAGCTTCCCACGACCCCCCCCCCAGAAAAGGCAGTGATGATCAACCCACTCAACGCGCCCTCCCGCAGCCACTCGTCTCGTCTGCGCTCGCCAACGCCAACGCCGTCGTAACTCGTTCTGCAAACAGTATGGAATCCTAATCCTGTATATGTTGCACATAACCCTTTGTCAAATAATGTGATTCTTCATCTAACATGGATGTTTTCACATAGATATGCAGATAAATTGTAAACAGGAAAGCACAGTTGTTGTTACGGAGCCGGAGGAACGATGTGGACCAACACGAATGCGCTGCCCGCTGAGTCCAAGCGGGATGTGGCTGTGATGCGACCGATCCGTCGGTGCATCAGTGATCTCGCTTATCCACATCAAATTGGCAGATCCAGAGATCCAGCACCCCTTGTTCTGGAGCCGTCCACCTGCGACACGTGTTCCCGCCGGTGTCTGGGCATGCGCATGCCGGCGCCTCTGCGCATGCGGGGCCTTCATCATCAGCGTATGCGGCGCCGTCGCACGCGGGGCCCTCGTCATCAGCGCCCGGGGACGAGCAAGAGTGGATACGCTGGTGCGGGGACAAGTGGCAGTGCGGGCGTGGGGGCCGGCAAGCACGAGTGCAGGCAAGCCATACGCGGTCATCGAGCGCGCGGGCGGGTGGGACGTACTCCCATCGTCGTCGGCCGGGGACGCTGCGTCGGTGTCTTCGCGGGGAGCCGCCTCGTCGCGGGGTGTGGATCTCGATGAGGGTGGGCCGTTTTCTCTCTTGATTGATCTTCCAAAGAGCTTGACTGACTTGGCGTTTTTCAAGACATGCACTACGCGATGGCGGACGAGCCGGCGTCGTGCCCGCCGAAGATGCGCAAGCGGTGGATGGCGGCGCGGCCGACTACGCAGGCAGTGGACTCGACGCGCGCACGGAGTACCGCTCGGCAATCTACCGGGAGCGGGAAGGGGAAGGGGAAGGGGAAGGAGAAGGAGCGCGAGGAGATGGACGTCGATGTCGATGGGGACGCGGACAGTGGTGCGTGTGTTGTTCTTTTTTTGACTGGCCGCTGACGAGGTGGATGCAGGCATGCCAGTACGACCGCAGCAACACTCGCAGCCGCAGTCGCAGCAACATGTACAGCAGCAGCCACGACCCGCCCTGCACGCCAAGTCACCGCTGCACGTCGTGTCGCCGCCGCCGCCGCCGCTCACGTCTCCACCGCCGTCCTTCGTGCCACCGCCGCTGCCGCCGCATCTACGACAGCAGCCGACACCATCGCCACTCGTACCACCTGTGCCGCCTCCGCCCTTCGCACAGCAAACGCTGCCTGCGGTCTCCCATGTGCTCCCACCGCACCTCGCGATCTCGACCGCGGGCACGTCGCCGAGCACGAGCTTCGCGCGCCTCACTCTCGTCTCGCCGCACCCCGGCGCCAGCGGCGCATGGCTCGACATGCATTTCGGTGGGGGCTTCGCGGCTGCGGACGTCCTGCCAGCCGGTGGCCTGCGGGCGGATGTGGGCGTGGATGGGCATGCAGGGGAGGCGGTGAATGACGATGTGCGTGCGGCGCAGGATACGGACGAGGATGTGGACGTGGGCATCCACGTCGAGCCCGCACCGCCCACGCCCGCGCCAGCCGAAGATGTGCGCGTGCCTTTCGAGATGGATCCCGACTGCCGCCCGTCGCCTGCGAGCCCGCGTCCCGTGCCCGAGTCGGACGACGAGGAGGTCTTCCAGCCGACCCGGGCACGCCCGTTGGAGCTGCATACGCACGCGGACGCGGAGTCTGTGGCACACGAGGGCGGTGCTGTTGACGGGGGCGTGGCGTCAACAGCTGCGGACCCTGCCGTGGCGCCGATGGCGGTGGACGAAGACGTGGCGTCAATGCCGGTGGGCGGAGACGCGGCGTCGGAGAGCGTCGCAGCGGCCTCACCGTCCCCGCCCCCGGCCCCGGCGCCGCCTGTGGTCAAGCTCGCGCTGAAGGACTTTACTGAGCAGCGGAAGAAGCAGCGCGATGTGGAGGAGGCACTCGAGCGCGAGCGCGCCGCGATAGGGGGCGTGGGCGACGAGAAGGAGAAGGAGGCGGCGGGAGCAGGTGCAGATGCAGACAAGGAGAACGAAGTCGTGCCCGAGGTCGACCACCTCACGGAGACGCTGAACCGCATCCGCGAGGTCGCGGTCGCGCCGCAGCCGCCGGAGGGCAAGAGCGGCGACGTCGACATGCCTGACGCGCTGCCTGCCCCACTGCTGGTGAACGGCGAGGCGCGCGCGTTCCAGGAGACGAAGGGCGATCCGCGCGCGCTGCGGGCCAAGGGCCAAGGCAAACGCGTACGCGAAGCCCGCGCTCATCATGACGGGCTTCGCGAGCGCAGGGCGGCACGAGCGCCTGTCTCCGCTGACGGCGTCGAGTGTCACCGAGTCGCGCACGCCGTCGCCCGGGCTGGCGAACGGGACTGGGAACGGCGGGCCAACGAAGGTCATGGTCGAGCCACCGCTGCCGACGGCTGAGATGAATGGGCTCGTTCCCCCACCGTCGCTCAATGGGGTTCCGAAATCTGTCCTCCCTGCCTTAAAGCCGCCGCGCAAGCCGCAACTCAATCCGCCCTCGAGCTTGAATGGGGCCGCGAGGTTCATGGCGCTCCCCAAAGCCACTGGTCGCATTCCCAAGCGGGGGCGCGAACCGCCCCCCACTTTCAGCACCAATGGAGCCACCAAGCCCGCTCCTCCTCCCTCCAAGTCGTCGCCTTCGCCTGCGCCCCGACCAGCACATGCGTCGCCTCCGCCCTTTTTAAGCAACGGGATCTCCAAGCCCGCGAAACCAGCCCCATCGGTGTTCACGCCGCCGCAGTCCTCCCCGAACCCGACCTTCAAGCACATACGCAACCCGTCGCAGGAGGAGGGCGAGATCTTCAGCAGCCCACCGCCCACCCCGGCGCCCATGCCCGCCCCAGCGCCAGCGCCAGCGCGGCCGTTTGTCTTTGGGGGGCGCAAGTCTGCATCCCGTGCCACCGGCGCGAACGCAGCGATGCCGTTCGCACCCGTGATGACATCGTTCACACCCACTGGCTCCAACGCGGCCATGCCCTTCGCGCCCACCGGGTCGAACGCGATCGCGCCATTCGCCCTCAGTGGCGCGAACGCAGCCATGCCCTTGACCCCCTCTGGCTCGCGCGCGACGCCGTTCACGCCTCCGACGCAGCCCCGCTCGTTCGCTGCCGATGGGTTGCAGCGCGTGCCGCCGAGTGCACCGCGTGCGCTGCGGGATGCGGCGGGCGGGGCGGGCGGCAGCGGAGCAGCAGGCGGTAGTAACGTCCGGTTTGGGGTGCAGTCGGATGCGCGCCACAGCCGCATCGCGAGCGGCACGGAGGGCGCCATGCACGCTCCCGGCGGCGGTGGGGTGGCGGCGCACGCGGATGATCGATCGTTCCCTTGCCTTGCTTCCGTTTCTTTTCCCTTTTCTTTTTGTGGTCCCGTTTGATTGCTCGGTCCGGACCTGTCACTCGTCGTGCTATCGATTTTGTCTCTCTTCTGTTGACGATTCTCTCTCTTTCTCGTCAAAACTTAACCTTATACTTCCTATCTTTTTTCTTCTTCTCTCTGTTGTGTTTTCATACGTCCATAGATATACCTATGTAATGGTCATTGTATTCCTTGTATTGTGAATCCGTTTTGGTCTCCCGCTCATAGATATTTGATGGGCGCACATACTGATCAGATCCATCTAACCCCCCCCCCCGTCCACATGATGAATCACTGCGTCCGTGTAGACTCGAAGCAGCCGCTATTTGTAAGATTTAAAATAGCGACTGGACGAGAGTCGGAGTTTGCCGCCGTATTTTCGTGACTTCGTCGAAATTTCTCGAGGGTTTGGGGTAAACCTACGACTCCTCAGATTCTGAAGAGAGGGGCCGGAATTATAAGACTCTGTATTTTCTCCGAATCTTTAATTTCGAAGAAATGACCTCACAGTAACGTGTTTTGTATTTGTTAGGGGCTACTCTGTAAATACATGCCTTTCCGCCCCGTCAAGTCCCTGGACCCCGAGCGACTCAAATTGGCTGCCCAGACGCTATGCGAGACGTTTGGCATCCCTTCTATGCGTCTACACCAGGAGGAAGCGGGGCAAAATGTCCTCCGAGGCATCAGCACACTTTTGGATGTCCCGACTGGTGGCGGCAAGATAATCGCATTCTGGTACGCATTGTTCTACCACTGGAGCCCGGGTAACACGCAGGAGGATTGCCAAAAGATTGTCCTCGTTGTCGGCCCCCTTGTTGCATTGATGGAGGCCCAAGCGCGGACTTTGAGAGACAAGGGTATTCCTGCCGTCGCAATCACCTCGCTAAGCGGAAACGTTAAGCAACTGTTAACAGTGAGTTGGGAAATATATCGAAAAGCGATCCTTACCACCACGACAGGATCTTGGTAACAACAAGTTTCGCGTTGGACTTGAAGGTCCTGAAATGGCACTTAGCTCGGAATTCCACGAAAAAGTTTGAACAATGTTCTATTCACCACAAATGTTATCTCCCTCGTAATCGACGAAGGCCACTGTATCTGCTAATGGGGCACAGATGATTTCCGACCTGATTTCCGGAAAATAGCTCAGTTAGCGGCACGCTTACCACGGGGCTCCCGATCCTCGCAGCATCTGCTACAATGCCGCGGGATGTCATTCGGGACATTCTACACCATCTGGTCTCCCGCAACTGTGCCCGTGTTCAGGTGTCTAACGAGAAGCTAAATGTGTCGTTGTCTGTCCGAATTATGCAAAACGAACCTGATTCATATGCGGATCTGCTGAATCTATTCCCGAAAGACCCGCAAGGACCGGAGGACTTCTTGCAAACCTTGATATACACAAATGGACTCAAGACGCGGAGAAAATACAAGACTCCTTACGTGACAATACTCCCGAAGCGATTGATCCCAAGTTCTTCGAGTTCTATCACCGCGATATCGACGACACCCGAAAGATAATTATTGAAGGCCTTTTGTATAGCGGTGAAATGCGTGGCGTGTGTGCTACAGATGCCTTGGGCCTTGTGAGTCTCTGAACTCGTTTATTCATCAAACCACTCACCGTACTCAGGGCATGGACTTCCAAGAAATAATGCGGGTCATCATTTGGTCAAAACCCCGCACCTTTTTATCGCTTGTCCAAAAAATCGGACGCTGTGTACGTGGAGTAAGGCTCCAACCATTTCGTTTCCGTTTGTGAAATCGGACAAAACAAACGGAAACGGTATGGAACCGGTTTAAAACCGTTTTAAACAGTTTTCAAACGGTATTCTTCAGGGGGTAAATTTCGGGGACATTCTGAAGAGATTCTCCAGTTGGAATTGAAATATTTTTTGCCTCCCACTGATGCAGATGCATGTCTATCTGTTTCCTATGTATTTTGGACAAACGCGAACCCGAAAAACTGGTGTCGGAAAACAATAAGAAGAAATGTCCAAGGTCGGCAGGACGCGGGAACTGCCGGAAGCGATTAGTCGCGTGATGTTTCATCCAAATAGGGATTAGGAGCCGGTGATAAGAACCATACGTCCGTCAGGCCTTCAGGCCTTATCGATTCTCACTCAGGATCCTCGGAATATGCTAAAGCTAGCCATTTGGGACCTTGAGAACTACAAGTGAGCATGCTGGCACTCATCTCAGGTCAGTGATTATTTTGAAACCATTTATGCCGTTTTAAAACTGTTTATAAACAGTTTCCCAGATCTGACAAACTAAACGGAAATAAAAACGGTTTTTACCGTTTGAAAACGTTTGCAAACGGAAAGGGTTGGAGCCTTACTTGAGACTCAGACTTGCATCAGAACCTGGACCTGCGACTCAGAATAAAGAGCGATAAATAATGCCATAGAATAGAACCAATGATGAGAAAATAGGTTCTATAAACATCACAGGAGTATTTTT
The DNA here is from genome assembly GCA_029204085.1 of Mycena sp. CBHHK59/15. Classification (NCBI taxonomy): domain Eukaryota; kingdom Fungi; phylum Basidiomycota; class Agaricomycetes; order Agaricales; family Mycenaceae; genus Mycena; species Mycena sp. CBHHK59/15. Next base: position 41,749 of record JARGXW010000581.1, read on the forward strand.
GCAACGTATTTTGATCAATATATCATCTTTCGACTGATAGCTTTTTTCTGACCTTGAGGTATTATACGTTGATAGCGTACTTCGGATGTCGCGAGAGCCGGTTCAGGCAACGGTTCCCCACCGAAGCAATGGGTGTCCTATCATAAGGTGTTCATGCTTGTGACTCAACAGCCGGTAAATACCCGTTCGATGTGCATATGCCCGAAGCTAGAACCCGAGTTAGGGGATGTGCTATGATTTTGGCTGTCTCACAGCCGGCAAGTGCCATGGCCGCGGCTTCATGGCATTTGATCGGCGTGGGTCGGACATTGGCCATTGCGTTGGCCTGGCATTGCACAATCGATCAAAGATCTGGCAGCTGTGAGAACTGACCCACGGTGTCAAGTTTCGCAGAAGATGTGTCGCACCACAACATCTTGATCTCAACCATCATCTCCTCCCCAGTCTCGGACTAAACCCTTCCCCTGATGCTTCACACCCAGTTCTAGAGCAAGATGAACCACCATGGCTCATTACTCCTCTTTTCTCTGTGTAATGCCCTCGGTGCTGCAGGCGCCCGCGTTCGGAAATTATGGCTAGCTCGGGCGATGAAAACAAGCGCTGTACACTCTATGACCATCGACAAAAACCTGGCGCGTGATGCACTCCGGGCAAGTGCAAATTCCTTCTTCCCCATGGAACAGGCAAGAGGGGAGTTGGATTTCAATCACTGTTGCTCGTTCTTTATTATATATGCAAACCCGCATTAATCAGTACATCTATCAATCTATCCAACCTGAATCAAGAAGCTTTGCCCAGCCATTGCCCTTCCACACAACACTGATTGTGAGCGGAATAAATCAATATAATTGATCCGCGGTCTTTTATTAGTTTGATTTAGATCTGCCCACGGCAAACAAACAAAGAACAATTGTTTCTCACACCTGCCAAATCTTTGATCGATTGTGCAACGCCAGGCCAACGCCATGGCCAATGTCCGACCTACGCCGATCAAATGCCATGAAGCCGCGGCCCTGGCACTTGCCGGCTGTGTCTGCCCCGAATCCCGAGTCGGTGAACTTCCGGCACCGCGCGGACGATTCCGCGAAGAATGCAGCGAGCTCATAGGGAAGACATGCCAGTAGCTCGGGCGAATATATATGTGGCACATAGGAATGATAATAATCAGTCCCCGTCGATCGTGGAAAATGTGGTGATGTCTTAAACTCGATGGCCAGAGACGTGTAGTGCCGGAAAACTCCCGGGCATTGTGTGGTTTTTCACCATCGAACTCTCCAAGTAATCACGAGTATTATAGTCGACCGGCGAATGGCGCGGTCAATGACCCGTTACCCGGTCGATAAGTCAAGGATTCTTGGATAATGGCCAACGCCAACACTGGTGATATAAATGAAGGCAAAGTACCAGCTTCCGCGCGTTCAACGCCGGAAAGGGCGTCTGTCTGATCAAGTCCGGCTTATGCTTCTGAGAATGCCCCACTGCACCGAATCCTCTGCTTCGCCTACGCGGTGTGCTTTTCAAGGCACCGAAGGCCAGATCTGATGAGTATAAAGTATTTTCCGGGAGTCTGGGATATGTAGAATCATTTGGTCGATCCGCCGAGGAGGACAGCCGTCTACCCAAAGAATCAGATGTAAGTCCAATGTAGTTCGGGACCGAACAGCTGAGTCCCGCGAAAAAGGCGCAGTGCAATGATCTCAGGAATCCGCCAAGTATCGAGCAGTGAGAAGTGATTGGCTCAGCGCCATTCGCCGTAGTCTTGGAATGACCCACACACGGCTCGCCAAGAGAAGAAGCGAGGATGAGAAAAATAGTTCTATTAATACTTGCACAGGGTAGTTTTTACCGAAGCCGCCGACCTAAGAATAGTGTTCATGTATGTGCTTGTGAGACAAATTCGACGCAAGTAGTCGCAGGCCGCGCTGAAGGGTAGGAGGCATCCTTCATGTCTGTTGGCTAGAACGCCAAAAGAAATAGGATTGGGTTGAACAAAAGGCTAGTTCGCAATGATTCAACGAGCGGTCTTCGGCGTACAAAAAGCGAGATAAGCACCAGAATAAGGCAGCCGTTGTCTCTTGGGAGCAATGGGCTATCAGTGGCTATCAATTAGTCGGGTGCAGCGGAAGTTGGGTTCGCAACTTTGCAGAACTTGAATTCCGCAAGATGTACATCACCACAATTCTGTTGACTTCGAGTGAATTCTCATGACGGTTCTTGATATAAGTCAACGGCGTACTTCGGATGTACCACAGCCGGTTTAGCGGGTTCCCTGCTTTGGATGTCGTGAAAGCCGGTTTAGACGACGGGCCCGTCAATTTCAAGACCTCCGGTAGACCCAGCACGGCAGTCACCGAAGGAAAATAAGACCATTGGCCTCGTTTGATAATGCATTCATGAATCATGAGATACTTGGTGAGTGAACAGCCAGAAAATACAAACTTCATGTCGCACCGAGATACCTATGCCTCGGGGGCAACAGGCTTAACCTTGAAAATCGGATGCATATACGAGAAGAATATTGGGGAGAAAAAGGAGGAATGAGCGTCTGAGGTGTGAGCGGAAGGTGAATTTCTCGGGGCGGTGAAAGTTAATTGGCTGCTACGCTCTTCAGCTTGCTTCCGGGACTTGCTAGGACCGCTTAGCAGCCATTGGCAGCTGCACCAAAATTAATCTGAAGATATGGACCCCGTGGGCCGGCCGGAGCTCTTAAATCTCTCATTTGACGTTTGTGACATGAGAATGTACCCATAGAGTCAATTCGGGAAATTAAGCGAAGAGAAAATGCCGGGACCATGATTGGACTGGGAGAAAACCGAAGAACGGGGCAGAAAGGGGACCGAGAGAGGCAAGGGCAGCAGCAAGGTTTGGCTGTGTTTCGATGTCGTTTAGACAGGGGCGGGAACAGCCGCAATTGGTACATTTGCAAACCAGGGAGCTCGCACAAGGAAGGGGCAGGCAGGAAGGAAGAAGAAAGGATGTTCTGGCCGCCGAACTTCGGATCAGTCCTGGTTGCTCTGAAGCAGCTTGAGATAATTGACCGCCCTGCGTGGCGCAACTTTTCTGCCAACCATCTAGCCACTACTAGACTTGAAACAAGCCACACTTCGGTTTTTTGAGGATCCAATGCTCATCCGTGCCTACGCTGGCCCGGCTTTAACGAAGTGAGATGGTGTAAGTAACCTCCATGAGTGCTAATGCACCATTCGTAGCAAGCAGTCAGACGTGCTGCGTGGAACGTACCGATATCGACGCCATTCACCACGAGTTCGGTTCGACTAGTCGCAGGCCGCGGCGAAAGTTATGTAGAACATATCCAGTAAAGGGTGAGCTACTCGAGTGCGAGCGTTTGTGTCCAGGAATGAAGTAAACCGATTGGCTGGGCGTGAAAGCCGGTGAGGTGGGAGGTCACAGAGGGAAACCAGGGCGAGAAGCGCGTGGATTCTTGCCTGGGAAGACGGTGTTTGAGAAGCTTGTGCAGGCGCCTGGAGACCCGAATGGCTGGCTGGCACCGTATGGTGAGTACATGAACTAGATCGTTTTCTTCTATGACTTCGGCTCTTCACAAACATCGAAATCTGCGATTGTCTCATGCACTCAGGCTCACCCGGCACAGACTCAGCGGTATTCAACCAGGGTATTGCGCTCATCGGACGCATCTTGTTACTTCCTTTAATCTCAGGTATGTCATGCCACATGAGTTTTATTGTTTCTTCGAATGCTGGAGCATGGTCCGCAATGGACGCCGGGCCCAAATCCCAATCAGTAGAGATCTTGTTCGGCTTAAAGCGGTAGGTAGGCAGGTAAGATTACACGGCACAAAGGTGGTGACCGTCGGAGTCTGCGAGTCTGTGAGCTGCTTAAATCTTGGCAAGAAGTGAACCTTCGTTCATATTCACATTGGCCGAGGCGATATTTCAAGCCTCGCTTGTAACCAATTATCAATGGCGACGCCAGCCTCCGCCACAAACGATTATATTCATAGGAATATATGAATGCCGTCAGGTTCGATATGACAGTTAGCAGTTTTGGGGAAATAGGTGGAACGAGGCATGCAACTGTGTAGGGAGGTCGCAATACGTGGTAGGTTCCCTCGGACTGCGCCCGGCTTTAATGGCCCCAAATGGTTGGATCCGGGGTTATAAACGCAAATGCGTCAATCACAGTGTGGTCAATTTCACGGCGGATATCACGCATCCGACTGGGGAGCCTGTCCCACTGATAGTAGAGACCTGTGGAGAAACTTCTGCGAGCGTGTCCGGTGACTCGAAGACTCAATAAAAGACTAGCCCGACACCATATCATATTGAATCCCACTCACGCCGAACACCGGTTCCAGGCTCACTCCGGTTCGAAGTGTAAGAGGATTCCAACAACTCGATGCCCTTGAGCATATCGTTCTTGGGACAGATGATCATGGCTATACAAAAGAGTGCCTTAATTCCGTGACAGCGCGGGATCTTCCGGCGCCCGGAGATGTTACGACCAAAAGTCCGGGTGACAGGTGACGGAGGATCGTGAACTGAACAAATTTTACCTCGGTGATGGTGACTTTTCGATTTTGAGCCCCAAATAGCCCAAAAAACATCCGGCAAGTGCTGGACTACCATGCATTGTCGCTCTCAAACCGCTACACTGTAAGTGCACGTACTAAGGCAACCGTCACGGTAACGATGGGGTTGCCCAAACCTCCCGGGATCACGGTCACTGTGTGATGGCGCCGAGGAGTTGTTTTTCCTTATTTATCACACATCATCTCTCTGCTTTTGCCGCCATCTGGCCCCGTTCCGAGCCCCAGCGTGGTGTCGAGCCGAATCCAGCCCAGCGAGGCCCATCCGAGCTCTTAGAGGCCTCGAGCCATCTCCAACGGCGAGGTTCGTTCCCTAGCTCGAGACCGTGACATGCAGAAAATGATTTTTTTCTTGGCTACAAATACCCTCAGAAACTGATGAAATCTTCGGAAGATCCCCTACTTTGATTCGATGCAGGATACCAGTGAAATACCGGCGGTAGAAGCGACTTGCAGGCCATTTTGATGGCAGGTTGGATTTTTCTGGTTGCCGAAATTTCAGCTGTCACGGTAAAATTCGCCCTGGTCGCGTTGCCTAAACCGATTCACAATGTCACGGTCGGTCAGCTGGTTGCCTCAGTACACGCACTTACAGTAACCATAAGGGAACGCGAAGGGCATCTCCCACACCATGATGCACCCAATCACAGGGATGCGATTCTGAAACCAAGTCTCATCGTACCAATATTTTTGCTCTCAAACCGCTATAAAAACAGGCGCTCGTGAGGTCCTGCAATACACCCACCATGTGGCCAATCTACCTCTTCACCTCTCTTCTTGTCGCCCCCGCTCGCGCAGGGGTAGTCGAAGTCTGGTGGAATCTCACCCCTGTCAACAACGTCAACCCCGATGCCCGTTTCCCCCGCCAGGTCTTCGGTGTTAACGGGAGCTGGCCACCCCCGCCGCTCGATGTTCAGCAGGACGACTTGCTCATCGTCCACGCAAAGAATTTCCTTCCCGCACCGGCCACCCTCCATCACCACGGCATGTTCTTTAACTCGACGACTTGGCAGGACGGCGCGTTGGGCGTAACAGAATGGTATTTTCCCATCCGAGTTACCCACCCACCGGGCACTTCTATTCATTTCCAGTGGAATTCCCATCAATGGTGGCGAAGCGACGTACCAGATCGCAGTCAATGCCTCAGGCCAATTCGGAACGTACTGGGTGCACGCGCACTCCCCTGGGCAGTACATTGACGGATTACGCGCTCCCTTGGTCATCCATGCCACCAAGGAAGCCTACACCTACGACGACGAGTTTACCGTCATCCTGGGCGACTGGTACCATCAAACGCACGCCGTTCTCATTAAACAATACATCAGCACATCCAACCCTGGTGGTGCCGAGCCTGTTCCGGGTCAGTTATATATTGACCTCGTTTGAAGTTCACTCACTCGTGTTGAACAGACTCCGCGCTCATTTACTTTGCTCACAAAGGCACGTACCTTGGGCCCAAAGCCGGAACATCACCCAAGACCGGCTCATCCGTCGGCTTCAACGTGAACGCCACGCTCCCCTTCAAGCCTGGAAAAACTTACCGCCTGCGCATCATCAACACCTCTGCTTTTTCCAAGTTCATTTTCTATATCGACGGCCACGATATGCGTTTGATCGAAGTTTGTTCTTTACTTTTTCCCGCGGTTGTGCTTTGAATCGATCACGCCTAGGTTGACGGGACCGATATTGAAGAGTTTCCGATCTTCCCGCTCTCTGTCTCGGTCGCCCAGCGCTACTCCGTCCTCGTCACCGCGCGCCCTAACGCCGATGCCAACTTTGCCGTCCATGCGGACATGGACCCATCCATGTACAACGTCATCCCCCCTACGCTTATCGCGAGTGCGTTGTGCTTCTTTGTGACTGGTGTGTTTCCTCCTTGAGCTGATCCACCCAGACTCGACCGCCTCGATAACGTACAACCCGGCCCTGCCGATCACCAATTTGGGCGGGGTTGACGCGTTCCCGGACGTCCCCGACATCAGCTTGGTGCCTCTCAAGGCCGTCCCCGCGCCTTCACCGACCCGCCAAATCACGCTGCAGGTGGGCCCAAATCGTCGCTCACCCATGCATTTATTGATCAGCCTGCACAGGCGAACTTCTCCCTGATGACCGACGGCACGAACCGCGCATGTTTAACAATATCACCTACAACATGCCCCTCGTGCCCGCCGTTCTCAGCGAAATGACACTGAGCAACAACGCCACAGTCGCGGGAGCGTATGGGCCGTCGAGCTTCGTGCTAAACCATCTGGACGTGATCGAACTTGTGGTGCAGAACGCCGATACAGGCGCGCATCCGTTGTAAGTGTATTCAATTCGTTCTTGAGATTGGGCGTTGACGGTGCGTGCAGCCACATCCACGGTCACAAGGTCCAGATAATCCAGCGCTCCTCAGACTTCACCTCCAACGACCCGTCTGTCATCACGAAAGCGAACCTAAAGAACCCCCTCTCTCGGGACACGATCCTAATCGAGTCCGGCGGGTCCGCGACGCTACGGTGTGTGCACAGGAATAAATAAGTAGATCCGCTTGTTCTGCAACGCTCAACTCCCTCCAGATTCGTCGCGGACAATCCAGGGACATGGTTCTTCCACTGCCATATCGAGTGGCACCTGGAGGCCGGCCTCGCCGTCCAGCTCATCGAGGCGCCGCTGATTGCGCAGAGGTCGGTGTCGAACATCCCGAGCCAGCTCCAGAGTAACTGCAAGGCGCTCGGTGAGCCCATTAGCGGGAATGCCGCCGGCCATGCGAGCGCGACGGACCTCAGCGGCCTGCCCCTCGGCCCGTTCCCTGTGCAGTAAATTTTCGACTTGGCAGAGATATTTCGGCTCTGTATATGACTTCTTTCTTTGAATCTCGGTCATTTTTGGGGCATAAAGTTCGAATAGCTGTATAATTATCTGGCGATTAACTCGCACTTTTCCTATCAGAATTTGCAACCACGACTTTGAGCCGGTTTTAAGCGGCGGGAAATTGAGTCTTTCTTGTATGGACACTATGGCAAAAACAAGATGCACCGCGTCAGGCCCAATGAATGCACAATGTGTAGAAAGAGAAGCGTACTGGTGTGATTCTGGATGAACTTGGATCGAAGTTCGTAATTGATCCCTTCAAATGTTGACACTGGCGGGAAGACGGCCGGATAATTGAGATGTTCGATCTCAGCTTGAGAAAATACATGTCGAAGAGGATGTTCACAAAGCGGAGGCACGCAGAGATTGAGAGACCTAGCAAAAAAAGGGAGACGGATCTCTAACGGAGCCTCTGTTGGCGAGAGAATGCCTTTGAAAGGGACAAAGCAGACAGGACAATTTAAAGCATCTAGCATGTATTGAGGGATTTTAGAGGGTATATTATTTTGTTACCCCCCCTGATGTGGAAGTGCGAGGGTCTTGAACGACCTGAACTTGTGATTCTTGGAAGGGTCCAGCTCGTGATGAAACATTGCTCTAAAGCCGAAGAAGACTCGGGTCTTGCGAATGAGAGAAGTAACCGCGTCGTAAGTTTCGGCGCAGAAGTGAAGCGGTTGTGGAGGCACATCCGGAGAAGAGATTGCATCTTGCATTCCACGGAAGGTTCGCATCGGGGTAAGGCGTCAGACCGGATTTGGGTCGAAGATTCGGGGCAGAGAACAGACGTGAAAAGTTGAGACACTGGCTGAATACAGTAACAACAAACGTTGGTCACGAAAGCCGATGGCGATTGTAATGCGAAAACCCGGGTAACTGGGGTAACAGAGCTTTCGGCTTTGGCCACGTTGTTCGGCAGAGGAAGGAGCTCAACACAACAATGCGGAGTTCCGAAAATTGGTGTTCCATCAGACAAGAGCAGGCTAGGACGAGGATTTGATTGAGAAGATGAGTCGAGGAGCGGCCGGATAGTTTGCCGTGCATAGATGCAAGGTGCGAGGCAGGAGAGAAAAGAAACGAGTGGCAAGTGAGCAACAAGTGAGAGTCGGGGCAAAGGCAGTTGTCCGCTGGAATCGGCTGGATTGGGAGACCGAGCGGCTGGATCGACTTGGAACTCGGACTGGGGACAAACCCAAGAGCTTGATTCTACGTAATCCTCGCAGATCGTGAACACGAAGCAAGCAGGAGAAAGTCGGGAGAAAGGAAGAGAGACACGTCACGCGCTCGCGGTGATTGCCGATCTCTCTTTCCTTCTTACTCTCATGATCAGAACTCACTGCCTTCTTTTGGTCTCTCTATAGCAGCTCTTACTGTATCCTCAGGCAGTTAGGAAGCGGGAGGCTCCCTGCACCCACGTCCGCTTGTCTTTGAGACTGATATCTAGCACCGACGGCTTGGCATTTTGGCTATTGAAACGTCGACGTCTTCGCGTGGAAGGGGGTCTCTGTGTCTCGTGCCACAAGTTGGTTGGGCGTCTTCCTAGCTCACACTTCGTGCAGTGCAGGGCTCCCCGGCGTCTCGCTCCGCACCTCGCATATCTAAGCGACACGTTGCCCGAGTCCCACTGCCTGTGTCCTGCTCCGCTTGCAGGCTTGGCTCCGATCCCTTTGATGGCCGGCAGGTGGGAAGCGGGAAGCCGACGCTCCGGGCCCGCGCCAGCTCCATCTTTCCCTGTTGTTCTCAGATTTCCACCGACTTCACCTCTGAATGTCTTTGCATTGATGTCCGACTATCTCGCACCGTTGCCTTCCTTCAACTTCTTCTCTTTTTATCGTATTCTGCGCATACTCTTGTCAGCCTCTGTCAGCCTTTTCTTGCTATTCGTTGAAACCCTTCCTTTTCTCTTTCCTCTGGTTTTCGTGTCCTTACCTCGGCTCTCTTTCACATTTCCCCCCTCCTCAGCGCTCTCTCTGCTTTCCTCACCTATCTCTCTCATAAACCACAACCAAAGCCGCCGAGGAAGCCTACCAGCGCACTAATAACGAGCTGCAAGAGAAGGAGATAGAGGAGGCTGATCGTGTCGGCCTCCTCTCAATAGTTAAGTCGCTTTTCACCGATAATATACAAATATGGCCGCTACATTATTGCACTTATTATCTAGGGCAGCTGCCGAAATTCGACCATCTAATGCCAAAGACTGCGACACTAGTAAATTAATGCAAACGCGTTTAGCGCATCACCTTGCCTGCGACTGGCACACCATCTCCATTCGGCTCGCGAGCAGAATTTGGGGAGACTGGCAGCGCGAGATGGCGACATCCGAGGACGAAGAAGATGAAGCTGGGGGTTGGCGACGGGTTGGTGCGAAGATAAGAATTTGTATTAGGCAGAGGCGTGATATTCAACTGTAAACACTGTAAACACATCGGCGGGATTGTTCCCGGGCGTTCCAGCGCAAAATTCACGCGGCCCTTGACGTCGAGGACGCAATGAGCGTATTTGAGACGTTCCGGCCCGCGACATGCAATTGACTCATCTCGAAGCTCGCACTCTCTACGGGATCGAATGTCTGCGGTTGATGGGCAACGCAGTGCAGCTTGTTCACTGAAAATTCCGCGTCCGGTGCTCGAACGCGGACGTACCCTTGCCTGCAGTCGTCTATCCTCACCTCTTTGACTTGACCCTTGGAGATCTCTCGGGGTCTTCGTTAGCGAGATTGAGCCAGGCTCGGCTGAGATGTGCTGTGGGAACGCGAGACGGCGCCTTGGGCCACGAAACTGGACCAGGCGATGGAAAACGGAGACAAGTCGTGATGTGACTAACGACAAACAACTGAATATGGATTCCTAGCACAGCCACACCCTGTGTGCCTCCGAAGGCGACATCGACTTGTGGAAGCCGTGTACGCTTGTGCGCTAAATACCCTCTGTGTGCCTCGCCTTATTCTTGCCTGTGAGCGTTTTTCCGGCCTTTCTTGAGTATGCCGCGTCGTCTTCAAATGCGCCGTATCTGTTTACCTCCATCAAGTTGACCAACTCACTTCTCCCTAGTGCTGTCCATTAATATGATATCAGATAATATGATATTAATATATTCATGATAATATGAACACAATACAGCCTCACGACAGACCTGACGATATGAAAACGGAAAAATATAATATGATATGATATGGATATAATATGATATGATATGGATATAATATGATATGCCAGCCCCCATATTATGCATATTATTCTCATATTATGGGTGCTTCAACACTGCACTGGGCACATCCCTGGCATATTTCTCACCACATTTTCTGTGCCCTGACCTCTAACAAGACTGGAGTCTCACCAGATCCACACCAAATGCATTGTTCGGTCCCTGATTGATCTTTGAATGGCTCCTGGTCTGCAGTCAAATCAGTCCTGAGAAGTCCACATTTCACCATTTTCACTGTGTCCTCATTCCAGGTCATTCAGATGGTGGAAAGTCCATAATATATCAGGCAGGGATCCCTGATAAACTTTAACTGGAGGGGAAAATCCCAGAATGAGGGGGGTAGAACCATATTAAAATATATTCTGAATATATCATAATACAGTGTAATATGGCTTAATATAATAAGGAGAAAATAAATACGGATACGATATGGCCCTGGAGCGCATAATATGATACTGATATAATATGATATTTGCTTTCGCTCAAGTCGTTTCTGCTCCATCTCACCATCCAAGCTCCTGAGTCTAATACTGCACATCAATTTGCTTCAAAAGAGAGTCAGGGAATCCTGGATGCATCCTGGCTTCATCAGAGAATCACAGTGAAATTAGAAATTAGAGACCTTAAGGTAAGAAGCCCAGAGGGATACCTGATTGACTTGGCAGATTGACTTGCCCTGCCAGCAGAGTTTAAATTTGGCTGGGTTGACTTGTAAGTTATTGACTTGACTTGGATTGACTTGTGCTTGCGTCAATTTACACTCACCTTTCCCACTGTACACAAAAGTTCCAGAACTCAGTCCCAAGCCATAGCGGCATCGCCTCCTTCATTGCATGCTTGTCCGTGGCGGTCGACCGAATGTTCCCGCAGTACACCGTCGGGTACCCTGGCTCGGCCTCTCCTCGATCAGGAGCTGCAGCTGCATCCTTGCAGTCGAGGCCGGTGCTGCTTCCTGCACAAAGTGTCAATTCCACTCAAAAAAAAACCCCCCGAGAACGTACCTTGACGACGGGGACCTCGACTGTTGGAGATGCTCACGAGGCACGAAGCACTAGTGGAAGCTATCTTGGATTCTGCTGACGTGGCCTCCGCCAGCTATCTACTGGTGTAGCCAAACACAAACAACATCATGCACAGCCACTGATCTCGTTCCAATGCCTCTGCACTGCTCTGCAGCTGCAGGTTCCCCCCTCTATTTGTGCGCACACCCTCGCTGCGCCACCTGACTCCACCCTATGCAAACTCCTCCCCTGACAAGCCTGTCTGCTCCACTGGCCCCCGTTCTCCAACGACATCCCCGACTACGGAATTTGGCGTCACAATGGAACCACGCAAGTGGTTCACGTGAAAGGTGCACTTGAGAACAGTTCCATTCAGGGCAGCAAGGGTGTAGGAATTAACCGCTTTTGAGACGATGATCCTGGGTGCGGACCACTTCAGTGCAAATTTATGCTCTGCTCTGTGTGTCCTGTCCAGTCGCGGATCATACGCCTGCACGAGGTTGCCGGCTTCAAACTCGATAGGGTGTGCCTTGTCATTTGCATGGCTTCTGCGTCGCTTGCGATCATCTATATGCCTTGCAAAGCTCTCCATCCGCAGAACCTCGGCCAACGTCATCCGATCGTCCAATTCCGTGGGCATCGGGGATTCCTCTGGCACCTCCAGAGGGACATGGATCGGAGCGAAACAAAGGCTGAAGAGTACTTCGCGTGGCATGAATCTTGTGCCTGGGATTATGTGATCGTTCAGCTCAGCGATGCACTCCTCGAAGAAGTCTGGCCAATTCGTGGGTAGGGAGTCTGGGTCAACATTCTCGTAGGTGGCTTCATCCTGATCCGGACAGCATTTGCGCTTGAGTCGACCAATCAGGAGCTTGTTGATGTTCTTAATGAGCCTGTTGACGAATGGTGAGTACGCTGGTGTTGTGATTCGGACGATATTGAGCTCCTCGCAGGCGCGTTTCACCTCCTCGCCAAGGAAGTGCGATCCGCCATCTACCTGCCAGACTCGCGGTGTCACGTAATTCTGGCAGATATGGCGTAAGAGCTTCTCCGTGCTCTTCGACGTCCCCGCCGCTGCCTGCTTCTGTCCCCACACGAACCCGCCACATGCGTCCACAAAGAGGAGAACATTCACCATCTTGCCTTTGCCTCTGGGGAGTTTCAGGTAGTATGCTGCGAGGAATTCGAACGGTCGGCCGCGAATGATCAGCTGCAACAGGGCATTTCGCTTCAAGGGGCCGAAATTCTTGCAGTGTCCACACATGAGGATAGCAAGCCGGGCATCTGAATTGATATGCGGCCAGAAGTAGCGGTCTCGAACATGGAGCTTGACATGATCCACATCCCAATGCCTGTTGTCCTCGTGGACCTTGAGCACCATGTTGAACCCTTTGCATGAAGGTATGCACTCTACCCGAGACATGCGTGTGGAGTACTTATCCCTTCCAGAGGCGGCCTTCCTCGATCATGTAGTCCTGCGCGCGTCGTACAACATGTCTCGTCACAGCGATAGAATCTCCGACACTATCACCGAGCAGGCATCCGATGATGGGTTCAAAGAATGTGTCTCCCTTGAACCTTGCTCGCAATTCCGGTTCGCAGTTGGAGGAGTCCACGACTGCCCACAGGCTGTTCGTCATCCCTGAGTTTGCATGCCAGTCCGTTGCCACGGACCAGCTCGACCCATCTCCTGGTACGCGCTCATCTGCAAACCCCCGACTCAGGCCATCTGCGATGGGGTTCTCGGCTCCCAGACAGTGCCGAATGTCAACAATATGGTGTGACATGATGAATTTCTGCCACCGTGAATGTGTCGCATTAAGCTTGTAATTTGCTAGCAGGTCGCGGAGTGCTTGGAAATCTGTCACGAGGATTATCGGTGAACCAAATGTGAGTTTTGCGAAGTCGTCGAGCGCGAATTTTAACGCAGCAAACTCGAGCAGGAATGGCTCGTATCTGGCTTCGCTGTGGGAGGTGCGTTTGGAACAGAACGCAACGGGGTGCCAGACATGTTTAACTTCCCCGTTCGGCTGAACGTCGAGGAACTCCTGCTCCAGCATTCCGCCGAATCCCACAATAGATCTGTCTGTGGTCGTGCGAAATGGACACCCGTCGTAAACTGGCGCGCGAAGCACTGGCTCACTTGTGATCAGGAATTTCAGCGCCACAAAGGCGTCTTTGCATTCCTTGGTCCACTTGCAGACCTCCCGTTCTTCGACTCCTGCGCGACCACGGCGGCCTCCACCTCCTTTCTCGCATTGTGGGTGAGATCTGTGAGCGGCTGCGCGATCTTGACATAGTCGCGGATCAAGTGTCGGAACCAGTTGGTCAAGCCCGTATAACACATAATTTCGTGGATGGTGGTGGGCCAGGGGAAATTGATGATGGCTGTGACTTTGTTGAGGTTGGGTTTGATACCTTCTTTGAATAGCCTGGCGCCAGCGAAGACGAATTCGGTTTGGAAGAGCATCATCTTCGCTGGTGCTATTGACAGTTTCGCGAGGTGTACCAAGTCTAGGAATTGTATTAGCGCTTCGAGGTGTTCCTCGAACCCATTGTGTGCAAAGCAGATGTTGTCCATCCAGTTTTTGAGGTCGGTCCCTAGCATTCCTCCTAGCACGTGCACTACCATTTCGCAGAAGGTAGTGGGTGTTCCTGTCAATCCCATCGGCATCCGAAGATACACATAGTACCCTCGGCCCAGGACGTAGAACGCGGTATATGGAACAGACTCGTCATCCATGGCCACTGCATAGTAAACTGACGCTAGATCAATGACGGAGCCCATTGCCTTCCCAGCCGTCTTCTGCTGCTTGGCGTGTAGGTCCCCCGGCACGAAGTTGGGAATCTTTGTTGCATAGTTCAGGCGCTTGTATGCATGCATGATCTGCCACTTCGTTTTCGGGGCTGCTGGGTCGCCATCGACCACGGTCTCAAATGTCTCCCCAATAACATCCACGAGCGGCGAGTTTGGGACTTCCTCGAACATTGGCGGTCTCCCTGCAAGGTGCAACTGCTCGTTGCACTTCAATATGACTTCTGCCTTTGTCATCCCAACCTTCCCGCATCCTTCGGTATGAGCTTTGTGGGTGAAACACACTTGACATAATCTGAATGCATGCGGGCGAGGATACCGCCTGCCTCCATCTAGTCAAGCATGTCGTAATACCAGAGTTTCTGGGGCTCGGTCAGGGGTGGCTGCACGATGCAGGTGGGCAGAGTGATGCCAGGATCGACATGTAGTTTGCGAGTGACGAAATTGACTGGGAGGACTTCTTTGACATCTTCCGCGTAGCAGTCTCCATAGCGGCGTAGGACCTCGACGACTCGTTCGCGCTGCCGATGTCGATCTTTTTGAGGATACGATCCAGCCGCTCTGCGCTGTTTGGGTTTGTAATGTGTTCGGACTGCATCACTCGGTCAAACACAATTCTCGCCACTTCTGCTGGGGGAATTCAGGGGCTCCCAACAGGCGTAGGCGCTGTCGACTCCCAAGCTGCAGCAATGATGTTCAATTCGGCAGCTTCACGAACATCCCAAAGTGCGTCGTCCAAGAGCTGGGCCGCTATCTGCGCATTTTGGAAGCAGTGCTGCTGTGCCTCTTTGCGACGTTCAGTGTGAGTTTTCTGGTACTGCATAGCATACATCCTGCCAAGCTCGAGTGCCGCGTTGGCAGCTGTGCCAGAGAGCGATGGTTTCCCCGAGGAGCGCCAGTTCTCCTCCGGCGGATCATCATTCCCCAGAGCATGCACTGCGAGGAACCCCCAGCATGTGGACGTCCTGCAGCCATTGTGCCCGAAGAGAGGGAACGAGGCATAGGGTGAAAGCACTGTAGGCACGTCTGCAGGCTGCAAGTTCTCGCGTGCTTCCTCCTTTCCGTGCTCGATGAAGTTGTCATCAGTGCCGTCCGAGATTGGCAGAACAACATGGGATGCACATGAGTTTGGTGGGGCCGTGCTGCTTGGTATAGCAGCGGTACTTTGGGGCCCCGTCCGGGAAGGATTTGTAACGCGGTGACCTTCATCTGCGCCACCCGTGCAAGTCTCGGCAAGGTTTTCACCATTGCCAGGGGACGTACACAGGTCTTCATGAGGGTGTGGCAGCACCTGTAATGCCTGCTCTCCGCTGTCAAGAGTTAGTACCTCGCCCGGCTGCAGGTCTATCGTGCCATCAGCTGGCTCTTCAACATCGGCCATAATCGCCTGTCCTCCTGTGCTGGCTGCAATCGTATGAGGCCATCGTTCACCCGCACCGTGATCTTGTCCGAGCCGTGATCGTGAATCGCACCTATATCCCGTAGCCATGAACTCCTGAGGATCATCTCCACTGCACCCTTAAGGTCGATAATCTCCCAGTGCACCATCACCGCTGCCCCTTCCGCATCCACCAAATCACGCCATGCACCTAGCATCGGTAGTCTGTACCCTCCCACGCTCCTCAGATATGCGCCCACCCACAGCGAGCCCAGCTCCACCGCAATACCGCGATAAAATGGCGATATCAATTATGTTTCGGCTCGCTCTGCTGTCTATGGGCACCATGGTGTTTATGCGAGAATTATTTGGTGAAATAATTGATACTTTTTGAAGTCTTGTGTTTGTTGCAACAGTGAACGTCCTGCCCGTGTCGATAAGGCTTGAGATGTGCATGATTTGTAGCAAATCATCGAGGTGCACCGGATCCAGGTACCTGTCAGACACCAGACTTCAATTTTTAATAGGCGCGTGACACACCGTTGGGAGTTGGGACCTCGTCAATATTTCAGACAAATTTACTTCGGGGCCCCAGCCGGAAGAGTTTTTTGATGCAGCAGTATCAGTTTGCACATCAACTGACCTCATTCGAGGTTCTCTTATCTGTGGAGTCCACGGGTCAGGATCACAGTCCGTCTCACTCTGGACTGAAGCGTTGTTGTGCGCGCACGGGTAGCAAGACGAAAGAGCTTCAATTGGCATAGCTATTACATCTGAATTGCTCACCTGCACTGCCAGAGTCTCACTGCTGAGCGTCTCCAAGGGCTGGATGACATGGGTCGAATGGTCCCCTAGAACCCACACGACCCGCTCCCATTTCCCGGGTACCCATGCCAGTATTCCACCGCGTCCTGCCAGTCACCACCGGACATCTGCCAAAGATCGTGGGCATTGTACTGTCCACCGTGCTCGTCGACAACCATCAAGATATTCCCTTCCTGGCAGTGGGGAGGCTGGTCGCGACAGAAAGGGCTGGGTGTATGAGGGGAGCGCGGGGGTATGGGAAAGTGTATGGCGGGACTGCCGGGGAAGGCACGTGAGCGAATTGTGATTCGTGTCCTCGGTGCGGTTTGTGGGCGGTTCGACGCTGGTGCATTCGCTTGGCACCAATGCACTTCCTTCGCTGAAATGTGCTCCTTATCCGGCACAGTGCACTCCCAGCCGAAATGGCCATCTTTTCCACATTTCCAGCACCCTGCACCCATGAGCTCAGCGCCACCGGGCTGAAGGGGGTAAGGACGTCCTACTGTGGGGAGCATATTTGCGCCCCATTTCTCGTCCCAATCGCACTCCGCCTGACAGAATGACTTCCATCCCTCCATCGTATTTTCGTGCATCAGCTGGATCTGCTTGTTCGTAAGCAGTGTGACATCAGCCAATGGGTCTATATCAGCGGCGGCGATTGGAGTAGATGGCGGCGGGAAGTGGGGACGCGGGGACTGGCGAGGGGAAAGGAAAGGATTCCGCGGCCCCGGGTAGGGGCGTTGATTCGCGTACGGAGGCACCCTGGGTTCGCGGTGGATGGTGTCGGCGGGGGTATGCGCAGGCGTTGGCTTGGGAGTTTTGCCTTCGATTTTCAGGAGGCATTCGTCCAAGAGCTTCTCCTTCTTTCCTTCCGCGACGATGAGGTCGATTCTGGCGCACGAGACGGCCTCGGTTTTTGCTAACAGCTCGTCCCACGTCTGGATGTCGACGCAGCTGTCACCGATTGCCTTGGTGAGCCTTGGAGGTAGGCGCGAGATCGCCTGGGGGAGCATCAGGTTCTTGATGTTTGTGTTGCCTGCGGCATACGCTTTCTTGATCAGCTCTTGATGAACCAGACATGGCGCATGGACTCAGCTCCCTGACCATCAATGAATTTACGCCCAACCTCCTCATCGCTCAGCGTGGCCGCCCTGAACTCCGCAATCTTCTCGTGCTGCTTTTTGGGTGCGGTGCTTGGCGCTGGCCACCGGAGCTCGAATGTGTCGACGATGACATCAATATCCTCCTTATCCTTCCCAGCCCATGTTGCGGCATCCTTCCACCACACCTTGGCTTCGGTCTCCAGGGAAAGGGCCTAGATTTTGATGATTTTCGGGTGCATCACTTCCTCGTAAATGATCGCGGCTTTTTGGAGTTCGCGGATGAACAGGTAGCCATTGTTGGCATCTCTGTCATCACCGTGGAAAGGACATGAAAAGACGAGTTTTGATAGATCGACAGCTGCCGCCATGATAGTAGGTGAACATGGGGGCAAAGGCATAGGGCGGAGGGGGGATAGGGGCAAAGGCGGTGAGGGAGGGAGTAGGATAAATTGGGGGGACTCGTCGGCGAGGGGGTGAGTATTTGGCGCTTCTCCGTAGAGCGGTCAGTAGTTTTGGAGGCTGGCCTTTGCGGAGTTGGAAGTTGAACGTGGTATTTTTGGATTTTTTGATGTTGCGGAAGATCGAGGAGTGAATGAAAAAGAAGCAAAGAGTGAGGTGAAATTTTTCAAGAGCCTATTTTTTCTTGGTGGTTTTGGATGGGGCCGCAGCTAAGGAGCACCAGGGTAGTGTTAGGTGAACTGAGGCACATAGCACTCGAATCCGCTCTGATCACCACGTTGGAGACGCTCACGAGGCACAAAGCAAACGCCCCTTGGCCTCCCCCACTCTGACATCCTAAAAAGGCAATGTGATTACTAATATATTTAGATATCGCTTAATGTCAGAATAAGGCTCATGAGGCGCAGGGGAGACCCCCGCAGACCCCCCAGTGCTCGCCACAAGGCCCACTGCGTGGTGCTTCCGCTCGCCGCGGAGGCCCACTGCGTAGAGCTTTGAAATATTTTTTCTCCTAGTGTAGGAGTGTTTTTTCTACTTTTTCAGGGTATTTAAATGATCTGGCGCGGGGGAGACCCCCACGGACCCCCCTACGCTCGCCGCGGGGCCCACTGCGTGGTGCGTCGCTCGCCGCTAGGCCCGCTGCGCGAAGCCGAAGACCAGAATAAAAGAAAAAAGAAAACGCAGTTGGAGAGTCGATCGAGTGACCACAAAAACATATCAGTTACCTAATAATAAAGGCCAGGCCAAGCGCAACCACTCAGCGATGAGGCTGATAAGAAGTATCTAAATCAAGTCGCCTAGACCGGTCTCCGTCGGCGCCCTCTCCCTTTCGGGCTTATCTTTGATGAGATCGTATCACCTTCCATATCAGGCAAGTCACAGTGGGGGAGGCGTGGGCCAGTTCACGAAGCACTAGGAGGAGGAGGATATATTATACTGACACGGTCCCACAATTGGAACTGTCAGTTTACTACGCATGACATCGTAACTTATGCAGGCTAAAAGTTACCCATCAATACATAGAACACACGTACTACCAAGAGGGGGGCGGAAAGTCTAGATATCCAATGATATTCCCGGCCTGGCTCGGACCAGAGCAGGCAGGTTGCCTGGAAGTAGTGTTGCCGTCGATGCGAGTTGACATCGATTTGTAACTCGGATCGGCCATCGAGTTGGCCAACTCGGATCGCCTCGACCAATCGAGTTGCACGTCGGTGCGATCCGAGTTGGCCTAATCAGGCCTGATCATTTTCCCATACGCCAAATATATGGCACGTGCAGACTGACAGCCACCGCCCAAAACGATCGCAAGTCTTCACAAGCCGTGATTTCTGCAGTTGAAAGCCATCTCTCTTTTAAAAAATCAGGGACTTCAGAAATATGAATAGTTTGGGTAAAACCAACCATCTGCAATTTTTCCTGGTCATGGCCAGCCTGCGTAGAATTAAGAACCTTTTTTCCCCCCTGACACACACCTCCTAGGGGTCCCGATGTGTTCAAATATTCCTGAAAAGTGTCCATGGGTACTTCAGGACCATTACCAACAAATAATAGTTGTCAAAGGCACTGTTCAAGCTCCCTGGAAGCACTCATTAATGCCCTCTCCTCATCGTCGTTCCAAATGGGGAGCGTGGGAACACAATCTAACACAACTCGACCCAATCCGGTGCACAACTCGTTACAACTCGACCCAACCGAGTTGACACGAGTTGCCACACCGCATCACCTCACATCAATCTGCGGCAACACTACCTGGAAGCTCTGCTGACGCGGCCTCCGCCGGCTATCTACTGGCGTAGCCAAATACAAACAACATCATGCACAGCCACTGATCTCGTTCCAACGCCTCTGCACTGCTCCGCAGCTGCACCGTGGGCTGCGCAGGCGTTGCGACGTCCGCGGCGCGTTTCAGGTTCCCGAAGCCCTTCAGGTTACCCATCAGCCCCATCGGCGTGCTCGGCGTCTGCGCACCCGCGCCTGGCCTGTTCCGGCCAGAAAGGTCGTCCGGCGCGCTCAGCGCGACGCGGTCCTGCGTCGACACCTGGCACGTGCGCACACGGACTTGTAGTCCACGGTCGCCCTCCCCTCCTTGCCGTCAGGTGCAGGCACCTCGGCGTGAGCAGTGTCGCGTTGTCATCCCAATTCCGCGCGCCCGCTGACGAGTCCCACGGACAACCTGGCGCTCCTGGACCAACATTACGTTGGCGGCGGCAACGGCGTGGGCGGAGATACACCTTGCGCACCGCTGGCGTGACAGCATTCCTGTTATCAGTGCGGGGTATCCCCAGCGTCGCTAGTGCAGCACATTGCCGCGCAGCCAGTGGGCGCGGCGATGCGCGGAGGACGTTGCTCGCGCTAGCGTTTGTCATTCGTCATTAGGCACGGTGGGTCCCGATAGTGCGGGAGGCGGCACGAAGAGGGTAGGACGTACTGGCTTAATCGTGGGACTCGGCGCCAAGCCCACGCCAAGAGTGGGATTAGAGGCCATCAGCGCATCACATAAATTCAAACCCCGCTCACTTGCACGGCACCACGCAGTGGGCCCCGCGACGAGCGTAAGGCTCCACGCAGCGGGCCCAGTGGCGAGCGAAAAGCTCCGTGCAACGGACCCAGCGGCGAGCGACAAGGGGGGTCCGTGGGGTCCCCCGCGTAAGATGTTTACCACAAAAGATGGATTGAGCAGAAAATAAATAAATAAAAAAGGCCCCGTGCCAGCAGAAAAGGTCAGCGCCAGCGGAAAGGCCTCGCGCCAGCGAAACGGCCCCGCGCCAGTGGAAAGGGCAGCACGGGGGAACCTTGCCCCAGCAGGGTGCCGATTACTTACTTCATCAATCGGCGCGCCATTTTCTATGTTATCGTTAGTGGGACTCGCTTGCGGAGATGGGATTAAGCGAGTCCCAGTCCCACTCTTCTGGTATATACTCCGACATGCCAGTGCTTGCTACGTAATTCAAGCAGATAGTGGTGGTCGGCAACCCTGCCGGAAATCCGTGATGGAGAATGTGGTATTGCCGGATTCGGACATTTACCCCTGTACGTGCTACTTTTGCTCTCGCAGGGCTCTAAAAGGGACTTCAGAAGGACAAAAAATGCCTAGAATATATTTTGAGAGCTATTTGAAATACTCTAGACGATCCCAGTGGGTACAGAAGGTCTTAAAGCTGAGATCTACAATTGGGCTCGATGACTCCCAACCAAACTTTCATGAGCTACAGGCCACGTATAGACATACTGTAAAGTGCTAGTCCTATGTATTATGGTCTCAGGAATAAGGTCTACCTTCTCGATTTTTGAATTTTTGCTTTGTTCTCCTGCAGGTGGCTATTTTGTATGGCAGAGTTCCAATTTCTCATACATTGGGGAAACTTAGAGAAAAGCGGGAAAGCACACGATGTTCATATACATTTTCCATTCATTTATTGTCATATAAACTTTGTGCAATGATGCATAGATAGCCCGCAATTTCCTCTGACCATCATGCGAGCATGTGTCGGAGTTTGAATTTCACTGTATTGCCGACCACCACAGATAGGTGACGATGGATCCACGTGTCTGTAGCTGGCGGGGAGCATGGAATGATGCTCTTGGCAGCCACGTCAGGAGAATCGATGTAGCCATGGGGCAGTGCTATGCAGTGCTGCATAGTGCATAGCTGTTTCGGTTTTCCTGATGCTACGGTGGCTCTTGGCAGGCTACGGTGGCTCTTGGCAGGGAGCGGCGGGCCGTGCAATGTCAACACAGCCAGTGTTCTTGCAAGAGCCAGCGAGAATTCAGCGCGTTTTTGTGCACCAAGATCCAGAAAGAACTTAAAAGTGTGTGATTGTTGTTGGTATTTGGAGAGGAACACGTCATTGAACAGATCACAAGATCTGTCAAGATCCTGACCCAGCATCTGGCGGTTTGTGGTTGAAAAAAAACATGTTGAAGAGCGGTTTCTTGGAAGAAATCGAACTTAACTGAAGATACTTGGAGAACATATTTATAGATCGATTTGTTGGTAAATTTTCAACGATCTTCAAGATCTTGGAAGATCTTGGAATATCCCACACATAAAATGGCCCACACAAGAAAATAAGCCATTTTTGTCCACATGCGCCACTCAAAATTTCTGGCGTGGAGGCCCAAAATACATTCCAAATACTCTGTGGCCTACCCAAGTAAGTTGTGCCGAGATACGGCCTTGGTGGTCCGTTTTGGGTGATGACTAAGCGAATTGGTCATTTTTTTCAGGTCCAAAAGTTGAAAACTTTAGCTACGACTTAGCCCTTTACAAGCCGCATATATACCATCCATCCGAGTTGATTCCCACTGTTTTCAAGGAAATATACTTTATTCGTCGGGCGCTGAAAACGTTTCAAAGTTTGCATCTGTTTACACCCAAAGCGGTGGTCGAGAGTGTGACGAGCACTGCCTACTGCTCTGCTTGAATCCACCTGTTAAACTTGCTCGGCGCTCAACGTTGGCTCAACGTTCAACGTCGGACCCGCGGAGCTTTTCGCCCATGGTTCAATCAATTACCCCGCCCGATGAGTTCTGGCATCGGCGACCCTTGCGGGGAGTGGCAGTGAACGACAGCCAAGATTTGCTTGGCTACAACTTGGATATTCGAGATCTCGATCATGCGACCGACGACCGCGGCCAAGAGGATGTCACAGTATAAGTACTCTGCTCGTGTCAAAAGCCACCATAGGTACCTCCACCATCTCACCTACTCACATCGACAGCTTGGGTCTCGAGCTGTTCTTCTTCTTCGACTCTGCGAGTCATTCTTTTTGCGCGGCCGGTCTGCTATCAGCTCTACGATTCCTTCCTGAATTCCTCGTTGGCCGTTTTCAGCACATCCTCTACAGCCGTCTTTTCTCAGCATGTTATATCCTATCGTTGCCTCCATTGCTCTAGGGCTATTCTCGGCCGTTTCTGCGCTTCCCGTCGGGCGTGACGCAGGCCCTGTCCTTATATCGCGCGCAGTGACGACGGCGAAGGACGGAAGTAAGATCCTGGACTCTTCAGTGGTCATCGGGTACTTTATGTTACTCCATTTTGGTGCCGATGCTTATGCTTATAACAGTGGCTTGAACATGCGATTCAAGATCTCCGGACCTCCGGAAGCCTTTATTGGCGCCGCGGGTGCGGCAACTGGGGCTGCAACAACGATGGGGATTAACGTACGTCGCTGTTGCAGATCTTCTGCTAAGCAAAGGCCCTAATTCATAACAGGTATTATTCCACGGAGACGGAGGGCAGTCGTTCTTTGATTTCCCTGTAAGCTTTGGCAATATACACGGGCGCCGTATCTGACTCGTGTGACAATAGAATCAAGGCGTCCAGAACACCCTCATGGGGGTTGCCTTGCTTGCTCCTAATAAGGAGATGCGGTGGGGTGGACTTGGGAATGGGCTGGATCGGTAAGCTCGTCAAGATATCTTAATTTGATTTGCATTATTGACGAGCTGGCGAAAAGCCCCGATGGTGCCCTCCACAGCGCGGCTGTCAATGCCTTTATCACAAAGGTGTGCATTGTTTTTCTCAACCGCCGCATCCGCTTATTATTCTATGCGATGAAGGTCCTCCCGCAGATGATGAACTTCGACAACACCAAGGTTTTCATGGAAGGAATCAGTGGCGGTTCGCTATTATTATCCGGTGCGCCAAGTTTCAATAGCCGCCATCCTCGTACTCACGCCGCCAAAAGGTTTTCTCCTTCCAGCATTCGGAGCTTCTCTCAAGTCCCAGCTGCAGTTATCGGATGTGGTGGACTTCCCCCGTTAGTCTTTCGTTCATTTGAAAACGATCCTCGGGCTGATGCAGATTTGCGGATCAAAGGCAGGTCGCCGTCGCTGGCGACATCTCGAACATGCGGATCCACTGGCAGAGTTCCACGGACGACCTCGCTATTTTGCAGCAGTCCATGTGCGTCATTTTCTTCTCAACAGGCAGAGGGCTTGGAATTGACGTGCACCGCAGTCCACTTTCAATCCAGGCCTATGAAAAGCTTGCGTCGGACGCAGGCAAATCAGCCACGGAGATCAACCAGCTGCAGACGGCAGATGCCTCGCCAAATGGAGGGCACTGGTGGGCTCTCCTTTCGCTGTATAAGTTTCTCGATCTGACACTCTACCTTCCAGCGAATTCGATGAGCAAGACTTCGTATCAGGTGTCCAGCTCTTAACCGACAACTACGCCTCCATTTTGACTGGAAGTGGAAAGCTGAACGGTGTTTCGGTGGAGACGGTTCGTCGTTCCTGTCATTTGTAATCATTCTCGGCTCATTACCAATCAAACCAGGGTGTCGTGGGGAACGAACAGCTCTTTTGAGCTTAGCCAACGTTTGCAACGCAACTAGTCAGGATGATACAATGATATTAATACGTGAACGCCACGCTTTTCCAACGCGGATGCGAAGCCGTTTCCTTACTGTGGCCAACTGTGGCTAACGGCCACACTTCGTACCGACACGGACGGTCTAGTCTTTTGTTCAATTGTCTGAACAATTGCTTCGTCGAACTCAGACAATCGGGATCGGGAAAGCTGTCCAATTATATTGATTTCGACTCTAATTATTGATTGGATGCTGATAGTTCCACAGCACAGCTCGTCGGGTTAACCCTCATGCCCACGCATAGTCCTCCCTCAGATGTGAGATCAGTAGGGCAGTCGAAACAAGTGGACTTCCCAGATAATATCCAGCGAGCCCGCATTTCAAGTGAAAACATTCAACCTCGATCCCGCGGCGCACCGATTCTTCATAATTATATTAGGCACGTCGTTATTAATCCACAGGCCTACAGATTATATATTACATGTAGGATGGCTTACATGTGATCACTGCGTTCAGGGGCCCCATAGACACAGAGTCCCGCACCATTGTCCGGGAAGAATTTGCCCTCGCGTTTCGGCTCACGGCTAAGAAGGCCCACAATATAAACCTGTCGACCCCGCTGCGCAATGGCACATTGCAAGCCGCAATCACGTCGTACACCCGGCGAACAGAACGGGGTCGGCCGAGCAGGTTGAAGCGTAGTGCAGCGCCCCGCCTTATGTCCGACGAAGCCATTGGGGGCCGGACGTGTTTTCCAGATTCTTCATCGCCTCTCTCGCGGCTCTTGCGCTCCAGTGGGCAACATCCGGAGCCTCCATAGCGGTCGTGTTCTTCACGCCGACCGTAGGCAAGTATCTGCGATATGGCGTCCAAGTCGCTGAATTCACTGTTAGTCACGTCTCGGTTGCAGAAGCGGAGCGTACCTGGGAGAATGCTGTTGGCACCGCAGTTGGAGGTGACGCGACGAAAACGGAGACAGTGCTGGGCGTGGAAAGGCGAACGGGATATTCTGGGAGACCTGGCCTGCAAGTTGGCACCGCATTCGGAAGTGACACGATGAAACAGAGACACCGTGGCGGGAGATTCTAATTTCTGGGAGAAAGCTGTTGGTACTGCATTTGACGGCGACGCGAGCCTCCCTTGCCTGCGACATTGGCATTACTGTCTATCTCTGTGTTTACCTTGCATGTCACAAAACTGGAATGCCAAGGTATGTATTTGTCTTTATGGAATGCCGTTTTTCTGACGTCCTGCAATAGAACCAACACCATGATGAACACGCTCATTATCAATTCTATCAATCGGAGCATGTTCACTGCGGCAACCTCGGCCAGCACCATGATCCTCGTGCATCTGTGCATTTATCCCCGACTACACCGCACTTATAGAATAGTGTTCCGTGGAGCTCAAAGCAAAGAGCCTGTAATAGTCAATCAATGTTGTCGTTCAGCCATCGGCCAAGTGAAGATTTGATATCAGTCCGAAAATCAGATTGACGTCTGACTGACGCCCGATGTCTGAGTGATGTCGCCTGCAAATATGCCACCCAGGTATTTTGCGATAGAGGCAGATCCAGTAACTACGGCTGGTGTTTATTGATCATCCTAACAACCACTGTTTAAGCATCGTCAGGCAAATCTCCTGGAGATTTGCCTGACGATGCTTAAACAACTCTGAGTGCAATTTTGTAAGCTGAGAATGCTCCCATTCTGATGACACGGGGAATGTATTATTGGAGTCAAAAAAAAATGGATTAAACAAGCCCGTTGTATTATACATCGACGAGTGCCTGGCGTCGTTATCGAGACAACCCTGTGCTCAGAGCTTTTTGGTTTGACACTCAGAAAAGAACACATAAATTGCAGGATATTTAGAAACGGTGCAATACAAGATGGGTATACATGTATTTCTATACTGTAATCAAGTAGTGATGCAGATATGTATTATCATTCGGTGGGACTTGCTCCCTCCTCGTTTACAGGCTCAACCTCGGCAAATTTCCGCTTCAGAGTTTTGGCAGCGTGGGGTTGCACATTTTGGGCATGCTTGGCGAGGATCTTGTGCCAATGGTCGGCGTCCTCAATCCTTTCGGTGACACGACCCGTGTCTTCTGGGTTCCCGTATCTGATCTTGTCGTCCGCATAGATATCGGTGAACAGCCTAATAAGAATTATTAATAGGAAGCGTGAGTGGCAATGACGTACTGAGAGATCTCGACCTCGGTCCCAGCTTCCTTTCGGTATGACGCGATGACGCTGTCAACCTTCAGCCAGAAGTCTTCGTCAAGGGGTACTCACCGGAAGATGCCGAGACATGACGTCATAGGGTAGGTGGGTCCCGGAAACCTTATTCCACTTTTTGGACAAATGTTCAGGAACCTCCAAAAATGAGTTTTTTCGGTATAAATCTCCTGCCAAAACCCTTGCAGCGCAGGATTCCAAAGGTTCAGCATTGAGTTGATATGCCTTACAGCCGAAAAGGGAGCTGGCGCTACATTGATGTGTAGCAGATCATGATGTCATTGATTGCAGCCAAACAACCGATTTTTCGCCCATCACTGTACTTGATGTGAAAGTGGTGTGTTATATGTAATTGAAGTCTATATTCTCCTTTGGGACTTGTATGAGCAAGTACACTGATGCAATGGAGTGAAAATGGGGCAAAATGCACGGCGATCGGATCCTGCACGTGACTATTTGATTATGTAAGATAGGGTAGGTAGGGTCTGGAGGGCCTTAATCCAGTTTTCCGACCTCGTGTGGCAAATTTCAATCCTGCGTACCCCTTGGTCTTCGTCGTTGAGCGTTGAATAGCTCCGGACACCTAGCCTCTGTGGAACGAACATGTCAACAATGTTGCGGAATGATAGGAGAATGGAGGACAAACCAAGAAAGCGAGCCGCTGATACAGCTGGAGGGTGGGCTTCATTCCAGTTTTTCCGCCCGCAAGGACAGCAGCCGCGAGGTCGGCGATGTTTCGCGTTGGTGAATCCGATGCCATCGAAGAGTTAATCTAACACATGCCGGATGTCACAGTCAGAAGCGCCAAGACATGCGCGGCATGATGCATACCTTGGTTTTGAGGACATTGCGCTGAGATGTGAGCATCTTGCAGATGGATTTGGTGACCAGCTCGTTTTGACCAACCTCCTTCTCAGATGGAAGATTTGCGAGGTTGAGCTCACGCATGGCCTTCTGCAAGAACAGTTGGAACCATTAATGCAAGAAATATGGACTGTGTTGATCACGTACCAGAATATGCTCAGCCGCATTGACATCAGGAAAAAACCTTCTTTACTAATTTAGCGGTAATTTGGTTCTGGATTTCAGATTAGGGTAAACGGGGAAAATTTGAGAAATGCAGCCAAATTGGCCAGATTTCCCAGGTTAGCGCGTCATGACTTGTGATGTTTGTCGAAATTTATTCCAGGAGGTGGGGATCGTGTCAGTTTATGTTATTGTGCAATGAGACAAAATACTACAGCGTCCCGCGGCTAAGGAGAGAACTGAATTCCTCTAAGTCAGTAATATACGCGGCGCTAGCAACCAGCTGATCAGCACTGGTCGGCATTGTTTGATGGCGGCATCCATTGCCAGTTCAGTGGGTTCCAGTGTAAACCAATGGCGTCCCCTGGCTCACTGGAATCCAATGGATTTCAACAACCGCCCTAGGAAAAAAAATTGGTTCACCCCATTTTGTATGTAGTGGATTTGTGGCACATTCCAGAAACATGTTGAGAACAAGGGAGTTAAGTGCACCTTTAAGGCAGATGTGATCTTCCACTCATCGGCTTTCTCATTCCGTTTTAGTGTGTCATGTACCTCCAGCAGGCGTGCATACAGCATGACTTGACGCTCATCTGCGGAAGAATTCTTTCAAAGCATGAGGGATATTATGGAGAAGCCCAAACTATTCTGCATCACCTCACAGAACTGGTCCAGTACTATGGCTGACTGGTCCTTCAAGTTTGCACGGTGCTTGACCAATTGTCCAAATGCGACAAGTGGCATGCCTGTTCCATGGGCGTTCACAGTGGCAGAAGTGAGAGGTGTTGCAAGGGGATCTTGAGCCGAATTTTCGTCCGAAGGTTGAGGTGGATTTGCACAGTTGCGCATGTGGTGGAGGTATGCCATGTAGTGTTGGCAAAGTTCAGTTCAGAAATCAGTTCGAACCTGAACTGAACTGAACTGAACGCGGGGTTCAGGTTCAAGGTTCGGAAAACTGCTGAACTTGAACTGCAGGTCCGGTTCAGCGTTCGGCCAGCTGTTGTTGTGTTCGAACCCCGAACCTGAAGCCGAACCTGAAGCATGTATTTCGGACAATTTACCTGCAAGTATGTATGTTTTTGTGCACAGTTTCATGGGCCATTGGCAAATACTCAAGTCATTTGGTCCCGCTTGCTATTGGAACTGAATTGGAGAGAATGTTGCGACTTCTGTCAGTAAAGTCACGGTATGTCACCAGTTGTCACAACTGGTGACCAGCACTAAATATTGGTCACTGGCAACCGCACTCACAGAAATGTCCATTTGTACATATTTGGTCTCTTACCCAAATTTGTGATTTCGATGGCAAATGTGATCCTTCGGCCATTGTAGTGGACACAAAGCATTAAATAAAAGAAAGGGAGGTACCTGAAATAGTTTATACATGCATATAAACAAGTATAAAATACTTTGGGGGCTTCCAGACTGTTGAAGGACTACAGACTCAGTGAAATCAGTATTTTGATGGGCTATGTAATCAGTGATCCCACTGATTTCCCCTCGTCCTTCGGCCAGCTATACCACCTTCCATACTCAAGATTCAATTCTGAAAAAATTACAGATACCATGAAGATCCATTCTCAATGGAATGTCCTGAAGAGAAATTCGAAAAATATGTTTTGGAAGCTAATCTGAAATCATATTACAGTGGAGGGGGAAAAAAAAAATCCACTCGGGACATTCCCTTCATAATCCAAAATCAAAACTTCCCCTCCTGCAAAGTTTGTTGCCAAGGTGGGTGGAAGAGGCCACAGCGACGGCTGATGACATTTGCCACCATTTCCATTTCCTGCCTATGTTATGTAAGCGCCACCAAATCCCATAGCATTGCCAGTGACCATAAATATTGTTCAAAGCTCATTGGGGGGCTTTGGAGAACAGTTTTAAGTCATGGAATAACAGTAGGGTCAAAACATGCACCAGGGATGTTTTTTCTGCATCGAAAATTGGGCACCCCGAGGCAGCCGAATTTCTTTAGGTTCGAACGTGTTCGAACTCGAACCGAACCTGAACACAGGTTTAGGTTCAAGGTTCGGGGATCTCCTGAACGGAACACGAGGTTCAGGTTTGGTGTTCGGAGAAAGAGGCTCCGAACCTGAACTGAACTTTGCCAACACTGGCACCCACCACCCGAGGTCCTTCAGCGCGATCATAGGAATCTGGGCACCAACCACTGGCGCTGCGAATACCACCGTCCCGTCCTTGTGAATTTTCAGCGGATCAAATAAACCCTGGGCGCAAAATACTCCTGTCAGCTTCAACGCACAATACACCAACTGAGTCCAACCTACACCCATGAGCAGCTCCATGTAGGGGCCCGTGGTAACTATGCTCCAGGAGAGCGCGTTGTCAGAAACAACTGACGGCTGTGCGCGCATCCAGTTGGCAACACGGGCCTTTGCGTCCATATGGTCAACTTTATACTCTGGGTTGAACCCGGTTAGCTTTTCAAATAATTAGCCTCGGCACGGTCATCTGTCAGGAGAAAGGAATTACCTTAGAAACATAGGGCAAGCTACTCCAGACATAGTGTCTTAAGGAACGCATCTGCTTTGCGGTCTCGAATATGTGCAGGCCGGAGTACTAATTTGTGCAAAAAACAAACTCAGTTTGGGTTTTATGGGTTGAAATAGAACAAAAATTGCACAATTTCATTCACCTCGCCTACCGTAAACCCATCAGTATTCACCCAGGCACCGTATGCACCCTCTAAGGTGTGAGCGACGGATTCAAGGTCCTCGAAAGAACCTGCAGAAAATGTTCGGTTAGTTAAGCGAGCTCCATTCGATGGTTGACAG
The DNA here is from genome assembly GCA_029204085.1 of Mycena sp. CBHHK59/15. Taxonomy (NCBI): domain Eukaryota; kingdom Fungi; phylum Basidiomycota; class Agaricomycetes; order Agaricales; family Mycenaceae; genus Mycena; species Mycena sp. CBHHK59/15. The sequence goes on from JARGXW010000581.1 coordinate 72,313, forward strand.
ACCTTTTACGCATTCAACACCTTGGGCAGTCAATTCGAGCATGTGTTTGCTTGTCGGGTCCCTCGTGAGGGCACGTACTGAGTAGGGAGACGGGTTCCCGTTGTCATCTGGTGCTAGAAGTGCTTCAACCATGGCCTGTCCCTGGGCTCCCGTTGCCCCGATAACAAGGATAAGTTTCATAACAGACATTGTGTAGGATTTAGTTGATAAGTGCTGGAGTTGATTGTGTTGGATGAGGATCAGAGCATTTGAGAGGGATGGTTTTATACTTTTCTGTCTCTCATCCAACTGCTCTCTCTTGGATACCACCTGATGTTCTTCGGAGAGAATGATGAGCAAACCCGAATGTGCCCGAGTGACAACACAATTCGAGGCAACATTGGTCACCTAGCCTCGGCTTGACCTCGGCCAATGAAGTCTTGGCCGTGGATGGGGTGAAACGATTGGTTGGGTAGCACATAGCACTTCTAATGGTTCTCAAACTCAAAAGGCGAGTTTGCAATCATGCCCGAGGATGCCCTCCAAGCATTTAGTAAATTATGTGCCATGTTCAACTTTAATTCCGAATGAACAGCACCCTGCCAAGATGCCCGAATGACAGAAAAAGCTTTTGGAAGATTATCAAGCGGTAAATTGAGTTGAAAACATCCTACCAAATCTAATGCAAGTAGTATTCCAACTCGGGGGCTATCGACTTGCCCATCCAGTGGCGGCGCAATGTCGAACGTGAGCTCACGTGATAGTCGCGTTGCAAAAAATGCACCAAACAGGCGCACATGGAAGTTAAGTGGGACTTTCAACTGGTAATCAGGGTCTATTACTACCTGGAGTGAAGGGTTAGTGAGCAAGGTAAGGAAGGTCAAGGTGAAGACTTGCCTCCCAGCTGGAATACGAGTTGGTCAGTGCATAAGTCCTTTTTTGAGACACTATAAATGGCTCAATGGAACCTAATTGAAGCTGTATAACTGTTGTGAGAACATCATACAAGGATCTGAACCAAATCTGACTTACCCAGGTTAGTACAGAGCAAGTTGAGACGAAGTTGGGCTAATCTATTAGATGGGCATGAGCCGAGGGCCTGACCCTTTATAGTGATTTAAACCATGCTGATCTGACGCCTTCAAGGCGAGGACCAAGTTCTGGCAAGTCAGTCAACATAAAGTCGAAATTCCATCAAGCTTACCATTCAGCTAGCATGCCAGCCTGTAGGGGTATGAAGTGTTGTAGGATGTTATAAGACGTCGTTTAGAGGCTAATAGAAAGGATAAATGTGTTAGAAAAGGAGCACAGAAGGGGTTGAGTGAAATGCTTACCAAAGGTCAGGAAAGTTAGTCTGCAAAAGGTCGAAATTCAATGAAACTTACCACGGTTAATTGGTTTTCAGGGTGTCAGATATGGACACTTCCAATACAATATAATTCAAGTCTTATTGCCTTTTGATTGATGAATAGTAAGATCTGAACGAAATCTCACCAAGGTCGGTAGATCTCTGCAGTGAGAACAAAATTAAATCAGTAAGATTCAAAAAGTGGCCTAGCTGACCTCAATTGTAGTTAAATCGTCTTATATTTATGTATATTCAGCGCGTCAATGAGATAGATCAAAAGGCAAGTGGGACAAACTAAGAAATGGACGAAATTCAAGCAGACTTACCTTTGGCTTGAAATGGCCTAAGCAACATGTTCAAAATTATCGAACATATTCTATGAGTTTGAAATTTGTCCATGGTGCTTGAATTTTATAATGAGATGGGTTTTCCTACCCCAATCGTTTCTGAAACATTTTGATAGCTTAGCATAGTCCAACCTGGAGGTTGAAAAGTGCTGTGGAAGCAGTAGTGAGGTGCCGCTTTAACTGCTGCATTAATGCACATCACGCCGCGTCACAGCACGTCACCGCTTTAATGCTCGTGTCACAGGCAACTGTTGCATATCACCTTATCTTCATGTTTTCTTGGGGAACTTTTTGCCTCCAATCAACAAATAAAATAATAATGAGATGGGTTTTCCTACCCCAATCGTTTCTGAAACATTTTGATAGCTTAGCATAGTCCAACCTGGAGGTTGAAAAGTGCTGTGGAAGCGGTAGTGAGGTGCCGCTTTAACTGCCGCGTTAATACACATCACGCCGCGTCACAGCGCGTCACTTCCACATTAATGCATGGCAGCCGCGTCATTCTTACCGGGCCCGAATTGAATGTAATAGTACATACCTGCATCTCCGTCATTCCCCTCCTCAAAGAGAAGATTTTGCACACAATAGGTTTCTATCCGGAAGAAATGGCGGAAGAGGTGATCTCTTTCATCAGCAATTTGACAATTCCTTCCCAGCCAGCTTTCCGCACCTTTTTTACCTTTCGTCTTTTTGTAGTCCTTTTTTTGGACCTTTTTCTTGGTGGCCAATAGCTTCCGGTCCTTCTGGTCCTTTCCCACCTTTTCTCCTTTTTGTCCTTCAGTCCCCATAGTGGTAGATATATGACATTGATTTGCAATTGTTTGTTCGAACCATCACACTGTTTAAGTAAAAATAAGGTATACCAGTGGTTAGATACAAATGGCACACATTCTGAAGCGACATAAGTACTCTTTTTTACCTTAGGAAGCAATTCTTCTGCTCACAATTCATTCATTTAACAGCCCATTGGAGCTGCACCGAAGTCTTTGCAATGCCCTAGTCCTAAAAAGGAAACTCTGAGACACTTCCGTGGGGGTAGAGGGCCATGGCTGCGCCCGGCAGGATCTCGTACTTATATTTTTTCCCATTATGCCGATTACACCACTTAGTAAGCTGATCATCCACGGCAAACCTGGAAGTCATCGGAATCCAATGATCTGCCAAACTGTTGGAATCCAATGTAAATTGATTGCCGAAAATATTGGTTTTTTAATCAAGCCCACTTCTTGCATTCAAAAAATATGAGATAGAGTGTATTTGCACCGCCCATTTTCTTTTTGCCAACACTTGTCGTTTTTAACTGACCCAAATGATTGATGTGATTTCGATGAGGCCCAGGCAGACCAGGCCGTGTATTTACTTCGGCAGGTCCAGGGCAATATTGAAAATTTGCTGGGGGACTTTGAAGGAGGTATATACTAGACTTATTAATGTTCGCACCCTCTGAATGAGCCTATGGGCAGGCATGGGACGCCGCGTTCTTAGCCGAGTCATATTCGGTTATGCCAGGGAAAAGAGACAGAAGTAAATAAAAACAGCACAGCCCTAGGCCACACAGCCACTAAAGGGGTAAGGAAAAAGTGAATGAAGTATAGGGACAGCCACTAAAGAAGTCAGACACAGCCACTAAGGAGACTATCTTAAAAAATCGGAGACAAGTAAAATAGGGAGACTTTTAGCCCCTCGGAGGAATGAAAGGAACGAGTATTATGTAAACATAAGTACTCGTAACAGGATTCCCCTGTCGAGTTGTCAACTCGTTCGGACAAAAGTTGTCTGAGTGTCCAAACGGCACTAAAAACCATGTATATTTAAAAGGCAATCTCGTGGGCATGATGGTCTGCATATTTATTTACATAGAAAGCTTTGAAAGCATCTAAAGAGTCAGAAAAGTCCAAGTTTCGTATGGGTATAAATTCCTTTCCTGCGACGCCAATGAGGTGAGCGCTGCGAAGCAGGCAATCTAGGTGAACAATGGCAAGGCTTGGTCCGCCGCCCCGCACCGAATCTGGTGTCACAATCCACATTCCTGTGTCTGGATAGGGTTGGTCGCCCTGGGTGGAAAACCAGTGGATGAGGGCACAGGGATAATCAATCCCGCAATATTTAAATTGGAAGAGCATGCGCACACGCACAGCGTGCAGCCCACAGAACCCAGGGAGGACCTTGTTGTGCTCCAGGAAGACACAATCATACCGTGGAGGTCCACGATACCAGGATTTTGTGGCCCTAATGCGCTCGTGATGCATCCTGCCTACGCCGCTGACATCACTGGGTGCATAGAAAACTGCCCGGGCCGAATTATACAAAAAAAATGTGTTCAGAAAAGTCAGGACACTGAGAGAGCGCAATCCTCCCCCCCTGTATAGGTGCATTGGGGTTGAATTGGTCGAAAAGGAAACGGCGAATGAGCTCGCAAAGACATGGCTGGTCCATGTGTACAGACAGGCTATCCACATCACGAGGGACTCGACGAACTGGGGACTTGATAAGAACATGATTGCCAAACTCGAAGATAAAAATTGCCCACCATAGGTTTTGGCAAGCTTAACCTCGCCAATACAGGTAGGTCCGTCCATGGCTCCATGGTCAAAATGCTCGTCGTCAGGATTCTCGAGAGGTGGGGGCAACGAATCATGAGGGGGAGGTGGTGGTAAAGGAAGGAGAGCACCATCCATCATGCCCTGGGCAGTAAAGTCCACGCGAGCGGCGGCCAATTTATCGAGCTGCTGATTGGTCAAGAGCATTTGGCTCAGCGGCTTATTATGGCTCGTCCGCCTGTACGGTCGCTTAACAGCTTTTATATGCTTCGACTCTGTGATCGATGAGCAGAGACCGTTTGGGGCACCAAAGAGTTGGATTAAAACACGATAGTGGACAATGGAATGTTGGCGGGGAAGGGAAAAGCCCTCGGGCTGGACGGTGTCCCGAAAGACTTCGCGGTGAAGATGAAAGCAGGCCACAACAGCATCAATGGCAATTAGTGTATCCTCATCAATCACGGATTGACGGACAAGATGGCAAAACTCAACAATATCCGCAACGGCTTGGACAACCTGGCTTGGTACGTGTCCTGCAATGGTGGGTAGATAGACCTACATGTGATTATTATGATATATATCTGCATAAATATGAGTCCCGCACCTTCATGAGACCCTTGGAATCATTTCCGGTCCATTGCTTGTAGCTGCGACCAACGCGGAAATGCCGCAGGCCTGGAAAGGGAGGTGTGACGGCAATCCTGGGCCAAAACTATCAGCGACAAAGGGTAAAAATAAATACAACGATGTGGAAGGGGAGGATGGACCGCTCGTCACTATCCCCCTTTCTGCATCTCCATTGGTACCTTACGATACATCGGTCCTCGGACCGCGTATTTGTTTTGTACGTACACATGGCCAAATATATCCTCCTTACACGCGAGCCACCACCATTGACGCGACCAGTGACCTGAGCAGCCCACCGCGGCTATGTCGCCAGTGAACAGATTTCACCTGTGCTCTGTATTCTCATCCCTCCTGAGTCTCTACGCGCTGCACCCGTACTTCACGCCCACACGGCATATCCCCGCTTCGAGACTGATCTTTATTCTACACGTCTACGACATCCTCGGGACCTTTCGCCCATTTTCGCTTCCACCCTTACACCCCGTATCCGGACGACCGACCCCATTATTCTGTCTACCAGACCCGAACTCCGTACTGCGACAGTGGAGCCCACCGCGAGGGAAGGTTCTTCTATCGGACCTTCCTTGGGTCATCATTTGTGTTGTCCGTGCCCTCTAACCCTTCCATCATTCATTCCCTGCTCCCTTGCGGTCCACACGCTGCTCCCTGTGTCCGTCGTCCACGATGAGCTGGCACCTACGCCACGTCACTCCCGCCATCGCTTCCGAGCCGAGATCCACATCACCCCGTCCGCGCCGAGTCTCCGAACTCGAGATCGCCGATCACCCGATATCTCCGCACGTCGAACAACGCCGTTCCGCGCCGATCCGGCCCGAGTTAGCCCGTGATCCAATGCCCAAACCGCGCTCGCGCCGCTGCTTCGTGTGTGGTACGACAGGGAGGCATCCGCTCGATTTCCGACTCTGCCCGCGCACTTCCGTGCTCCTCCGCCGCCGTCTCGCGAAGATCAACGAGGATGGGCGTCTCGTAGCATTCGACGGTTCCCCGCTGCCCCTGACGCGTCATCCGGGTGGTGTGGCCGCGCATCTGCTGTCGCGCATCCGTAACCCCGCGTGCATCGTTTCCGAGCCCCGAGAATCACCACCTGCGCCGTGCATCGCTCGCGTTCCACCGCGCCCTGCTCCCACCGCGCCTCGCGATCATGTTGCATCCCCACCACCGGCATTTCACTCGAGTTCCCCCCACGCCATTCCGCCTGTCGTTCGTGCTGTGCCTGCGCCCGAGTACATCCCGCTCCGATGTGTTGCTCCCCCTTTCGACCATACCCATCGCAGTCCTAGTGACGTGGAGTCTCGTGCACGAGCGTCATGGCTCCTAGTGTTCCTCGAGTCCCTTCTCGACGGTGTTTTCCGCGCGCAACTCCGTGTAATCGTGAGCGCGATTGAACGACTAGGTGTTCAAGATTCCTCGACGCTACGCCAACACTTGCAACCTGTATTCGAGCGCATTTCTTTACCTTTACTTTGATTATTCTTCCTTACTCATTACATTCACCAGTCCTTGAGCCGCGGTCCATCCCTCTTCTTTTCGAGTTATCTCGAGGTCGAGATTATTGTTCCCCCCACTGTGGAAGGGGAGGATGGACCGCTCGTCACTATCCCCCCTTTCTGCATCTCCATTGGTACCTTACGATACATCGGTCCTCGGACCGCGTATTTGTTTTGTACGTACACATGGCCAAATATATCCTCCTTACACGCGAGCCACCACCATTGACGCGACCAGTGACCTGAGCAGCCCACCGCGGCTACGTCGCCAGTGAACAGATTTCACCTGTGCTCTGTATTCTCATCCCTCCTGAGTCTCTACGCGCTGCACCCGTACTTCACGCCCACACGGCATATCCCCGCTTCGAGACTGATCTTTATTCTACACGTCTACGACATCCTCGGGACCTTTCGCCCATTTTCGCTTCCACCCTTACACCCCGTATCCGGACGACCGACCCCATTATTCTGTCTACCAGACCCGAACTCCGTACTGCGACAACGAGACTTACCGGCGATCGATGTCTGCCAGGATTTGATCAGCCTCAGGCTTCTCATGCTCCGCGCGAATGTACTCCTCAACCCAGTCGACGATGTGGACCTTGAAAGTACCTTTAATAACTTGGTGCAGCAGATCCATCGAAATCAATTCGTGGAGATCTGCACGGGGAAAACCAGTGGTGAATGGCTGGGAGGTAAAAGTTATTAGGATTTTGCACTGAAAATACTGATACTTAACTCACAACAAGGTCTCCGACGATTCCTAAATCATCCCACAGTTCTTTCAATGTACAGCCTTCTATCAACGCGTCAGTATATTCATGTGAGCGGCTGACACTGGGTTGATCGAGGTCGGTCACTGGGGATAGGCAGCTAACGGAGAGGATTAGATAGATCAGTGGTATATATAAAAACTGACCAAGGGCACCAGTGTTGGACTATACTTGTGAGGAGTGCCTGCTCAGGGTAGTCAGCAATATAGGGTCCTAGACCGTATATCACCCGTTGGAAATGGCCGTCTGCGCATCATGTAACACGTGGAACAGTCATGTGGGGCTTAAGCGGTGATAGGATGTGATGAAGCAAGGAATGGAAAAGCTGACATCGAAATTTGCGAAACACCGTACTTCCTGAATGATCTCAGGTCGCTATGACTTGGTCAGACAGAGAATAAATGCATTAAAATGTCGTACTTTTTGGAATGGACAGAAAGGCCATTACCAAAAGGCCATCGTGATGTGCACGTCGTGTCGAGTTATAAATGTTTCCGACACCACCGTATAGTGGGTAAAACTCTGTATTTCCCATCCCGACAGACACAGTTGTCTTGTCACTTCCGAGAACGCTGGGGACAAACATGGTGCCATGAGTATTCTCATATTTTGCAATTTTGTCCTAGATTGTTGTTGAGAGCGATGATTTGAATTGAGAGAAATAATAAATTCGTACTGCTTGCTCCCAAACCCAATTCCCGGAGAACAAGTCCACATACTGACGCTTTCCGCCCTTGAAAATCTGCTTCGGGGCCCAATCCATCTCGTCCTTGAAGTCCAGGTTGGCCAGCTGCTTCTCAAAATTCCTAGCGGAGATCGGAACCTGTCACGTACCGTGACATCGGACTCCCTCAGCCTCCGAGTATCACCAAATCGTAACCTCCCCATTCTTATTGGCTACTTCATTCACCATATGCTCAAGACTCCCTATGATTCACTATGACTTTCTTCGTCGGCGTCCTTGGCCTTCCGACGTCCACCAACACAGCATTGACTTACATTGACTCCTACATACTCATTCCCATCGCGGAGCCTATCGGCCTCCGATGATTAATTACACTACGATATCATTTAAATAGCTCAATGTACTCTCGCTTCTAGTCAGTTTGAATATCGACTAAGTTTCCCTCTTCTCAGTTCTCTTCCTCTCGGTCTTCCGCCCTCTTCCGAAATTGGACATCAGGCATAGAGAAGGGCGCAGCGCACAAGCTGAAGCCAAGTCCACTCCCTCTGTCACAGTTAAGACCTGAGCGTCCACTCTCGGTATGAAGAGAGGGATTGGGTAGTGCTCGTGGTAGATCTCAAAAGATGATGGAATAAAAGGTTAACTACGACAGCGCAAAAGCTACTCTACTTATACTGTCTAGGGAACCGTGTGAACTAATCTATATATACTATTACTACCCTTAACCGCATGTTCTTAAGGTCCTTGCTGTGTCCTCATGTTCTTTCGTCATCTCTGACATCATCATGACGTCATCCCATCGTCATCCCTTCGGTCGGGCCGGTCTTAGTCATAGCCTCTTTGTCATCTGGCGCTTAGATCTCGGGCGCTTAGATAGGCGTTGGAACGATAGATCTTATCTAATTGTGACATTACCCCCCCTTAGGATCGTCGTCCCGACGATTTAACGTTCGTAGGCTTCAATTCCTGGTAACGGGATAAACTTGGCTGCTTCATCGAATCTGCCCGTTTCTGGGTCGTACAGTCTTCTTTCCGGGTATGGTAACGTCTCTTGCTTCGGTTTGAAGCGATGGATGAGATAGTCCCAGTGTCCCTGTTTGAAGATAGGGACCGTCTGCTTCGTCGTCGAGTTTGCGGACTCCTCCGTTTTTGGTGGCATCAAGCCTCTTTTCCGTAATTCTGCGGCCAGCGCCGTCTTCTCCTCTGTGGTCATCCCTTCCAGTTTGGACTCTACCGACAATTCTCGAACCGCGATCCCGTGCTCGACATTATATCTGTTCAAGAGCTTCTTTGCGTTCGACAAGTGTCTGTCGGTTCCCAGGTCCGTTCTGAAAGTGGGAAATTCTTCCACTTTATGAGGTACTGGTATCCTCGTCCACGTTTTCTGTGGTTGAGAACTTCCTCCACTTCGAACTCCTCTTCTCCACCGACGATGTTCGGCGGAGGTCGTTCTTCTCTCCTTCCCACGGGGGGCTCCACGTATGGCGTCAGCAGTGCCTCATTGAAGACCGGATGTGACTTGTCCGTCTCTGGCAACTTGAGCTTGTATGCCGATGCGCCAACCTTCTCCAGGATCTCATAAGGCCCCAGCCTTCTATCCTCCAGCTTCCCTGTCGGCCGATCTGTGGCTATGTTCTTTCCCTCTAGCCAAACCCGATCGCCGACCTTGAACTCCGGCGCATCCCGACGCTTAGCGTCGTAGTATTTTTTCATGGTTTTCTGGGTTTTCTCCAGCGCTGCTGCTGCTTCCTCTCGGATCTTTTTCATTTTTTCTGCTAAGTCGTTCGCGGCTTCATTGCGCGACTCGACTGCGTTTTCTATCCCCTTCCAGGGGTGCATTCCCGTGTTTATGAAAAACGGTGACATGCTCGTCGACGAGCTCGTCTTGTCGTTGTGTGTGAATTCTGCCAGCGATAGCCAGTCGGACCAGTCCGATTGTCGATAGTTAATGAAAACCCGGAGATATTTTTCAATCTCCTGGTTCATCCTCTCCGTCTGCCCATCCGTGATCGGGTGGAACACCGTGCTCGGGTTCATTTCGACACCCATAAGCCGGTTCAGTTCCTTCATGAATCCCGACACGTATCTCGGATCCCGATCCGAGATAATCTTCCGCGGCACTCCGTGATATCTAATCACCCTGTCTCGGGTCAACCGAGCCGTTCCCTCACTGGTTTGCTCCATGCTTGTGGGCTCGCAGTGGATCATCTTCGAAAAGGTGTCGACCCATACCTGTATGGCGTCGAACCCGTTGCTGACTGGCAGCGGACCGATAAGGTCCATGGAAATGATCTGCCAAGGTCCCTCGGCAATCTGGTGCGGGTTCAGCTTTCCTTGTTGATAGCGGTGAACCCTGGTTCTCTGGCATGCTTCGCAGGCCTTCAGGTATTTCCCAACCTGATTCCCTAGTCGCGGCCACCAATAATTACGTTCTACCATTTCCTGCGTTCGGTTCTCTCCTGGATGGCCGAGCAAGGGGTTATCGTGGTGTAGCCCAATGATTCTGTCTCGTAGCTCTTCGTCTCTTGGTACATAGATTAAGTCATTGTAGTAAATGACATCGTCCTTCTTTTCCCACCCGGGGAGCTTCTTCGAGAGCGCCTGCTTGACACTCTGATCTATTCTTTTCTCCTTCTTGATCGCTTCCAGGATCTCCGTCTCCGGTCCGTCGAGCACAATTTCTTGCGCACGAAAGTGCTCCGGTTTCAAAAGAACGACGTCATCATTGTCGTTTTTTCCTTGGTCATGATCCGATCTCCGAGATAAGAGATCTGCCTTCTTGTTCAACGCTCCAGGCCGATGGTGAAGGGTGAAGTCGTATTCTGCTAACTCCAGTATCCATCGGGCCTGTCTCCTATTCAGCTTCTGAGGCTTCTTGAAATATTCTAGATTCTGGTGGTCCGTCAGAATCTCGAACGTCTCTCGCGCTCCCATCAGCATCTGCCTGTACTCCTCCAAGGCGAGCATTATGCGAGCATCTCTTTATCATAGATCTCGTAATTCCTCTCGGTCTCGTTCAGTCCATGTGACATGAACGCTACAGGGCGCCATTCGCCCTCCTGCTCCTGTGACAGGATTGCTCCCGTCGCTCCGTCCGACGCGTCTGCTTCTAACCGAAACTTGCCATTGTCCGTTGGTAATGCTAATACCACGTCCTCGGCAATGCGGTCCTTCAGCTTCTGGAACGCGTTCCTCTGCTCCTGTTCCCATCGGAACCCTTCCTTCCCCGTCAACCGTGTGAGCGGCTTGGCGACCTCGCTGTATCCCCGGACGAAGCGACGATAGAAGTTGGTGAACCCTAAGAACGCCTGTGTTTGCTTCAGGTTCTTTGGTTCTGGCCACTCCATCACACCCTTAATCTTGGCGGGGTCCATCCTCATCGAGTTGTAGGAGATGATTACTCCTAGAAATTCGATCTCCGTGCGTTCGAACTCGCACTTCTCCGGTTTGAGGAACAGCTTGTTGTCCTGTAGTATTTTCAGGACTCGCTTCGTCAACGCACGATGTTCTTCCAGGTTGTCCGAGAAGATTAGGATATCGTCCAGGTAGACGACGACCTTTCCTTCGTTGATGAGATCTCTGAGCAGATCGTTCATCATGGTCTGGAATGTCGCGGGCGAATTGGTAAGCCCGAAGAACATCACGAGCGGCTCGAACAGTCCTCGATTTGTGCGGAATGCCGCCTTCCACTCGTCTCCCTCTTTGATCCGTACATTGTTGTACCCCCATCGTACGTCTAACTTCGTAAAGTACCGGGCACCTCGGAGCTTATTGACTAACTCCGAAATTAGCGGAAGCGGATAGCGGTTTTTAATCGTCATCTCATTGAGCTTCCGGTAATCTTGCACAGGCCGCAAGGTGCCGTCTTTCTTCTTTATGAAAAAGAACGCCGAAGCCATCGGCGATTTGCTGGGGCGGATCCTCCCGCTCTTCAAGTTCTCCTCCAGGAACTCGTTCAGTTTCTCTTGCTCCGTCACCGAGAGCGGGTATATCTTGCAATCTACAGCCTTTGAATTTGGCTTGAGTTCGATCGCGTGATCCCATAGTCTCTTCTCGGGTAATGAGTCGAACGACTCCTTGGCAAAGACCTTCACGAATTCCCGGTACTCCTCGGGAATCTTCTCCTCCGTCATCCGCTCTTTTCCGCGATTGGCTTCTTCAGCCATTTTCTGGGACTGGGTCTCTTTCAACCTCAAGTCGATTGCCTCTCCGAAGTCCACGAGTAGAAGGGATTCTCCTTCTTCCAACTCGTTCTTCCATCGGTCTCCTCTTCCGAATTCTGTCCCGGTCATGTTGCATTCCGGCGGGCATCGACTAAAGAGCAAAGTCTGTGCTCTCCAGTCTATCACAGGGTTGTGCTTGAACAACCAGTCGTACCCAATGAATATCCGGGCTTTGCCGAGTCCTGTGACGAGGAATCTCTGCTTCTCCGAATGGGGTCCGACTGACATGATCAACTCTACATAATGAGTGATCTTTCCCCGTGCGTTCTCGGTTCCGTCGGCATTTCGGGCGACGATGTGCGCTTCAAGCTCGTGTAGCTCGAAGTCTTCAGCCTTGGCATAGTCTCGATCGATGCACGAGGTTGTGCATCCATTATCAAGAAGAGCCTTAACTGCGCGCGTCTTCCCTGTGTCTAACGTTGTCAACGTGACTGGAACCAGCATCTCATGATGCTTCCGCTGCCTCTGGACTTCCTTCATCTCCTTTGCTAGCCTGTCTCCTTTCTGCTCTTTGATTGCCTTGTGGGATAACCACTTGGCCGCCTTTAGTCCTGTCAGGCCGGCCGGCACATCAATCAGCTTCCCCATCTTCTCCGTAGGCGCTACCTCCTCTTTCGAGGATTGAGCCTCCGTGACATCGTCACCCTTTTTCGTCGCACTATTTTTCTCGCTGGTTTGGGTTCCAGGGGCCTTTTTGAATTGAATCTTAAACTCGCTCCAGAGTTTATTCTTCTTGTCCATTTTCTGGTTCTTTAGGTTACGTAACCGATTCTGATTCTCCAAGATACGTATTTTTTGTTTTTCTACACTAGCTATTTTCTCCTCGGCTCCTGCCGAGTCCAGTCCTTCTACTGCTGGAGTAGGTCCATTCACATCCGTAACCGTAACTAAGTCCTCGTATCTAATAGTGTTTACTGGAACTAGGGAGCATTTCGTAATCGGAGGGGGCGCCGCTTTGGCCGCAAGCGGGGGCCCCTTTAAAAACCCTTCTCTCTCAACATCGCGGCCAAAGCCGCTAACTCCTCCTGGGAGTAGTCATCGGGCTTGAGGGCCCTGATGTTGAATTTCGTCTTGCGGGGCTCAGGGCAGTCCCGCTTCATGTGGCCATCCTTGCCACAGTTGTAGCACAGGAAGGGCGTGCCTTTCGCCTTGTTCCTGTCTACGTCCATGGGGGCGGTCTCGCCGGCCCCAATCTTCTTTGCCAAGTTTGGCGCTGTCCCCTGATATCCCCGGGGTAGGTTCGTCTGTGCTGCTGGTGCAGCAGTATTCCTCTGGGCTGGTACCCAGAACATCTTGGCCTGTTGGGCCTTCCGGAGCGTCTGCCGCTCCATGTTCCGGCTGACTATCATCAGCCTTCTCCTCAACTCCCGGTAGGTCGTGGGGGCTTCCATCAGCCCGACGTTGAGCTGACTCCTCACCTCGTCCGAGACGAGGTTCTCCAAGGTCTCCACCATGAAGGTGTCATGAGCCCCTGTTCTGTCCGACAGGTCATAGCCTGCCTCCTCCGCATTCAGCTCGAAAGCTTGAATGAAATCCACCAGGGCGGTCTTGCCTTGGCGCGTGGTGGTCAAGCGCATGTGCGCCGTCTGGGTGCCGTTTCCATCGGCGAACGTTTCTGCTAAATCTTCCAGGAAATCTGGAAATTTGCAGTTCTTCTCGAAGGCTGTCTCCCTTCGAGCTTTCTTCTTCCAGTTCCGCGCCCAGTTGGACGCCGGACACCTGGTTCCGTCTTCTCGGCCCAATAAGGACACCGTGAAGGCAATCTTCTTCTTCTCGGTATTGAACTCCGAGGCATAGGCCCAGACGTAATTGTCTAGGGCGTCGCACCAAGTTTCAAACTTGGATTTTTCGTTCCCGTCGAACATCGGCGGAGTCTTTGCGTAAGAGATCCGTGAGGATCCCGAACGCGGGGGTTGTTCTTCTCCGTTCCATCCCGGAACGGGGACTGGAACATATCTGACTTGAGGAGGGGCTTCCTCCTCCATTGGGTGTTCGGGGTCTGGGGGCGCGACATCTCAATCGGCGCTGGTGAAAGGGGTTTCAGGGGTGAAAGTGGTGACACGGCTGCAATTAGCTGTGTTGGTCGGGGCGCTAATACTGCGCGGTGAGGAGGAGGTGGTCTTGCGGAGTGGTGAATTCGAGTTATCGACTGGAATGCCGATGGAGGGAGTCTGGGTGGGAGTGGTCTGATCGGGGTGGAAGGGAAGCGGCCGAGTGGAATAGCTCGGACTCGTCTTCTGAATCGGATGGGGGAACGCGGTAAGACGTCCTGGTAGGAATCGCGGCGTTAAAGCCGGGCGGGGTTCGGTATGCCACTAGGGCAGGTGGTGAGGTCGAGGCGGTCTTTTGCTGACAGAACAGTCCGGGGTCTTCTACGACTCCCCCCGCGGCTGCGAGATAGCCTTCTCCGAGGATTAGGCTAGTGCTCCTTTGTCTGCTTTACGCGGGGACGGTCTCAACGTTTCCCGTAGCGTGTAGCGACGTCTGTTCAAGTGAACCGCGCACGATGGGCGCTGCAATTGTTTAACGTCGGTGTGTACGACGTGAATGGTGGTAGAGGAAATGGATCTTCAGGTAAGAGGCTGCCGCAACGGCAGAAAGGGTAAGAGGTAGAGTGGGTAGGTGGGAGGAAGGGAAAGGAGGTCGAAAGTGGCGGTACGAGGGTATGAGGGGTAACCTTTATTATGTCACAGTTAAGACCTGAGCGTCCACTCTCGGTATGAAGAGAGGGATTGGGTAGTGCTCGTGGTAGATCTCAAAAGATGATGGAATAAAAGGTTAACTACGACAGCGCAAAAGCTACTCTACTTATACTGTCTAGGGAACCGTGTGAACTAATCTATATATACTATTACTACCCTTAACCGCATGTTCTTAAGGTCCTTGCTGTGTCCTCATGTTCTTTCGTCATCTCTGACATCATCATGACGTCATCCCATCGTCATCCCTTCGGTCGGGCCGGTCTTAGTCATAGCCTCTTTGTCATCTGGCGCTTAGATCTCGGGCGCTTAGATAGGCGTTGGAACGATAGATCTTATCTAATCGTGACACCCTCCATCGGTCCCCGAGTCGGACCTCCATCCGGCATCCGATAGGACTTCACACTTTTCCACGAAGTCCCCCTTTTGTGATGTTCCTCCCTTATCGTTCACATAAGCTATTGTCTTGACAGGACCCATCGGACCCCGACAGGCCCCGACGGAATCTGGTACTTGACAGTATATTCAAACTCACTCTTCTTATGCCCACCCGTTTATGGCTTTGGACCTCAACACACAAATCCAACGAAGAAACGAACGTGCCTTTCAGCGACTTGCACGACTCTCGGTTACTCCTCCAGAAATTGCCGAGCAATGC
>JARGXW010000582.1:0-87679 GCA_029204085.1 Mycena sp. CBHHK59/15
TTTAGCATGGCCTAGTGGACTTGGAGCCATAATAGTGATCCAACAAGCAAATTGGAACGATGAGCCTACCCACAACTATGGGGCACTAGTGGAGAGCCGATGCAGAGGAGAAGAGGAGGCATTGGGGAGGAAGGAAAAGAACAAAACTACGGGATCCTATGAATTGACTTTCATCACAAGTCATACATGTTGCTCATCATACTGAAGGAGTTATACCAACGTGCATGCAATTTCCATGCAAGAGAGCCACATGTTCCTATATGACAGGGGTGGATTTATCCCTGGGGATGCCCGAAATCCAATCCCATCATGAAGCCGCCTCGGGAAGAATTTCCCACTCAAAGTGGACAGGTGACCGAGGTGGTGCGAAAAGAAGGCAAGCACAAACTGCACTGAAATATATCTCATTGCCTTTTATGCAGACCTTCAGCTGCATGGTATATCATAACCCACTGTGAAAGAACATTCATCACATCTGATTAATCAGTTAAGAAGTCACTGTCGCAGTTCCCGTGAGTTCTCCAGTTATCTACGGTTAACAATTTAACATAAGCTGAATGCCGGTAATAGACGAGTATAATACAAGATCTGGCTATTGAGAACCCTAAAGGAATATATAAATCATCCAAAGGCCTAAGGGGTGGCTGGGGGACTCTTTTCAGGTGTCCGTCCGTAGCCGTGGAGTGGAGTTTCAAATAAGTTAAGTGCGCAAGCGTGGGAAAAGTTAAGTTAAGTTCGGCGCAGCCAAGCCGAAGGGGCAAGTTAACTTACCAAGTTAGGAAATAAGTTTCTTTTTTCGGACTCGATGTATTACTATAGAGCCTGCAACTCGAAAAAGGCGCTGGAGTTCAACGGACTTGCTATGGCCTCGGCAGCAGCAACACAATGTCATCCAGCAGCTAAACGCCACGTGTGACCGGGCCCTGCAGGAGCTCGACTTTGGACACCTGCAGCAGAGCATCGCGTGCTCGCGGGAAGGGCAGCGCATCGCACGTTGCGCGGGCCTGCTGTATGACGAGTGCCAGTGCCTGGTGTTCGAAGCGGGCGTGTGGAGCGACTTAGGCCGCGCGGCGTACTCACTCGCGCTGTGCAACCAGGCGCGCAAGCTCTTTGTAGCCTGCACCGCTCTGGGCTCTCTGCTGGAGGTCGAAGTGCTTAACACACAGGCGGAAGTGCATTTCCAGAAGAGCGAGTATGCTGAGGCCCGCGCGCTGAATGCGGCTGTGGTGCGCATGACAGCGCCGACGCGCTCGCCGTACTATCACGCCAACGCCCTGACCAACCTGGCGCAGTTGGACGTTGCTACCGGTTGCGCCGACGAGGAAGACGCCATACGGCACCTATCCGCTTCAACGGAACTCTGCGCGCGCCTCGGCTGGGCGCGCGGGCTGCTATGGTGCGACATGGCAACCGCGAAGTGGGCGCTGCACCGTGGGGAGACGGCGAAGGCGCGTGCGTTGTACACGCGCTGTCTGGCGCGGAGACACGAGTGCGGGACGGACATCGTGGCTCTGTGCATAGGGAGCCTCGCAGACCTGCGGAGCGGGATGCACAGCCTGGACGAGACGTTCCGGTGGGCGGGCACGTACCTGGCACTGGCGCAGACGATTAAGGCGGTGGGGGAGACACACCAAGCGCTCCTGTGTCTCGGTGACATCTTCGTTGCACAGGGCGCGGACCAGACCGCGCTCAGTGTGTTCTACGTGGTGCTCGACGGCGCGACGGCCATGGATGTGCACCGTCGCCGAGCGGATGCTATGATGCGCATCGGGGATATCCTGGCGCGGCAGGGAGATGTGGGCGAGGCGCGGTGCATGTGGGCAGATGCACGTCCGCTCTTCGTGCGCTCATCGCAAAACCGGGATGTGCTCGCTATAGATGCGCGTCTAGCTGAACTCCCGATGGTGATGTAAGAGCCTGAACCGTCGCAGCCTGTAGATGGGCCGGAGAAATTTATAATAATGTCGTAGTAGCTGCAGTGACAAGTTTTCAAGTACCCACGTCTCTCCCAAATATCTATCCAATTTCTTAGTCTGACCGGCAAGACTAGCCGTTGGCGTCGAAAATACCAAAAAGCATGGACGTGAGCCTCCGAGGACGGGATTCGAATCGGCCTCGCGCGCACGGGGGACGCACCCGCCTCACGCTCAGATGTCCCCGCAGCAGTCGGCCGCCCAGAAATGCGCGCAGCCATCCATCCACACCACTTCTTGTCCATCACTCCTGCAGGCAGCCGCTCGTGTCCGCCGCAGCCACCGCCGACTTCACGCGTTTCGCTTCGGGCGAAGACGCGAGACAGGGAGACGGGAACGGACAAGGCGCGCGTGTGCGGGTGTGGGTGTTGATGGATGGACGGGGATACTCTCCCCGTCCGGACACAACACGAGGACGCGGCGCCGTCTCCTGCGCGCCGCGTTGGCTGGAGGAGCCGTCCCAGGTCTACGGGCGTCCGGGGCTGGTAGGAGGGCATCTGGCGCGTGTTGGAAGGATTCGGCGCATGTAAGTATCCGGGGCGGCGGGTGAAGAGATATCAACGTCTTGCAAAATCGCAAGACGAGAAAAAGGGAAGACGGCCGAGTCGGCGCTGGCCACCCCAACGCGCTGAGCACTGCCTACCAGGACGGGGACATCATACGACACGATAAGCATCGGGATATTCCAATCGCAATCTCCACCTCCACTCGCACGTCGAGACGACATCTATTTGATCTGCGACGACGTCCAACAGGCGCGCCAGCCGCAAGACAGTGACAGCAGCGCGTCCGTCAATACAAGGCACGCCTCGTCCCGGGTTGCACGGAGTGACGTGCACGCATCGGTTCTCGATGATGAGGCCAGCGCTCGACCACAACGAACAGCGCACGACACCGCCCGTGCATTTTTCCGCTCCCACAGAGATGCAGACGTCGGCGGGGGCGACAACCGCATGGAGTCGGTCGGCAGACAATACAGAGGAGCGTCGCAAAAACTCAGTGGAGGAGGGGCACAAACACTGCACGGAGAAGGCCTCCTTGACGATGACGCGCCAGTCACGCGCGCCATGGAGCGCAGGTGCGCAGGCGGGGAGGCGGGTGGTGGGCGTGTCGTAGTTATTGAAGATTGAATACCTGTGCCGTACGAACCAAATCCGTCTCTAATTCTAATTGAACAAGTCAGACGGAAGGAAGAAAAAAAAGGAAATAATGTACCATACAAAGAAGAGCGCACCAGTAAGGGCCAAAATATCACGGTGCTCGAAGACCGTCGTCGGTGGCTCCGGAAAAGTGTCACCCTGCAGTCTGTTTATATCCCCGATTTCATCATTCATGAGGACAATCCTCTTCCGCGCTGGGGGGACCCTGGCGGCCCAGCTGGACGGCGACTCAAGCGACTGCGGAATCCGCGCGCGCCGTCTTTCCTTCTCGATGTCCCGACACAACCCCATCTTCAAGCGGAAGTTGAACGCGCGCACCGGCTCCTCCTCCACGATGGCGGCGAGCATCGTATACCGATCCGGGTCCGCGTCGCGCGGGTCGGGCGACTCGCTGAGGCGCCACGTATAGCTGTACCATTGACATATGTACGTCGCTAAATCGTGCTTCATCTCGACCTCGTCCTGCATGCAGATGGCGTCGTACACGCGATACAGCGCACGCGTGCGCGTGTCCCGCGGCTTGGAGAGCAGGTGGTGCCAGAGGAGGAGGATTTTTTTCGTGACGTTTGTAGAACGCTCTGCGTCTCACGTCGAAATCGGTCACGGCGAGCGGTAGAGGAGGGGCGTTGGGGAGGTGCCATGGCATGGGGAAGAGCAAGTTAAAGTAGTGGACCATGGATGTGAACGGAATGCACTTGATGGATTATCAGAGCTGAACGTTGAAAGGCGGAGGAAAATAGGAGCAGACCCAGTAGTTGAGCCGGAAGAGCTGCTCGATAACCTGCGCGAGAAACGAACGCGTTAGCTGCGCGCGTGCTGGACGTAGAGGCGGGAGGTGGAGGCGGGCCCACGTGTGCGGTGGGCTGGGGTAGGTGGTGGCGGGTGGACACGGATGACAAGGCAGAGTTGGGCAACATCACTGGAGCCTTTGCGTCGTAGACGACCGTGCCCGCGATTGAGACGTTGCTGTCAGAGCGGTCGAGACAGCCGCCACGACCATACAGCGGCGTCGGGCAGGGCGTCAGTGGGCGCTGTTAGCTGATTCGATCCCTATGACGTCAGCAGCTCAGCACACCCGCTCACGTCGCTGCCGCCCTCAAGCTCGCCCGCCTTGGCCTCAAGACCGCCATCGCCAACCTCCCCGCGGGCGCCGACGCCCTGCACGCCTCGACGCCAAGCTCGTCGAGATCGTCGGCGATGCAATGGACGTAGCGGTCCGAACGGGCCTCGCCGCCGTGCAGAGCCTGCGCGACACCGTCTACGAGCACTGGAGCGAGGTCGGCATGTTCCTCAACAATGCCGGCATCAGTGGCCCCCCCGCGCAGGACCTCCTGGGACGACCTCACCAGCTGGCACGCTGTCTTCGCCGTCAACCTCTTCGGCGTGCTCAAAGTGCAGCAGACGTTCGTCCCGTCGATGCTGCACCAGGCCGCGATTATCAACACTGGATCAAAGCAGGACATTACGAACCCCCCGTGCGTCGCTAAGCCGCTGAAGCGCCTGGCGCGCGCAGCTGATTTGCAGATGGGAACGCTGCATATAACGCGAGCAAGGCCGCCATCACGAGCATGACTGAGGACTTGCGCACGAGCTGCGCGAGCGTCTGGCGAATGTCACTGCCCATTTCTTTATGTGAGTCCCGTTCTGCTTGGTCGCTTCTGGTGTTCTGGTGTCTACGTCCGCTTCCCGCCTTGGTGCTGTTCCAGCCTCCGCTGCGTGCCCGCGCCCGCGCCTCCCTCCTCGTGCCCTCGTTCTTCCTTTCTTCGCCCTTCCTACGTCTCCCTCTACTCCTCCCTTCTCCTCCACACGCGTACGTCCCTCCCCGCCGCGCGCCCTTCTCCGTGCGCTTGCTACTCCATCCTTCCTCCACCCCATCCACCCTGCCTTCTCCGCCCGCATGCATCCTCCCGCCCCACCCATCCATGTGCACCCATTTCTCCCGCCACCCCCTGCCGCGCATGCACATCTCGACGCATCCTCGCCCGCATCCTCCGCGCTCGGCGTCGCCACCTCTTCGCACCCCTTGCCTTCTTCCGACACCCCTCTCCCTCTCCTCCTCGTCACGCACACATATCCTCTCCGCACCGTCCTGGCACGCCGCCTCCCCTCCCTCCTCTCGTCCCATACGCATCCCATCATCCGTCCGTGCCCCTTCCCTCCATCTCCACATGTGTGTGCGTTGCATGCGTGCTCCGTCCCACCGCCCCCACCCCGTCTCCATCCCACCGTCCCAGCATTCCCCGTCCCTCCTTCCATCCCCCCGTCCTCCCTTCTCTTCGGACGCGCGCAGCACGGGCGGCCCTCGTGTATGTCGTGGAGTGTGGGGGGTGACGGCGGCGGAGGAAGAGAAACGTTCATGGCGGCTGACCGGTGTCACGAGCAGCTGACGCGCTGGCTCACGGGCGGGACGCGCCGCCGAGGACGCAGGACGGCCCATCGTCCAGGGGCGGCGGTGTTCGTGGCGTGCGGGTGGGGTGGAGCGGTGGGAGGGTGTGCGGCGGGGCTGACCAGCGACCGGCGCGCGCGGGCTTACGAGCGGCTGACACGCTGGTTCATGGGCGGGACGCGCCACCGAGGACGCAGCACGGCCCATCGTCCACGGGCGGCGGCGGGGCGTGCTGGGGCGTCACGTCGTTGAGAGCGGGCGGTGTATTGCGGTGGAGCGTCGCGGCGAAAGCTGGGCCGAAGTGGGGCGTGTGCGGTGACTGGAAGGGCAGCTGGCTCGCGCAGCGGGCAAGGACGCCGTCGTGGCGTCGTGGACGGGGTGTCGTCATCGAGTGCGGGGGCGGAGTATCCCCCGCGGACGACGAGGAGTATATGCGAGTGCCCACCGCAGGGTTGTCGACGTGTACTCGGTCAGCGTCGGCGCAGGCGGGCGAGGGCAGGGACGTGTCGTGTCGTGTGTGGGGCAGGACGGGGGGAGGAGCTGCTTGCGAAACTGTGACGGGTGCGGTCCCAGCGGCTGACGGGCCCACCGGAGTAGCAGATGGCACCGGTCGCTGTCGCTGCCCTGTGCGGCGCGGAGTACGCGATGACCGTGGAGTGGGATGCGGGCGCCACAAACGCAGGGCGCGGCGTACGGCCGCAGCGCTCATGGTGTGCGCGGGCGGCGGGGTGGAGTGCGGGGGACGGAGTGGGGAGAAGATGAAGGATGAGAGACGTGAGCGGTCGGTTAGCCACATCGCGAGCGGTTTTTTTAAAATAAACAAGTTTATTTCCCCTCCAGTGCGTACACTATGGTAGGATAATACCGTACATATATACATAGCTCTTGGGATACACAGGTGTACGAGTGAGACCTTCGGCAAGGCTCACTGGCAGAGACAACGGGTTGTCTCCGAACGGGGTTCCTGACCCCGCATTGATAGGTTAGTGGTATACACCACCAAGCAGCCGAATTGTTGGTCTGATAAAAACAGTGATCGTTTGAGCGATAATTAGAGAGAATCTGCCTTGAATATTATTGTGAGGTTGTGTTAATGTTCGCCAGCCAACGTGCAGTGTGTTCATCTCATGTGAATGAGGATATCCCGATGTCAGGTGGTCTCTCACAGATTGACAGTGACAATCGGATCCGAGCCGCTTTGGAGCTGCTCTGCTCCAGGTCATCGCAGCATCTACTCGTTTTTCTTGCCAGTAAAGACGGAAATGCACCAGGAGTCCGCGAGTAATATCGTGATTGTGGGTACGGCGCCCCATCTCTTGCAAGCCTGGCTCACAGATTTCGCAGGAGGCTTAGGGGGTAAGGGCGGAAAGGGCGCCATGCGTGGTGGCGATGGTGGTCGCGGCGAGGGACCGAGGCTGTTGAAAGAGGATGTCTTTCTGTTTGCCAGTATCAACGGTAACTTGAGAGCGGCCAACCTTCTTCATCCAAATCGTTGACCTCTACCAGGCGGGACCGGCGGTGCGGGCGGTGAAGGCGGCGCAACGGGGGGCTCTGGGGGAACAGGTGAATCGCCACGACTTGCGGAACCCCTCGTGCCCCCTGGCACGCGCCTGCCCGATGATCTGTCCGTGCAAGACTTTTGTAAAAAATACGGGCTTCACCATGCTCTCATCTCATTTCTTGAGGAACAAGGATTCACGACAGTGGGGGCCCTTGCCTTCCTGAATACTTTCACCTTGGAGGATGCCGGATTGCGAATGGGACAGATTGCTGAGCTGAAGAATGCGCTGAACAAACTGGTGGACGATGATGGATGGTGAAGGGACCAATGTCTATTTCACCCAATGGGCAATTACCTCTTGACGAAATAACCAGCTTTCGTGTGGTCGTCTTTTCCCCGTTCATGCTGTTTGAACCCTGCGTGCAATCCGTTCTTGACAGCTTACCCTTCACTGGCACCCCCACCACGCGCCACCATCCTCCTTTCTTTTTTCTCCCGACCACCATCATTTGCGCTGCTGTCTCCACTAGCGGGATGGGGAGCTTCTGCCGCGCAGCGTGAAGGTACCGCAAGACGTCGTCCCCGATTGGATCCCAAACGCCGCGCAACGGTAGAGACGTTGCAGAGAGTTGTTACGTTGCAGGAACACAGTGGATTCGTGAGGGCAGACCTGGTGTTTTTTCTTTTTCTTTTTTTCTTTTGAGGTTTAATATCCATTTCCTCCGCCGCTCATCGCGCTACTCGTCCTTGTTATCCCCGCTATTCCCGTCTACCACTACCCACCCTTCTCCCGCTGCTCGTCTTTTGCTTCTGTCATCGCTATCCCATCCTTTCTTTCCGCTCTGTGTCGTTCGAATGCGCGCCCATTTAGAATTGGAGTGTCAAAAATTTTGGCCGCACCCCTATATGTACTCCGGAAAAGCGATGAGCTGACTCTGAATCAATTACAAGCAAGGGAATTCAAAGAGCCGTACTCCCGTAAAATAATGCACAAGTTATGTGTTTTACTGGGCCACGCCTGTGAAATGCCCCAAAAATGGCAAATGCAGTTTGCCGATCGCCATCTGGCCTCTGAAATTCAGTACCCCTAAAGATGTGTTAAAATAGCCCAAAATTTTGGCCACTCGTCCTTCCTCCTCTCCCGCTCATCCCGCTCGTGGCGTTCACGGAGGTGGTCGTGTGCATAGAGACGTGCGCCGTGGATGTAGACGGGATGTGCCACCGTCATTTCCGCCGCGTCACGTCACTGCTCCCGAGACGGACGCTGACGACGAGGATCAGGAGACGGTGTTGCAGGTAGACGAAGGTGCGCAGCGTGTGCTTATCGTCATGAACCCCATGCTGCCTCGGCTAGGACGCGCCTCGGGCCAGGAGGGATGAAGGGCGGGTATGCCTCCTCGTACCTGTCGTCTTGCTCGTTCTCGCGGTAACGACTGTTCTCCTGCTCGTGCTCGTGCTTGGGCGAGAGACGACGCGTTGGTGGAGAGAATGTGCTGCGGGAGGACACCGCGTTGGGTGCGGCGGGGATGTGGTGACGATCGTTCTCGTGCTCGTCGTTCTCGTCGTCGGGGTGGGGAGCGAGAGGTGGGGGTGCGGCACGAGCAGGCATTCGACGCACATATACCTCAAGGCTATATTCCTTCTTCTCATCGCTTGGGGGATGATTCGTTCCGAGGACGCGTCGCCGCTGGTTGCTGCTTGTGCTTGTGACAGAGGGGATGGTGGACATCTGCTGCAGGACGAGGAGCTGCAGGGGATCGTCGGGCGGCTCGTCGCTGTGCTCGTGTTCATTGGCGCGCGGGACCACAGCGAGCCCTGCTCTCTTCCCCTGATACGGGGATGACCGAGGTTCGCGGGTGGGGATGGGGCATGTCCGAGGTGCTCGTCCTCGTTGGCGCGCGGTACGACGACGACGACGAGGAGGAGATGCTACAGGACGAGAAGGGACGTGCCACCAGCTGCTCTCTTGCCCTGGTATGCGGGGCAACGGGGATAATACGAGGATCAGAAGAAGGGACCGACGCGCCGCGGGTGGGGACGATGTGGGGCGTGTCCGTGCTTCTTCCGTTCATGGCGCGCGCGACGACGATGACGACGAAGAGGAGGTAATGTGGCACGGCGAGCACATGGATACGGAAGACGAGCACGTCCTCGTCGTCCGTCGCTTCACGACGCATACTTAGGGTCTTGCTCCCAGTCCGATACGGGAATACGACGTGCTTCGGGCCAGGAGGCGATGCAGCACTCAGGAGTCAAGGCAGCAGATGGTGGGGCTGCTCGTGCTCGTGTTCGTGCTTACGTGGAGGTGTTCTCGCGGGAGGAGGGGAGAGTGGCGCGTACTGCTACCTCGCGCGCAGGCGTTGCCAGTCAAAAAGGGCCAAAGCAGACCGCCACAGAGCTCCGCCACCAGTGATCAAAAAAAATCAGTCTCCTACCCAGCCGCGGTTTCGAGGTTCATAAGACAGAGTAGCGGTATTTTAATAAAGCAGCTAAGGCCGACAGGCGGCACGGCCCATTACCGAGATTTGTTCGTTCTGTGGTTAGACTTTGATCGTACCACCCGAACTCAACTCGGATGATCCTTGTGCACTAGCCAAACTACTTGGACTCGGCTAATATTAATGCGCTCGGTGCAAGATTAAATGATTGTCGACAGTTGAATCAGTATTATGTATGAATAGTAAAGATTTCCGAAATCTCCTGCGTGTCAAATTCGCCGATCGAGTTCTTTCCAGCATACCAAATACCATATTCAACATCGAACAATGTGTTCGACGTCCTTCTGCCAACGGGTACAAACATACAGAACCCGTGGCCATCTTCATGCCCTCCAATTCGCTTGCAAGTCTGAAATCCTCCTTCGTCCTGTTGCTATTATTGCAAGTCGAACCTTATTGTTTCCGTCTTTCCCCAAATTACCTATACCCGGTTTCATCCACCCAATTATGTCCTTATTATCACAAACTCCGCTTTCATCTTTCATCTTTTGTGCAAAATTATCTTCACCCCAACTTCTTAGTTAACCTGAAAGTCAAAATTATCTTCACCCCAACTTCTTAGTTAACCTGAAGTCAAAACCCCGCCTTCAGTCCGTAAATGTTGGCTCGAACACCCCTGGCCGGTCATCCAAAGCAGCCAGCTATCTTTCAAAAAACTGCGCCTTTGTCCGCCAAGTTTCCTCCAAGATTATCTTGACCCGCGTTCATCCTACTTACCCAGCTCCAAATCCAGAACAACGGCCTCATCTCGCAAATGGTGCCTTGATTCAATATATTCCAATACTCTAGCTTCATCATTTCGATATGGACCTTACCCAATTCAGCTAGTGGCCTTTCCAGCTAACTGATCTTGAACCCATTCGGGATTTGATCATGCCTGTGATACAGGTTCAACTGAAATTAATTGGGGCAGTGCCCTCATCTTGGATGCCCCAGCCAATTTCATTGAGTGTTTCCTTCATTCAGAGTGGTATCTTAACCGCTGTAATTTCATCCAGTTTTCCCAAAAAGTTACTTTCCCCGCATAAAAGTATTGGGGTTATGTTTGAGTTCAACATCTCACAGGTAACAATTGAACAGTTGAGTGGAGACCTGAATTTCTAGATGGACCTGTGGAGTAAATGACATCACACAGCCCAGGCAACTAATCCAGTTATGTGGCCGTTTGACATGTACTTGTCTCGCGGGGTAGAAGCATCAGTTGTTATCCAGACGCAATTGAACCTTGAACCATGAATACCGCATGATGAGAAGCGACCACAATCACAAGGCACATGGGCAGGATGACAAGGAGTCTTCACGGTGTAACTACTTACTCTGAGGTTGTTCATTGGACCAAGATTCAATGGGCAACCCCAGAGAAGCCACACAAGCCCATGCCACAGGCATTGTTGAATCACAAAAGGCGTAGATAGAAGCAGAGTGGAAAGACACATCCATATTGCACTGAGACCGCGTTGGAATAGCAGACCATATTGGACCCAAATATAACAAAGAGTTCTGTTTCAAAAAATTCCGCCCTCAGTGAGCCACATTTCACCATGAGTCCAAACTGCGGAATAGACTGCACTTTAAGGCTTTAAGGCACACAGAGTCGAAAATTTACCCCATGAATTAATGGCTTGGAGGGCATCACAAGAACACTGTGGCCAAATTCAGAGGTGACTGGACAATTCTTGACTATTCTTGAACAACTTTTTCCAGAGAACCAAGAATACAATTGTAGGAACTGCTGGGCGTATAAGGCAGACGGGTTGAGTGTCACAGGAACCACATTCCGGGTCATTGAAATGCAGAGAAATACAGAGCCTAAGGTACAGAGCAGATGAAAGGATCGAGAAGAATCTCATAAACAGGATTACGAGCCTGCCAACGGCAATCATCGGCAAAACCATCGGCTTGCACAAGCCGAAGCATTTTGGCGGAGAGAAAAGGTGATTACACGAAAAGTGCTGACAAAAGTGTGATGCACGGCCAAAATCTAAAAATCAGGCTCTCTAAGACCCTTACCTTACGGTAACGGGAATTGAGATCTCAGGCGCAGTGACATTTTTGACGTGTGACTAAAGAAACGTGATGTTATAGAGTGACAAAGCTGGACAGCGGCTGAAAGAAAATATATACAAACAACATAGCCACAATTTCACGAAATCCCACAGAAAGTCATTGCAATCCCTTCTTTATGTAAAACAAAATGTGATTAGAGGTCAAGGATACAGATGGGATGCACATAAGCTCCATGAAAAAATTGTAGGTCCCAATTTGACCTTTGCGAGACTTGTTGTACCGAAAACACCCTGAAACCGTGATTTTCTGTTGACACTGCCGAACAAGGCTACAATAAAATAAAAAAAACCACACAGGCACTTATGCAGCCCTATGTAAAGTGCTGGCTTCTGAAAAAAAAATCGTATGAGGGAGCTCAGAATGATTTTGATACATAATTTCGTGAAGTTGTGGCTATGTTGTTTGTATATATTTTCTTCCAGCCGCTGTCCAACTTTGTCACTCTATAACATCACGTTTCTTTAGTCACACGTCAAAAATGTCACTGTGCCTGAGATCTCAATTACAGCTGTTTCCGAAAAGCTTGACACTCGCGAATTTTTTTGGCTCTCAACCAACTTTTGATGGAGGGCGAAGGATTACTGCTTTGGGCTAGCCGAGCGTAGCCGAGCTACGCCAAGCCGAGACCACAAATGCGAACTTGCAGTCAACTATACAATCCAGATGTTTTCTTGCCCAGGCTTCATACACCAAACATCTTCTGTAAGTGTTCTGACCACTTTTCAGGCAAGCAGAATATTTTGAGGACAAGTTTTGAGGTAGGCTGCGAATGGCAGCGAGAGCATTGCCGACGGCAAGCGCAGCACATGACTGATCGGAATCCCAAACCAGGCAATCCTTAGCACTCGATCAAAAGTTGGTTGCGAGCAAAAAGAAATTGTGAGTGTC
The DNA here is from genome assembly GCA_029204085.1 of Mycena sp. CBHHK59/15. Classification (NCBI taxonomy): domain Eukaryota; kingdom Fungi; phylum Basidiomycota; class Agaricomycetes; order Agaricales; family Mycenaceae; genus Mycena; species Mycena sp. CBHHK59/15. Next base: position 12,474 of record JARGXW010000582.1, read on the forward strand.
AAGCTTTTTGGAAACAGCTGTAAAATACCTCTATACTCTGTCTTATGAACCTCGAAACCGCGGCTGGGTAGGAGACTGCAAAAAAATTATAATCCACAGAAGACTCGGAAGTAACAATTCCCAGCACCGCGGGGAATCTTCGGCATTGTGCAATGCTGTCGTACATCCGCACCGACGCAGGCTGTCCGATATTCTCCACGGGCACAGATGGATCCCATAACCACTTGAGGAAATTAAACACTGTATGCCCTCTTGGACATATTTCCCTCCAATATCCACTATGGACACCAAAGGCGACCAGGCATTTATTCTCCGTGCTTCGAACCTTCATAAAGACCTTTTTCTTTCCCGTGGCATCGTTAGGACGCACCCAATATTGTGCAGAGAAAAGGTACATTTGTTTACACTGCATTCAGTAGCTTCATACTATGCATTCGGTATGTCACAGTTAAGACCTGAGCGTCCACTCTCGGTATGAAGAGAGGGATTGGGTAGTGCTCGTAGTAGATCTCAAAAGATGATGGAATAAAAGGTTAACTACGACAGCGCAAAAGCTACTCTACTTATACTGTCTAGAGAACCGTGTGAACTAATCTATATATACTACAACTACCCTTAACCACATGTTCTCAATGTCCTTGCTTCATCCTCATGTCCTGATGTCATCTCTGACATCATTGTGACGTCATTTCATCGTCATCCCTTCCCTCGGGCCGGTCTTATTCATAGCCTCTTTGTCATCCAGCGCTTAGATCTCAGGCGCTTAGATAAGCGTTGGAACGATAGATCTTATCTAATCGTGACACGGTAGCTTCAAGACAATTCATTCAGGACCAATATCATAATCGTCGAGCAACTTCGCTAGCGCCATCTTCAGCTCAGCAATGTGGTCCTTTCGTAAGCCAGCATCCTCCAGAGTATATGTGTCCACAAGGGAAAGAGCCTTCACCGTCCTGAATCCTTCACGGGCAAGGAATGAAGCGATATCAGCGGAAAGGTCGTATCTTTCACAAAAAAATTTCAAGCTGAGAGTAGGCAGGAGCTTCTGTGGGGCACGAGCGGCTCCGCAAGCTGTAGCCATTCGGCGCTCGTTTCCCCACTCTTTGTGCCGCCTTCGCCGCCTTTACCGCCGATCCCACCTGATAGAGGTCAGACGACTTGGATGAAGACGGTTGACACTGACAGCTCACCCTGAATACTGGCAAAAAGATTGGCATCGTCTTCTTGCACCAACCTCGGTCCCTCGCCGCGACCACCCTTGCCACCTTGCCCGGTGAAACTGGCTCCACCGGGTCCTCCTCTGCCTCCTGTGACATTTGTGAGCCTGGTGAGTCGAAGAGATGGGATGCTCTACCCCAAATCACTGGTTTGTTCCTAATGTGCGGCATGGACAGCGAGTGTATGTGGTCGGCGAGGTTGCAGCGAGGTCAGTGTTTGTGGTGTCAAGATAATTGATGCGGCGATGCCTGTCATCCGCATGTTTGATGTTGTCGATATCCGGAACCAGGGCTAAGGCGGCAGCAGTGCCCAACAACTACCACGATAAGTTACAACACCGTAAGTACTTATCAAGTACCAGAATTCCGTCGGGGCCTGTCGGGGTCCGAAGAGTCCTGTCGAGACAATATCTTATGTGAACGATAAGGGAGGAACATCACAAAAGGGAGACTTCGTGGAAAAGTGTGCAGTCCTATCGGATGCCGGACGGAGGTCCGACTCGGGGACCGACGGAGGGAGTGGACTTGGCTTCAGCTCGTGCGCTGCGCCCTTCTCTACACCCAGTGTCCAATTTCGGAGGAGGGCGGAAGACCGAGAGGAAGAGAACTGAGAAGAGGGAAACTTAGTCGATATTCAAACTGACTAGAAGCGAGAGTACATCGAGCTATTTAAATGATATCGTAGTGTAATTAATCATCGGAGGCCGATAGGCTCCGCAATGGGAATGAGTATGTATGAGTCAATGTAAGTCAATGCTGTGTCGGCGGACGTCGGAAGTCCGAGGTCGCCGACGAAGAAAGTCATAGTGATTCATAGGGAGTCTTGAGCATATGGTGAATGAAGTAGCCAATAAGAATGGGGACGTTACGATTCGGCGATCCTCGGAGGCCGAGGGAGTCCGATGTCACGGTACGTGACAGTGTTATATCCTGAGCCAGAATGAAGATGACCAGCCCGGCAGAGCTCCGGAACCGGAAATTGATCCGGAAACGGAAATTGATCCGGATAACCGGAACAGGACCGGAGACACAAAGTCGGCTTTTCTCGCAAGCACCACAGCTCAGAAGGGTGTGCGACTGTCTGGGGAGGAGCCGAAAATAAGAGAAGGGCCAGAATGGCGAAGAAGAGCAACCGGCGGCCGACCGGAAGTCCGGGGGGTCAACCAGAGGTAGACCGGAGATGAACCGGAAGACCGGTAATGGACCAGAGATGAACCGGAAGACCGGTAATGGACCGGAAGGAAGATCGAATGAAGAAGAAGACATCCAAGGGTCTGAGTTTACCCTGGAGTCGAGTCGCAGACGAGACGAGAAGTTTAAGACTCAGTCCATGAAAGGAAACACGGAAACAACATTAATTTTCCAGATGAAGTACTGGAAGTATCTAAGACATATTTATACTACCAAACTGATTGTTGATACTAAAAAGGAATGAGAGGAGGAAAGACAATAATGGTGGGAAGGATTGGTAAGTCAGGAATAAAGGACAATAAGGGATTCATGCGACCGGAGTCAGATGGTGTCGGAAGAAGTGATGGTTATGTAATCAACCATGAGAAGAGAAGTCCAAGACAATAAGTCAGAAGAACAGAAGTACGGATAAACGGGAAAACACTTAGTAAAGTGTTATAGCGTCATAGGCCCGATGATTCAAGATGATCCGAATCATTCCGAGATACTCCGGGTTACCGGAAACCGGAGTGTGACCGGATTGTGACCGGAGTGTGACCGGAATCAAGATGCACAGATATAACAGACAGTACTTGTCGAATACTGGGACATTGTCGTCTTGTTCAATGTCTAGAGACTCTACTTAGATTGCAGATTTTGCCTCTACTTATTTGACGGTGTGCCTGTGTGCCACCAGGTGCCACCCAGCAGATTTGCAGCAGATCTAAAACACGGATACGTTTTACGTACATTTTTTGCTTTGGTGACACAGGCAACTGACAATGACATTGAACAGGTGCTTCATTCATGTCACATGATCATCGTGTCCTTCTACAAGGCAACTCACCATGACTTCCAATGGTCCAGCAAACACAGTAAGGTATTACCCACAATGACGGCTCGATGGGACTAACTTTCTGCAGCAGGTCGACAACCAAGACCAACGAAGCACGGGGCTAGTCGGAGACAGCGCCGCTGGCAAAAAAAATGCACCAGATCCTCTGAATCTCAACCTACCATTCTCGGTGTATTGCGACAACACGGCAGAGGTCTGGAAGATGTACATGGATCAGGCCACTATTGAGGACGAGAAGCTTGCGAAAATACTGAACAGCGACCTGGATCCGCTCCTCTTATTCGTAAGCTCAGCCCGAGTACTTCATGGGACACTGGGGTGATTCAAATGCTCCCTAGGCTGGCCTCTTCTCGGCGATACTATCTGCATTTCTTATTGAAGTCCGCAAGGGGCTGCAGGAAGACCTTCAAGACAAAGCAAATCAACTCCTTACCGCTCTCGTAGAAAACCAGCATAACTCAGGCACCAAATCCTTTAAATCTACTTCAACCTCGCACTGGGTCAACGGCCTCTGGTTTTCAAGCCTCATGCTTAGCTTGATCAGCGCTCTCGGCGGCACTCTTGCCAAGGGATGGATCACTGATTTTTCGCTGTCTGAGCCCGGGTCGTACTGGACCCACGCTGCAGTGCACCATCGTCGTTTCATTGGCATGCAGAGCTGGCATGTGAGGTGGATTACCCAGAGCCTCTCGTTCCTCATTCACATCACATTCTTCCTCTTCGGGGCTGGGCTTGCGGTTCTACTTTTCGGGGAGGAGAAGGTAATCGGGGGGCTTATTTTAGCCACGACTTCCCTGCTTCTTCTTCTGTATCTCGTCAGCACGATTCACCCCATCTGCATCGACGAATCCCCTTTGGCATGCCGCTATCACGTCCACTCCGACGACTGTTCGTGCTCCAACCGGCCCCAGTCGCAGAAATTCCTGACCTCTCGGTTGATGATCATGTGTCACGTACCGTGACATCGGACTCCCTCGGCCTCCGAGGATCGCCGAATCGTAACGTCCCCATTCTTATTGGCTACTTCATTCACCATATGCTCAAGACTCCCTATGAATCACTATGACTTTCTTCGTCGGCGACCTCGGACTTCCAACGTCCGCCGACACAGCATTGACTTACATTGACTCATACATACTCATTCCCATCGCGGAGCCTATCGGCCTCCGATGATTAATTACACTACGATATCATTTAAATAGCTCGATGTACTCTCGCTTCTAGTCAGTTGGAATATCGACTAAGTTTCCCTCTTCTCAGTTCTCTTCCTCTCGGTCTTCCGCCCTCCTTCGAAATTGGACACTGGGTGTAGAGAAGGGCGCAGCGCACGAGCTGAAGCCAAGTCCACTCCCTCCGTTGGTCCCAGAGTCGGACCTCCGTCCGGCATCCGATAGGACTTCACACTTTTCCACGAAGTCCCCCTTTTGTGACGTTCCTCCCTTATCGTTCACATAAGATATTGTCTCGACAGGACTCTTCGGACCCCGACGGGCCCCGACGGAATTCTGGTACTTGATATCATGACAGTTCCCAGGCCAAGGTGTGCACATTGGCCTGGTTAATTACGCTGGCTACCGACGTAGAAGTACTCCAGGCATCTATCCGCGCAATAGCGGGTCTTCCTTACACTACTGGCGTTCGGAAAGAGCTTTTGCCTTGCCGTGGTATACTTGCTAACCTCCTGGGTAACTTATCCGACCTGGAGATGGTTTTCCAGTTGTACGCAATTTTGCACCTAGTCCGGACCGAACCCGAGGACTCGGACAAGAGCTACGAGGTGTCGATTTGGCAGTCGCTCGAACCTCTGATTAAGCCTCTGGGTGTACTTTCTGCGATTGACCCCTTTCCGCAAGGGATCCGGCAGATTGCACTCACCGTGCGAGGCCGCATTTCATTGCTCACAGCCGGTGACTGGAATGATACTTCCACTGCTATGATGTTCCACACCGACATACCTATTCTAATGCGGTCATGTCCGGATGGTAATCTCAAGAAGATGCTGAATGAGGTGCTTGTGTTGGTGGTTTGTTTACTTTCTTCTTGCGAGTTTTTTTCTAGAAAATAACTGTATACTCGTAGCGGTGCAGGACTGAAGGAACTCAACCCTCATCTGCTGATGCCTCTCCTGCTGGTGAGTCCTGCAATTGTGTAAGATGTGGGTACTGACCCCGATACTTCATGCAGGCTCGAGATTTGGCATCCCGATCATCTTGGACAGAATCAAGACTGATTCAGATGTCATCCAAACGAAATTTATGAAGTTTCTATCTGACTTCGCTTTGGATTGTACGTTAATATCTTCCCGTCATTTGTTTCCTGGATTGAAATGACGGCCAGCCCAATTCAAGGCCGCCCTCAAGCAATATGCGTTGCAAATAGCAGAAACACTGGATTCGAAGCTTCTACATCCACGAACACCAGAGACAATTATGACATTTGCGAAGCGCGGTACTGCCACCTCCGCGCCATTCGCTCACGTTTCGAAAGAACTGTTTCCTGATCTAGTAATCAAACATTTGATCACAAAACTGGTTAGCCGGCTGGACGACAGCAATGAGGTGTTCATTGAGTCCGCTCTCAGAATACTCGCTGCACTTACAGATCACTGTAAGACGACTGGTGTGCTGTAACCACCAGGCCACTCATTTTTATTTGCTAGCGGGACATCACGTGGACATTTCGAAATCGTCAATTCGAAACCTCCTGAACGATCTGATGAATCGAGATGCAGCTACACGAGCTTGGATAGTCACAAATGTCGCGAAATATGGTATGAATCACCGCTTGTTCGACCCCATTCCTGACGCTTTCCTAGATCCACTTCTTGCCATGGTCGTTGTGCCGTCTGAGGCCATTCCGGAACTCTTTGCCATGCTGAAGTCAAACGAGAATATACGAGATGCATCCATCCGCATTCTTGCAATAGCTGCCGAAGACGGTAAAATTCATGGTTTGCTAATTGTTGTTCGCTCACCTGTTGCTACTAGTGGCAGATCATACGAACATCAGTGAAAATCATACAAACATCATTGAACAGGTGAATAATATGTTGGAAGTAACCGGTGCAGCGGCACAAGACTTGGCTATCGGAACCCTCGCAAAACTAGCAGAAAATGGTAGGATGCATCATCTCCTCTCTGCCAATCGCTCACTGTAGCTAGTGCAACTCCTCAATATCTTCTCAAAGTATGACATATTTGCAAAATTGTTGGACAGGCTGGGGACCACAGATGTGCCAGTGGCACGCCATGATGTCGCCACACTCAAGAAGGTTGCGGACTATGGTAGGATTCATCGTGTGTACACCACCGTCCCCTCACGTTCAACTAGAACAACTTATTGCGGTCATCGGATCACACAAAGACACCACTCAAACACTGCTCACAATGCTACAGAACAAATTGCCGCGTGTACGAAAGTTGTCCGCATGCAAACTCACATAATTTTCAGAAGAGCGTAAGATCCTTCGCTTGCTGATTGCCATTCCCTCACTTGTTGCTAGAGGACCTTCGCTCCTTCATCGTTTCATCGGAAGTAGTTACAAAACTGGTCACTGATGTACAAGAGGTCTCCATCCGCGTACTCGCCGAAGTTGCAGTATACGGTGGGATCTGTGGTTCTCTCCATATCATTTGCTCACTTTTTGCTCGTAGAACCTCAGGCGGTCGTCGACACTAATGTTGCCGCGACTCGATAAGTCGAGTCGCGACTCGGGAAGTCGACTCAAACCCGGGTTTGACTCGACTCGACTCGACTTGGAACCGCCAAAGTCACTCGAAGTCGACTTGAGTCAACTCAAGTCGATGAAGTCAAGACTTTTTTTGGATAAATACTCAGACCAATACACAATGTCACCTAGATACATAAAAAGAACGGGAAACTGTCCTAATTATTTACGGGAACCCAAGAGCAAGCTCAATCACCATTCTCCTCCGGCATTTCAAAGTATGGAATCTCTGCGAAGTCGCAGCTGTCTGAAATCTCCCTCCTAATAACTTTTCTGTGCTCATCATCGCCTGTGGATGCTAAAACCCGCAGCCAGTCTTCTTCGTCATCAGCAACAATGGCAGACTGCCATTCAGACATGAAGTTCAGCCTTGATTTTTTGAAATGGAACTTCAACATCTGAAGAGCCTCCATTAGCATGGGACTAATGCGGTTTCGTCGTTTCGTATCAGTCTCAGCTGATGATGAAAATACTCTTTCGGACGGCACAGAGGTCGCCTGGACTGCGGCGTAGTCGGTGAAGAGGCGGTAAATTCTGGGCTACGTTGTTTTCCCATGATTCTATATAATAAGAGGTTCAGCAATTGTTGCTAGATTGCATATGAGCTTTAAACCAGGGACGCACCATCCAATAGCCAATCATATCGGTTGAGGCCTTGGGAGGGATCACACTATGCTTGTAGTGCCTCACCTCTTCTTCAATTGACTGGTTCCCACCGGTTCTTCCTGTCGAAAAATCGAGAGACTGTTTGGAATGACGATAGCGCTGTGTCACATTTGCTATTCCTGTGTGCACTGGTGTACCCAGAGTTCGAGAACAAGATGGTGCACCAATGCTGGAATCTGATTCAGATCCCACAGGAGAGCTTGAGCCGGAAGCATTCTCGCCGACTGCGGCCTCGTAAGCTTCAAGCTTCAAAATTTTCAGTGCTTATTTCAGGGGCTCGGATAAAGTTGCAAACCTTGTCAAAAATGATTTTCCTTGCCATCGCTTGATCCACAGCGGACCAATTCTGCTTGATCCATTCCAAACGAATGGACGGATTGATGACTAGCACCAATTGTGTATTCAGAGAGGACCTCCCAAAAAAAAAAACAGGCTGCACTTACACATCGAAACAATATATGCATCAGTGTCACTGAACCTGTTATAATATTTGGCAGTGACATCCAGGCCGGGCCGGATGAATTGTGCGACATTTTCAGCTTGCAACTCGCGTTCAGCAACCATCAATTTCCACGAAGACATGAAGAGCTCGAATGCGGGGATGGCACCAGATAGAATTGGTGTGTTCTCTGCAGACATAGCAGTTTGAACAATGTGAGGTTGCTAGATAAACCTCAGAATCGATTCCATCGAAGTGGTTAGGAATACCTGAAGTATCAACTCCATCAACTCCAACCGATTCCAATGCCGGGTTTCCAACGGGTGGTTGAATTGACGAGCATCATGGTTCAAAGTGAAAAACTGCTGCACAGGCTGTGTGGCCAGTTCATCAGTTTGAATGTTGTATGACACAAGGCGACTCACCTCTCGCAAGTATCGAAGCCGACGAAGCTTGTAAAACACGGAATCCCACCGTGTTTTGACATCTGGCAAAACCGTAACAGAGGCGAGTACTACTGGTTGCTTGACAACTCTATTCTCGACCAAAGCAACCTGCGTCCAAAGTGAATTGGTATTGCCTTGTTTGATAATGTCGAGAAGCTGATCGCGACATTGGCCAGACTTGCGAATAAAGGCCACAGTTTTACGGGCCCGACGAATGGGACCAGCCTTGCGTGTAGTTCGTGTCTGCCGGAAATTGACTGCAGGAGTATCGTCATCTGTGCCAGTCTCTGTTCCAGGATCCGTTTCTGTATCAGAGTGGGTGTCTTGGTCGTTGTCCCTCTCCATCTGGCGTATCACAGCCTGGGAGCATAAATTGATGATGTGCGCGAAGCAGCGAATATAATTATTTTTAGCATCAAACTGAACACCAATGCCGTTCAAAAGTCTGGCAAGGTGAACCATGAACGATCCATTGTTTGATGCATTGTCCAGAGTGAAGTGCCCGACCTAGAAATAGGTGACCAGTGCACGAACGAAGTGTGGGTTTACCTACCTTGCGCTCAATTCCAGCGAGCTGAAGGATATTGAACACAATTCGTGCGAGCCATTGGCCGCTATGTGCACCCCGAATGCGCCGAAATGCCAGTAAAGCTTGGCATAGCACAGCCTGATTGTTCTCCCCCTTGTGGCTCAGCCAGTGAGCCGTCAGGGCAAGGAATGGATGTAATCCGTTGCTGCTCCAGATATCAGCCGTAAAGCTGATCAGACCGATAGCATTCTTGAAAAGTTTGTTAGAGTGGTATTGAACTTATAAATAAGCCACGTACACCCAACTCGGCTTTGAGTTCGGTATAATAGAGAATCCAGGCATCTATGATGAGATTCCGGAGCTTTGTTCGATGAATAATGTTGTTGTCCGTCAGGGTCTCCCGCAGAAGCAGGAGGAGATCCCGAAACTCGCGATTTTCAATCAAGTTGATTGACTTGAAAAGAAAGCAGAGTCAGCATTGGCCAATAGAGAGAATGATATTGACAGACAAGATTGTTTGATATGATGACCTTGACTAGTTGATCTGTGAGGTTTTGAACTGAGAAGGGAAGGCGCTGTAACTCCTGTGCACGCTGTTTTGCCAGTTGTTTGTTGCGCTCTGCAGGAAGTTTATTCTCCCAGCCATATTTTTCAACAGCTGCAAGATATTCAGGAGCATGAGATTGGAGATGCTGGTGGCATGTGGTAAGGCTGGATGCAGCAGCGTAGATTTGTCTGGCCAATTATCAGTCCAATTTTCGGTTATTAAATAATGATATTCACCCGCAGATCCGACACTTTTGACCGCTATCGAGAGTGTGGATGCCAAAGAAGTATTTGCAATCAGCGGATTTCATCTGTCCTAAAGTTTGCGGCTCTGGCCAAGCATAGCCATCAGCGTCACATTTGTATCCATGCCACTTGTCAGCAGGCTGTATCGCAGTTTGGTTCGAATGAGTGCCGCGACGAGCAGGTGCCGCAGATCCGGTGCCACGCCCACGACGTGATGTCCGAGGTGCAGGATGGTTTTCATTGAGTTCTTCATCATCGGAATTCAGAATAACAAGCGGCCCGGGTGCCATTGGTGCTGCACTACGAGTTGTATGGCGAACTTGGCGAACCGGATGCTCGTCTGAATCAGAGTCAGAGTCCCCTGCTGGTTCGAACTGGATGTTACGCAAACGTGGACCAGGGCTGGCCATGGCTGTCTGCTGTGTGAATTGTGCTGCTAATCGGCTCGCAACAACACGACCAGGAGTCTGTGATGGTTGATTCAATGGTGTCGACGGAGGGGACTGCGGAGCCGATCTGGGTGTAACCTGGTACAGTGAAATTAAATTATGAATGCACGGTTTAAGAGCAAAACAGATACCGTCTCAGGGATTGATGCCAGGCTACGTGTACCCATTCCTCGCGAGGATTGGCCTTGAAAGAAATCATAAGTTCAGTTAGGACGGGTCATGAAACTCATACCTGTAGAGCCTGCCCTTTGAGATTGTGATGCTGATCCTGGGTGAATCGACTATAGGTGAGAAAGAAAGAAAAATACATACAAGATAATGGAGCAAAGCCGGGTTGTTGGTCGCCTGCACTGAGCGACTGGGAGGGTATTGGCTGGTTTTGGGAGGGAGGGACAGCATTATCAGCACTGCGTGCAGCTGAACGCCTAGTTACTCGAGCCCTTGAATCGTTGGATGACATCCGAGCTGGGTGGCTTGAATGGCAGGGCACAGCGATGCAGTATTTAAGTAGGATGGGCGTAGGATTGAAATAGCGTAAATCACATACCAATAACACGGGTTGTTCGTCAGCTAATGCCCGTCCAGCAATCAAGCAACCATCTACAAGAACTTGTTGGAAAACCAGTACAGTTAGATATTAAACAGCCCTGGAACAATCAACGCAAGTGCAACCATCTCTGAGAACTTGTTGCACAGTTGACATGTCGGTGCTATTTCCACAGCTATTCCCACAGCAAAGGCAAGGGGAATCCCCTAATTCAACAGTGGCCGCAGTTTGAATTGAATCCTAGTACTAGAATTCGAATGTTCAGACTTCTTTCTCCACCTTGCACTACAACAAACTCGCTCAAGATAAAATGGCCATACAGACTGAGAGCTGGAAGAACTGCGATAGCTATCATAGAACCAAGTACACTGCCAGATGGAACCCGACGAAGAAGTTCAAACAGAGATACATACTTACAAGCTACCGCCGAGATTGAAGATGTTAAATGAAACCACACTGCCTGAAAGATATGAAATGTCAGATGAAGACATGTTCCAAAGCTCGACATGAATGTGAAGAACTCCAAGTGCCGCCGAGAACACCGACTGAAGCTGCATCGAAGAAGTCGAAACAGAGATATACTTACAAGCTACCACCGAGATGGAAGATGTTAAATGAAATCACACTGCCTGAAAGATATGAAATGTCAGAGGAAGACATGCACCAAAGCCGGAAATGAAGGCGAGGAACTCCAAGTGCCGCCGAGAACACCGGCTGAAGCTTCGAGGATCGCTGTCAACAATTGATTTTTGGCATGTGGTGATCGGAAACCTGTTGCTCTGCCAATGACATGATGCCGACACAAAAATATGAAATGTCAGATCAAGATGAATCTAAAGGTGGAAATGAACACGAAGATATACCGGGAGGCTGATGTGACATTTCTCGGGCAGTGGATGTTTAGACTTAAAAGAGAGAGCGGCAACCACTGCTAGCACCCAAGTCTTTCTGAATGGCTGTTACACCACTTCACATTGTTGAATACCCTGAATTTCAGGATTCGCTCCCGTATATTGGGTACTGCATCAGTGACAATTCGGTCAATACATTTTTCCGAAGCCTTACCTTGATCTAATGCCGCTTATCAGAGGAGTTCAACCTGGTGGGGACCGGTGTGGATTCACATTAGCCGCTGGCACAATGTTGTTCCACTTCCGTTACGTCCCAGGATGTGCACATTGATTGAGCTCGTCAAAGCTGTTGATTGTGGAACTTCAACCGAGCATACTATGGACAAGCTTTACATTGTTCAATTCCCATGGAGCGAACACATTTTCCTTGCATTCAAAGGCTTGGATTCCAGGCTACATCATCTTGAGGTGTGATTTTGCGGATTTTGGGACACTTTTAAACGACTGATATATATTATATAGGTCCTTATTGATACCATGACCGTTCCTTGGCTAAGAAAGCAGCCGAAGAAACAGCAATGTATGCAAGACTTGGATGGTCTTCTCATGGCACGAGGCGAGGCAGCCGCATTACTTTTACTTGTGAGGGATGGTACAGATACACGGGCAAAGAGCATGATTATGACTCGGATGAACTGCCAGACCTCGTCTAGTTGCTTGAGACCTGGTAAATGTCATACAATACCTAAATGTACCTAAATTTAATTATTGAACCGCCCTGAGGGCATCCGGGAACATGGCAATCAAAGAAAGCATCAATTCCCAGAATCAGCATGTATTGCAATTCCACCTACGCAAATTGGGGTCCTAATGACTGAATTTGTGGTTCTTCTTCATTCCTAGACATTTCTAATATTTATGCCTGACTCAAGTCGACTCAAGTCACTTGAAGTCGACTTGAACCAACTTGCAAGTCAAGTCAAGTCTGACATTTGACTCGACTCGACTCGACTCAAGTCGGCTACCAAGTCGACTTCAAGTTCCTTCAAGTCTGAAGTCGCGGCAACATTAGTCGACACCGATACAATTGCAAAACTACGGCCCATACTCAGCGAACCTGGTGAGGCACGAAAAGCGGCCCTCAGAACCCTCACAAAACTGGCAGAAAATGGTAGGATGCATACTCTCCTGTCCGCCAATCGCTCATTGTTGCTAGTGACACTCCGCGGTATCATCTCCAAATCGGACCTATTTGCAAAACTGTGGGACCGGCTGGGGAACACAGATGTGGCAGGCGATGATATCATCACACTCGCGGAAGTTGAGATACCTGGTAGGATTCATCGCTTACACACTACCGTCCCCTCACGTTCTGCTAGCACAACTGATCGAGGTCATTGGATTGCGCGACACCACTCAGAAACTGCTCACATTACTAGAGAACAAAGCCCCGCCTGTACGAAAGTTGTCTGCAGGCATACTCAAAAAAATTGCAGAAGACAGTGAGATTCGTCACTTGCCGATTGCCATTCCCTCATCTTTTGCCAGGGAAACTTCGGTGTTCATGATATCATCAGAAACGGTTACAAAACTGCTTAGCATCCTGGACACCGGTAAGGGTGTACCAGAGGTCTCCAGTTTACTCGCCCGAGTTGCAGATCATGGTGGGATGTGTGGTCTTCTCTATATCATTTGCTCACTTTTTGCTAGTGGGGCTTGACACAGTCATCCAGGCCAATGTAATTGCGAAACTAGGGGGCATACTCAACAAATCTGGCCCGGGTGAGGTGCAGGATGTGGCTATCAGCACACTCGCGAAACTGGCAAAACTTCACGGTATGATGCATGGTCTCGTCGCTGCCGGTCCCTGACCTTTTGGCAGTGACACTTCGGAAGGACGCATCTGCCTTAATTGCCAAACGGCTGGACATAGCCACACTCCTTACAGACCTGGCAAAATCGGACACTGATGCATGCATCACGATCAACAAAATCGCAAGACATTCAGAAGATGGTGGGAATCGTGATTGGCTCACAGTCCTTCATCTCATCTTTTGCTAGTCAGAGGCTCGCGGTCATGTCACCTGGGGCAATCGATAAACTCCTTGACATACTTGACAACGAAGAAAAAAATGTACGGGATGCGGCCATCAGCATACTTGAAATATTTTCAGGCGACAGTGAGATTCCGGGTCTCTCACTGCCAATCAGCAAACAAACCTTTTGTCAGAGGAATTTGGTGCATGCATCCAAGAACCATTGAAGATAATTAGGAAACTCGTTGACCAGCTCCCTAAGGGTCTGTTGGATGCATTCACTGTACTCGCGATGCTTTCACAAAACCGTAAGAGTGACGGTTTGCCCCCCACCCATTGACTCACATTTTTTCCAGTGGTATTTCGCACTGAGGTCGAAAAAGATTTTCGCCTAAATTCAGGGGAAACAATAAAAAACCTGATTAACATGCTGGGGAGTGAACAAGATGGGCATATTCTGAGTCTACTTGTGGAATTTACTAAATTCTGTACAATTCTTGACCTGTTCACCGCGATTGACTGATTCTTTGCTAGCACCAGCTGTCATTGGCTTATTCGCAATCGCGCGGCTTCTAGATGACAGTAACGGATACAATATCCTTAGCCTTGTCGAATATGCCCAATATGGTGAGATTCATAGTTCACTAAGACTCACTGCCATTCACTCATGTTTGCTATCAAACCCATGGGGGTCATCGTAGACACTAGCCGGATTGAAGGGCTCCTTGACATGCTGAAAAGAACCGAAAAGGGTGCACGAGATGTGGCCATCGGCCTATTCGCAAAAGCTAAAAACAATGGTGAGATTTATATCTATCTGTTCACTGTCATTTACTCACTTTTTTGCTCTCAGGCCTTAGTGCGATAGGGAAATCAATGAACACAATGTCAAAACTACTGAACCTCATCAAAGCCCCCCCCGACGTGGAGGCACAAGACATGTCCATTCACATATTTTTGAAGATTCATGAGGACGGTAAAGTGCTTGGTTCACACACCTTCATCTACTAATTCTGTTCTAGAAGGACTTCCTGCTCTCTTCCAGGAAGCAGGGTTACTCGACCAACTGGTGACATTACCGCAACAGAATGATCCAAAAGTACAAGATCTTGTGGACAAGGTCATGATCCGTTTTGTACATGATGGTACAGTGCTTGCCACTGGCAGTTGTGATTGCTTTCTGCTCACACTTCACTAGCTGGTTTTCGCAAGTACCTTGAACGGTCGAACATCGTCAATTCCCTTCTTGGGCTGTCTTCAGGCATGAACTATGCACTAAGATTGTTGTAACCCTTCTTGGGGAATGCAGTGCCATTTGATTTTTCAAATGACTTATTTGCTCATGATTTAGCAGAGAGTTGAATTTTTTATCTCACATGCCAGCACCAAGATAACTGGACTTCTTAACTTCCTTGTGGACTTTGATATATCCTCTGCTGCAAGCAAGGCTCTTGCAATGCTCGCGAAGAAACCTGGTAACATTTAACTTGACATCATTTTCAGTTTGAATACTGATGTGCAGTTATAGATCTCCGGACACATCTTGTGACAACAAGTGCACTGGCTAAAATTGTGGATGCTGCTCTTACCGCACATGCGGGAAAGGATCTATTGCACCTCACTCATGTTCTGATTGGAAAGGGTGCTCATATTTAGTTTGTTTTTGGCTGTCACTTACTGTCACGGTAGACGATAACATAGTCTTTAACATCATCTTCAATCAAGTTCTCCAACGAGTCCGGAAGGTTGCTCCAGCGGCTAGAAAATCTTATACCAATATGCTCCAAGAGCTTCCACTGTCGTACGGGATTGATCGGCATGAGGACTATTGCTTATGCTCATTTGCTTCGGATTAAAGAAGCTTTCCCATATCATCAAATAAGGTCGAAAAAGTATTGGTGTTTTGGGCAGACCCAGACCCTGTTATTTCGCCATGGCTCAAGAGATGCTGTTACTTTTGACCAAAAATTGTGAGATTTTAGTGACTGCCAAATAATTCTTACAGACTCTTTACAGTGCATTTCCGTTGAGCATTGTTCAATCACAGTATTGGGAATATATCTCCCAGTCCATCAAGAAACCCGAGACCAGAATTGCTGCAATGGAAATTTTGAACGAACTTCTGAAACACAGTGATGGTCTGTATTGAAATGCAACCACTTCTTTTCCTCAAACACGTTCCACAGATGACATGCGCCGGAAAATCACTCAATCTTTAGGAATTGAACACATATTTCTGAATATGCTGAAGAAGGGGGAAAGTGACTTTGACAGCTGGAAAATTGGGCTGGAAGGACTGCTTATCCTTCACGTGTTTTAATTCTTGCAAATATGGTATCTTGAACATCCCAGTACAAAAATCCTCAGCACATACAGCTGGGAGCTTCCAATGATTGGAATGGATGTTATGGGTACTCAGCCGCCTTAAGCGCAATTATAGTCGGCCACTGTGCTTTTACGTAAATGATTGGTAGGTAGGTAGGTAGGTAGGTTACATAGCACAGTCCAAATAACAAACACCGCTTTCCAGGGATTCACTACATTCAGCAGGCGCCTAGACACCAATTTGCTGAGCACGTCTGAGGCCTGCCTATGCTGTCTCAGCAGGCCTCAGAAATCATAGACAGGCCTAGACAGGCATGGTCTAGGCCTCTACACGCAACTAGATGCATGTGCCTAGACACAAGAGTGGTGTTGAGGGCCCTAGGCAGGCCTCAGACGTGCTCGGCAAATCGGTGTCTAGGCGCCCACTGAACACAGTGATTATCTGTTACGTACGTGCAAGTCCAACCAGATATTAGCGATTTGTCAGCTCTGCCGATCATGCTGCCATCTCTGGGGTTTATCCAACTTACTCATTCTATCTTACTCACCGACCCGTTGGCCCTTTGTAAACTCTGACCGGACTTATTGTCCATGGACTTATACTTACTAATCTCTCACAAGATGTCTTGACAACTTATTGTCCACGGACTTATACTTACTAATCTTTCACAACACTGTTGAAATTTCAATTTTTCACCTTCTTTTCAGTGAAAATTTTTATTTTCACATTTTCACTGAAAAGCAGGTGAAATTTCAAACATTTTCATCATTCTTATTTATTTCAAATTTCACTTGAATTGAAAGTCTGAAAAGTTTAAATTTTCACTTCTTTTCAGTGAAAATGTCTGAAAATAAAAACATTTTCACTGAAAAGAAGTAAAAATTGAAATGCTCAACCATGAAGATGTCTTGCGACTTAATTGTCCATGGACTTATACTTGCTGATCTTTCTCACCTTATTGTCTTTCACTAAACAATTAGCTTACTAGTATTTAAGGATAAATCTATTTGGAAACCCCCACGTGACCACAAACTGGGTTTCCAAATAACCAATCACTATTTGGAAACCCCTGACCGCATCTTTCGGACCGGCACAATCTAATCTTTGCTTTGACAGTTCCTGACGCCGGCGGTTCCCTGCCTGTGAATGTCCTTTTTTGCAAGCAATTCGGGCCACATTGATTAGCTTCA
The DNA here is from genome assembly GCA_029204085.1 of Mycena sp. CBHHK59/15. NCBI lineage: Eukaryota > Fungi > Basidiomycota > Agaricomycetes > Agaricales > Mycenaceae > Mycena > Mycena sp. CBHHK59/15. Next base: position 29,715 of record JARGXW010000582.1, read on the forward strand.
ACCAATGAACATGTGTGCACTATCAATATAACTCTGTATGCACCCAAAAACCGTAATGATAAAGTTCGCCTCTACACTGCTGGAATTATCAAAACACTTGGCACTATCTCGTCGTGTCTTGGCAATGAAAATTTCGATGTTTCAGATTGTTGCTTGTCTCCCTCTTACCTCTTGCTCCCCACCATGTCCTTCGCCGATTACACCACTCCACACCGCAGCACACAATTCTCTACAGAGTACTTCGCAGCTCTGACTTTTACAGATGCCAAGGACATCATTCAAATCATCGTCTTCCGATGCTTCTGCCCAAAAACAGCATTAAAAAATGGGTATTCGAGCATACTGCAACAGATGCAGGTCCAGAAACACTCCTGACCACTGGGGAGCAAATTCCTTGTCTAGAGGACATGCTCCTGATCACCCAGTCAATGGAAGGTGCTTTCCAGCTTGGTGCCCACACTGTAGCCCTTCAGATTGGTGATTCTTTTTTCAGATACCACTTCTCCAAAGTGTGTTCTATTCCGTTGAAATATTGATATTAATGCTAATCTCTTCCACAGATCCAGCTAATTATGAATGTGAACAACCAGGCTACCATCTACAGTCTGCGGTCAATATCCTGGACCATGTGGAGTCCCGTTCCCTCCTGCTCCCTGACCTCATCGAAGAGCTCAAACACATCCACTTTGCTGAGCCCCTTTCTGGTTTTTGCATCACCGAGGCCCCCCTTCATTCACTTGGCTGTTTGCTCCATGAGTGCTGGGCCATGGAGGATATTCTTAATGCGCGGGCCGAGTTAACCTACTTTCGAAGATCTTCCAAATTCCTGAATGAAGAACCTGGCTTCCTTTTTCTCCCCACCTCCTTTATCAATGACTGCCACCAGCTCTATTCTCACCCTGACTCGCCGTACAGCACCAATCTTGTGCAGTTGCCGAGCGCATTCGCAGCGACAAAATGATGTCCTGGACAACATCTCATTTCTCTGTGCTTGTAAAGTTCTTGTTTGATGACCTTGAACATGGGGATTCTATGCATCTTCCGATTGCACGGGATCTTGTACCAATCCTTCGTTGGGCTTTTGAGGACTTCGAGGCCATGAGCTTGCCCCAAACAGAAAAACGAAGATTGCGGTGGTTGATAGACAATCATCAATTGCTGGCGGTGGTAGCTGTGGAATTGCCTCCACAAATTTCGTGGAAGGCCGCGCTGGTATGGGTGGTCCTCGTTGGATCGCAAGCAGTCGGCCGATTTCTGGGACGAAATTTTATGTGATTTGCTCCTTTACCACCTCATCGCTCGGAAAAAAACTACGGTGAGTTGCTATTATGATCATGTTTTACATGTGTCCTCAATGTTACTCAGTCCTATTCTGACTGGGTTGTACCCTGTACCCGTGTCAGTAACGGGGAAATCCCTGTTGTTGGCCCCAATGTTGCTGTTGGCTATTCAGATTTTAATCTTGACATGCTCACATACAATGTATGTTCCATTTCTTACTGTTTCAGTGTGATCCTGACCATTGATTTAATATCAGTTAGAGCATCCGATCTTTGACTGGGTAGTCAATGTTTTGCGGCAGCCTAGGATTTTTGCAGTGGAGGACATGCACACTGGTTTCACCTCCACCGATGGGCCATCATTGGCAGCACCATTCGTACTCCAAGGGCCGCCCTGCGCCTGTTCCATCCATTTCACAGCTTTCGCACCTGAACTTGGATTCATTTAACCTTGATATTTTTGGACAATTGGCGGCCTGGGCAGTCGTCATCCCTGACTCTCCTCCACCTCCCTCCAACGCTTCAATCATCAAAATCCCTGACTCTCCTCCACCTCCCTTGCCCGCTTCGATCATTGACTATCCGGATACCCCCTCTCCACCCAAAACACCCCCACGGAAGATCCAACAGGAAGTCCTGGATTTGTGCAGCCCGGATCTCGTTGACATTTCCACCACCCCACCACGTCTCGCTACAGTACAGGATATCATCGAGCTCATGAGCCCTTTCTGTCCCAGTGCCAAGCGCAAGCATGTACCAGTCAAGGTCGAACCAATGGTGCTGGTGATAGATCTCATGGTGTCGCCCCCGCACCGGAAGCCTAAAACAGAGCCTGCACCTGCCGCTCTGGTCTTATTGGCGCAGCTGCACCCAAACGAGAGATTGTGCTTGCGTTCGGCCCTATCAAAAAGGGTAATCTTTATGATTCGCTTGCGGAGGCGATTGCAGCCGTCTATCAGGCGCAGGAGGCCCTTGGCCACAAGTGGATCCGTGTTCAGTCTGCTAAGGACAAGAAGGGGTCCTCAGGAAGCAAACAGTGCGCTGCAATTGTTACCAAGAACCGAAAGAGTCGCATCTTATGGACATTGATCCCTCTGACCATCGCCAGGGGAAGTCCAGACGCACAAACTGCAAGGCACATGTTACCATATGTCGCATGGGATTGCAATGGCAAATTACTACAATCGATGCGACTCACAACCATGACCGCTCTATTCCAGAGGGTGGGAGAGCACAGCGGCCTCCTACTGCAGAACAGCGCCTTGTGATTGCGCGCTTTGCGGAGGGATTTTCTCGAGCCCAAGTTGGTGAGATCCTGAACTCGCAGTTCCCGGACAATACACTCGAACCCCGGCAGATCGGTAACATGCGCAACGAGGCTCAGCGTGAAGCACATGCGGCGATGGATGAACTTGGGGGAGATATTAACTCCATTCTGGCTTCCCTAGAGGAGCGCAATCGAACAGAGCCCGGTTGGGATCATGTATGAAGGCAGCCATCGGACAAAAATAAAATAACTTAGTTCTCATCAGTTGTCACCACCGAACATCCCTAGTCACCAGCGATCCTAGCCGGTCATTGAGAATCACCATCATTCCCAAGCAATCCCGACCGAATCACCGCCAATCCTCACGGTTCACTCGGAACCGGTCATTGTGACAGCCTGGTGATCTCTGAAAGCAAAAAAAAATTGGTGGGTTTGGTGACTTCGCAGTCACCAGCAATCCTTAGCAGTCACCACTAGCCGACGCGTATATCTCCGGCCCAATGAAGATCACGTAAATCTATTTTTGCTTAGCAGGACCTTGCGCGACCTTCAAGTAGGCGGGCCTTCTGGGACACAGAGTCCAACTGTTTCCTCGCCATGCGCCTGAAGACGGTGTATGCACCTCCGTTGTCAGCTTTATCACACTGGGCTCGGTGACATTGAGCACCAGCCTGACTTTTGCGCTGTTACGGATGGGTTCAATGCATCTCTCGACGCCTTTGCTGGACAGGAGCACCCTTACCATATTTTGGAGGTAAGAGTTAGTCCGTCGTGCCTTGCATCATTTAATGATCACCTGCTAGTGGTTTAGCACTCTGTGCCGGGAACTCATTCTGGCGGCGTATGAGCGCCAGGTAAGGGCGCCGGCGGATGTTATTTCACACATAGAATTTGTGCAAGAAAATCCGGGAGAATGATGCGTGGGGTGAGAACGAGGAGACCATCGGCCTCATTACTCAGTTCCTCACACACTATCTCTCGGAGCCTGGGCACCCGTCAGATCCTCACAGAGTTTTCCAAGTGCTGATCGAGGATGACAGTGATGCCAACGACCCACTCTTGCATGCCAAGCTGTTCCTCTCCGTCCTCACGGGCTCCATGCTGCTCCCAATCCAGCCGACCTGGAAAATCAAGGTATGGATCGTGCACCATGTCTTTCAACTTCTTCTGATTTCTTTTCGCAGTGTCAGAGAACAAGCGGCGGAAGCTCAAGCTTGACGACACCCTTGATGATTTTTTTTGCGATCTGCAACTCTGAGATCGGCCACATCTCACAGGAGAATGGCAAAACCGAAAAGGCTATCCGCGCGATGATCTGCAACACCAGCCAGTTCAAGGCTACTCATGCGCCGAACCTCAGAAATGCGATCATCCACGATTGCTCTCTCAAGGCGAAGGAAGCCGGTACGTACCATGGAGCATGTCCACACCAATACTGACCTGCTTGCTTTTTAGGCGAGTGAAACAAGCTACATGTGCTGCAAGAGGGGCTCCAGGAGGATATCAAGGATGGCACAGTCGAGGCAGCAGCATCGGCAATGAGTGAGGAGGAGAAGAAGCACCTCATTGACCAGCTCATTGAGCACCGCGAGCTGGAGAGGCAGGGAGTCCGTGGAACCAACAAGGCAGCAGCTACGGATGGCAGGCAGATGGCCAGCCGTGTCAGGGATGCAGTACGCTGCAATGGGCTCCCCATAGGCTGCTTGCTCACAAACCCATAGCTGCTTGACTTGTTCGAACACACCGGTATCCGTGCCTTTGCGCTGTTCTCCCGTGGCAACCCCAACAATGCCGCCTTGCCGCACTCCGTCGAGTCCAACAACACGTCGACTTTCTTCCAGCAGGTGCTGGGAATCTCCCCCTTGGACCTCCTCCGGTGTTTCGAACAATGGTCCTGCACGCAGGATGAAGGTGTGTCTCCAGTTTTGGTGCCGCACGGAAACACTGCTGACATGCCATACAGAAATGAAGGAGAAGAACGACATTAACAGTGTGCGCAGGCAGATTGCACAGCTCATTCTTGAGGGCCTGCATAAGTATCTTCCCACCCTCTGCATTCCATCACCTTACTGACTGTGCATGCAGGCAAGATCAAGAAGGATAGGACAGCTGCCATGAGCTACGTCAACTACAACATCGACATCCATGAAGGGAAGAAGATCGAGCTTGCAGGTTGGCCTGTCGATGTCCCCATGGGTCGGCCATCCAAGTTCCTCGTGGAGACTGCGCAGCGGATCCGTGACATGCTCAGGACTGGCGCGATCAAGTGGGTCTTGATGACAAAGACCCAGCATGCTGACCTCGTCAAGGAGCACACCACGCTCCATGCCACAACACATGGCGGGTCTTTGAGGCAGCGGGCAGAGCGCTCTGATAAGGGGAAGAAGTGTGGGCCGCGCAAGGGCAGCAAGAAGAGCAAGAAGAGCAAGAAGGCAGTGGTGGAGGAGGAGGAGGAGGAGGAGGAGGAGGGTCACGAGGATGACGAAGAGGAGGTGTCCCCCACGGCATCATGTGATAAGGGGAAGAAGCACGGCCCGCGCAAGGGCAGCAAGAAGAGCAATAAGGCAGTGGTGGTGGAGGAGGAGGAGGAGGAGGAGGGTCACGAGGGTGACGAAGAGGAGGAGGTGTCCCCCACAGCATCCGTGACGTGGCGGTCGCAGTTGCCAGCACTGGTTCTGCCAGCACATACACCACTGTCACCAATATCTACAGCGAACCCATCACCGTCGATGCCCAGGGCTTCCCCTTATCCAGCGCCGGCAACGACCCCTTCGACTTCAGCTCCCTCCCTGAGTTCATCTCAGCAATGTCCCGACACTGGACTTCAGCAGCTTCAATGACACCTTTGGCCTTGGCGACGCATTCACACCCACCATCGCATCGACTAGCCCTGCACCAACTCCCGCTGCCACCGCTGCTGGTTCGGCCTTCAACAACGCCTTTGGCCATGGCGACGTGTTCGCGTCCACCCCGGCATCGATTATTCCTGCACCGATGCCCATTACCACTGCCGCCGGTTCGGCCTACAATGACACCTTCAGCCATGGCAACGAATTCGCGTCGACCCCTGCATTGACTAGCCCCACATCGACACCGGCTACCGCCGCTTCCAGTTCAGCTGTGGGTGGACTGGTGTTGGTCTTTGCCGCTACCAATGCGGACATGAGCCACGCTTCGCGCACCGATGTCAGCTGTCCCCAAAAGCGCAAAGCCTCTGCTGCCGATGAGGGCGTGCCAGCCATCAAGAAGGCGCGCAAGGAACGCTCAGACAAGGGGAAGAAGCGTGGGGAGACTGTGCGCCCGAGCGACGAGAACATGCGCCCGAGTGACGACCAGCCAACCAAGATGCCACGCAAGAAGTCAGCGACACCGGTACCAAGCACGTCCCGAAGTCAATGTAGAGGCCACTGCGCGGCCCACGAGGCTGTGCGCGTGGGCAGCGTAGTGTGTTGTCTACTGCCCTCCCCCCACCCCATGCCTACATAATTTCACTGCCCTTATATTACATTGCCCCCTTGATAGTTACTTGACACTATATTTGTTTTCGTGGCCATAGTCACTGTGTAATGCTGTGGTACCTTTACATGCTACAATGTTCCTAGGTCTTGTGATGTTGCGGCATATTAAAGCGGTGGATGTGGTCGCAATACCTTCCCCTGCCCCCTGGAATATTTTCGTGATTTTAGAGGCATCTTAGAGGCCAGGGCAGTCGACGGCAGCGGCGGCGGGCAGATTGATGGGATTGATGGGCGGGATGGCACTGCACCATCTCTGATGGCGCCGTTGATCAGATAGCAGTAGATAACACGCGATAGCACTAGATAACAGTAGATAGCACTGAGATATCGTTAAAACATCGCTATTTATTAATAGCTAATGGGTATTTAAGAAAACCTCGAGGATCTACACTAACGAGCTCTACTTAGAGGGGGAGAACCCTTGATTCTCCACCTCTAACTAGAGCTATATATTGGGCTATATAGGTGAGGTTGCCATAGGTTAAAGCGGGCCGCACCTTCGGAGTGTAGGATGAAACAGACGGTAAATAGAATTAACTTCAACCTAAGCTAAGCAACCTGTCACCACATACTTTTCATCCTACCATCGGTGAAAATCAACCTGTAGGGTGCTGTATTCTATCCTGACATAGGTTGAACTGTAGGTTGAATTTCAACCTGTGTGACCCTCTCAGAGCAAAGACGACAGTGACTCTGGAGACGACCCATCGGATGATGGAATGGAGGAAGACTCAGCGCCGGAACTCGAGGGAGACGACGACGACGATGGTATAGATGGTAGCGATAACGAAGACATTGACCTGTTCGATGACGAAGGCTTCCTAGATATATAGTCTCTTGCTTTATTTCATCGTGTCTTGGACCTTGTATGAACTCATAAGCCAATCCAAGCGTAAGAAATAATTGCATTAACAGACGATACGATACAGTAATTGTACGTAGATTGTCTGCAGCTCACAATAATTGGCCAGAGATCGCAAGTGTGCGTCACAATTGTATTCCGCTTGTGAGCGATTGCGACTCAGCGCAACCGTTACGCACATATCGTGACCGTCACCTGGCTATACTTATCTGATTTTTCCAGATTTGGTGATTTTTTCCAGATTTGGTGATGTAGAGACATGCGACACGCGACACGATACCCCCGCCAGATTGAGGACGACACAGCACGGCGACAGCGCCACCACGTCCCATCCTGTCCATCTATCTCAGTACAGCGTGGCACACAAGAGCGGCACCACGTCGGCCGCTCGGGATGCCTACCGCGACCGCAGTCACTTGGAGCTCTTCCGTGCGGAACGTGGGCCGTGTCCCGACCAGTGCCGCGCGACCCTCGCTACCCGCCACCGGGCGGGCTGGCTCCCGACCAGACACCCAGTCCGTCAGCTCTCCAACTTCCACATCCCGCCATGCCCCCGCCCGTGCATGGCGACGTGCGCCGTGACCGCGTCCTCGCCGTCGTCCGTGGACGTGCCCTGCCAGGACGGCGCGCCACGTGTAGATGAACACCGTAGGACGGGCGAGCTGCGCGGGCGCCAGTGAAGCCACCGCGGCGCGCCGTGGGAGTGGAGGAGGAGACGGGTGAAAATGATGAGAGGGAGGGACTGGATGTGGGGAGGAGAACGGCACGTCGTGGAGGGGGCGGGCGGAAGATGGGCGGGCGGGACAGGCATGCGTGCTCTCGACGCCCTAACGCGAGGACGGACGATGGATAGAGAGCGGCGCCGTGGGGAGCAGCGTACGGCAGGGGTGCTGTGCGCGTGGGAAGATGGGAGCGCGCGCGGGAATGGGGAATGGGGTACGTATGGGATGGGATAGGGCGTGCGGAGCAAGTGAAGGCGGGGGTGTGGGACGCGTCCGGGAAAGGGAGGGGAGGGAAAGGCGGTACAGAGGGAGGGATGCAGGAGTGTAGCAAAGGACGTGGCCGAGCACAAGCAGGGAGCGGACGGAGACAAGAGAAACAGAAAAGCAGAACGAGACTCACATAAACAGATGGGCAGTGACATTCGCTGGACGCTCTGTTGATGATCGCAGCCTGGTTCTCCTGGGACGAACTTCTGCTATGCATTGAGCGCGCCAGATGAGCGCGCCAGAGAGGTTGAAGGCGTGCCAGCTGGAGCACGCCGACCTCGCTCCAGTGCTTATAGACGGTGTCGCGCAGGCGCTGCACGTCGGCGAAACGTCCGTAGGCACGACGAGCACGTTTGCCCCGCCGACCAGTTCAGTGAGCTCCGCGCCGAGGGCGTGCAGGGTGTCGGCGCGCGGTCAGCGATGGCGGTCTTGAGGCCGAGACGGGCCTTGGTGCACGGTGCGCCATGCACGGGGCTTGGATGAGAAAGTGTATTGATCAGATTCCCGAATTACTCATTTTGATGAGCGCTTCCCAGAGACATGTAAGCCATTTGGATATGCCTTTGCTACCTTTTCTTATTTATATTCAACTCTCTTGAGTGGTTATCCCAGACATTTTCTATTTGGGTTCCGACAGATTCAAGGTCCTCAGACTTACCGAACATGTAGCTTGGGTTTGCTGAAGTTGCTTTCATTTGAAATTGCAGCCTTAAAAGTTGCAACCTACCAAAGTTGTGAAATTTCTAAGTTGTATCCCAAAATTGGTCCGCTGGGCCTCAACATGCCATAATTTCATCAGGTTGTTTGCAATAATCAAGAGAGTTGTACAACAGACTTTTTGCACAGTATAGTTGCCATGTAATTGCTTTTGTGCCGCAGCGGCGGCATACCATCCATCATTCAAGTTCGAGACTACTTCAAGTCCTTCAAGTTACCGCATTTGAAGACCGCAACTCTTTTCTCCCTTCGTGCTAGGCTCTTGTCAGAAGTACGACCACTGCACAGGTTCGTCATACTCCTCGTATGTCCCTCCCGTTCTGACCGCATTTGACAGTTTTCCTAGTTCATATGGTCGGCGCCCAGTCTAAGCCGGCGCCTTCTTTCATGTCATGTCACATGTGATCTGCATTACCGAACTCACCGGGAGCGTCCCGAAGCTGATTGGATGGCCAAGATATCAGATATTCGGGTCTGTTCTCCTACCGTGCAATATATATATCGGCGCCGACGTGACGTTGAGCGTTGAGCGCTAGTGATATTCGACTCATCTGATTGTGCCGTGGACATGCTTGTACTTCCACAGCAACACTGGTAGGTAGGTAGGTAGGTAGGTAGGATTACACGGCCGGTCCAGCTCATGAACGCCGGTTTCCAGGAATTCTCCCGGTGTACAGTACAGGCACTGATTACACCATCGTCCCTGGGCCTCTCCAGACTCCTATAGCCTGGAACATCGCGGAAACCAACACCGCCCTGACTCCCTCATGAGCTCAAACACTATCCGTGATATGATCTGCAAGATGTATAAGATATTGACCTCCACCACGATCTGGCATCGCAATCTTTCCGATGCCCAAAGCTTCTCAAGATTCTGTCAAACACTGGCAAGTGATCCCGTACATAGAAGTTGCTGCAAATGCTCTCCGGAACGCCTCAGACTTGGGGGATGTGCCTTTTTTGGTGACAGTTGCCGCAGTGTCTCTTTCAATACTGCCCATAGTGCAGGTGCGTGCACATTCGACTTGGAACTCACCCGTGTTTGCTCAATGAATCCTGTAGAACACAAAGGTGAACAAGGAGAGGTGTGCGCGGATTCTAGAGGAAATCTATCGGCTGCTGTGTGCACTCCATGCACTTTCTTTTCACCCAGGACTGGATATTTCCCGGAAAATGCTGGATAATATCAGCAAAATTGCTCAGTGTGTTTATTCTAGTGTTATTGACTGCTGCATCTTACACCCTGCAGGACTCTTCAAAAATTCCATGGGTGCCTTCGGTCTCAACAAGAACTAGGCACATTCAGGCGCTTCTTTAAGCAAAGTGAGATCACAGCACAACTCGAAAGCTGTGAAGCAGAGCTCAATGCTGCCCTGAATGTATTCATGGCAAGGCTTCAGTGCACTATCAGAAATTTCCCACTGACACGAGTCTCAGATGCAATCGGGTGCTGGTCTTGCAGCCGAAATGTTGAAATTTGATACAGAGACTGAATGGTGTCATCAAGAAATGCTTGAACTACTTTCAGCCCAAAGTGATGGACAATCTTCCAAGATAACTCTTTCGGTAAAGAAAGTCAAGCTGCTTTTTTTTCATTGGAGACTTAGCAATCAATCTAGACTCGAGGCAGTCTTCTTCAGCGCAGCAACAGGCAAATTTACCTATCACTGAATGTTGAATCACACTGACTCTGTCCTGTGCAGTTCCAGTGCCCTCTCCTTACTTCCCGCATCCCCAAAAATATTCCATGGACGGGAAGGTGAGGTACAAGAGGTTTTCTCCGCTCTTCTTTTCCCTGCTGCTCGGGTAGCAGTTCTAGGCCCTGGCGGATTGGGAAGACAACACTTGCTATTGCCTGTCTGCACCACCCGAGTGTAGCGCAAAGATATGGCCACCGCCATTTTGTGTCTTGTGAGGCCGCCAACAATGCAACCGATTTAATTGCCACAATCGGATTGCACCTTGGTATTGAGCCATCAACAAAGCTCTCGCAGGCTATTGTGATGCACTTCCACGAGTGTGGCCCAGCTGTATTGGTGCTTGATAATTTTGAGACACCATGGGAGCCAGTGGGAACCCGTGCTGGGGTCGAGGATTTCTTGTCTGTTTTGACAGATGTGCCTCATTTGACCATATTGGTGAGCAGTTCATTTCATTCTCCATGAGCTTGGGGAATTGAAGGTGTTCCAAGATCACAATGCGTGGTGCGGAAAGACCAGCAAAGGTCAAATGGAGCCGGCCTTTCCTCCCTCCACTCCGGCCCTTCCTGCCTCAGCCACACGCCAAACTTTCATTGAAATTGCCGACGAACCCGAAATTGGTGAAGAATCTGTGTTGTCTGAACTCCTCGACTTGACAGGACATCTACCGCTGGCAGTGAGTCTGATGGCCAGCGTAGCTTCGTTCGAGGGTTATGTGGGCACCCTATCCCGGTGGAAAACCGAACACACAACACTCCTCTCGGAAGGCACCGATAAGCATGCCAATCTCGAGCAGTCAATCATCATGTCCCTCACAAGCCCACGCATCACATCTTCTGCCGATGCTAAGCAACTCCTCAGCCTCCTCTCCCTGCTACCCGATGGAATCTCTGACAGGTACCTGCTCGCGTCGAACATTCCTGTCCCTGATGTCTTGCGTTGCAAGTCTACGCTCATCCGTACCTCCCTAGCTTATATTGACCATGATGGGCAGCTCAAAGTACTGAGTCCCATCCGAGAATACGTCACCCACCTGTGCCGGCGCTCGTCAAGCCACTCCGGACTCATTTTCAGGACCTGCTGGAGGTGTGGTCTGCACAAACTTACTCGTTATCGGGCGACCTCATCTTCCAGCTTATGTCAAATCTTGGGAACATCCACAGCCTCATCCTGAACAGACTGACTAGAGAGGGGCAGGTGTCGCTAGATGTTGCAGACAGGTGCTGACACTCGACTTCTTTTCCCTAAAAATGCTCAAGGGAAACAGTGCAGCACTCATGGACTATTTACCAGATGTCATTGAGTCTATTGGTGATGTGAGACTGCGGTGGCGGTATGCGACTGCTTGTCTTCGCAGAACAGGTCCTCCCATTTCCGCTGCAGATGCAGAAAAACTGATCACTCAAGGCATTCAACACTTCAATAGTATACTGGTGGGAGATGAAATTGTTGAGCAAGGTATCTGACTAATAATAACACAATTTCTGACCTCCCTACTGATATGTTTTCTCAGCTGCTTTTTACAACACAGTTTCGAAGTATTACAAAAGAAAGTGCAACCCAAAAAAGGCGCTGGAGTTCAACAAACTCGCTATGGCCTCGGCAGTAGCAACGCACGACATCAGCCAGCAGTTGAAAGCAACGATTGAACGGGCCGAGCAGGAGCGGGCGCATGGACACCTGCAGCAGAGCATTACGTGCTCGCGTGAAGGGCAACGCATCGCACGTTGCGCGGGCCTGCTGCATGACGAGTGCCGCTGCCTGCTGTCCGAAGCGTGCGCGTGGAGCGACCTAGGCCGCCCGGCGCACTCACTTGTGCTGTGCAACCAGGCGCACGAGCTCTTTGTAGCCTGCAGCACTCTGGGCTCCGAGCTGGAGGTCCAAGTGCTTGACATACAGGCGGACGCGCATTTTCAGAAGAGCGAGTATGCTGAGGCCCGCGCGCTGAATGCGGGATGACAGCGCCGACGCGCTCGCCGTACTTTCATGCCAACGCCCTGACCAACCTGGGCAGTTGGACGTTGCTACCGGCTGCGCCGACGAGGAAGACGCCATACGGCACCTATCCGCTTCAACGGAAATCTGCGCGCGCCTTGGCTGGGTGCATGGGCAGTTGTTGTCGGACTCGATAGCCGCCCCATTGGCGCTGCACCGCGGGGAAACGGTGCAGGCCGTGCGTTGTACATGCGCTGTCTGGCGCGAAGACATGTGGCCGGGATCCAGACCCTTGCTCAGTGCCTGGAGAGCCTCGCGGACCTGCGGAACGGGATGCACAGCCTGGACGAGACGTTCCATTGGGGGGCACGTACCTGGCGCTGGCGCAGACGACCAAGGCGGTTGGCCACACGCACCAAGCGCTCCTGTGTCTCGGCGACATCTTCGTTGCGCAGGGCACGGATGAGAGCGCGCTCAGTGTGTTCCGCGCGGTTCTCGACGGCGCGACGGCCATGGATGTGCACCGTCGCCGGGCGGATGCTATAATGCGCATCGGGGATATCGTGGCGCGGCGGGGAGATGTGGGCGAGGCGCGGCGCATGTGGGCAGATGCACGTCCGCTCTTCGTGCGCTCATCGCAGAACCGGGATGTCCTCGCTATAGATGCCCGTCTAGATGAACTCCAGCCGGTGATACAGGAGCCTGAGACGTCCCAGCCTGTGGAGGAGCCCGATAATGCGGTGGCCAGTTGATCCAGGAGCGTGAACCGTCGTAGACTGTACATGGGCCCGAGAAAACTATGATGATATCGTAGTAGCTGCAGCGTTTTCAAGTACCCACCTCTATCCCAAAAAATTTGCCTAACGGGGAAGACTGTACTGATAGTGGTAGGCCTTTGACGTCGACATGAACAAGTCCCAAGTCATCCAAGTCCGCGACTCAAAGTAGATCTGGAGCAGTCTGGACTTGCAGCGCGTTCCGAGTCGGATGATACGGCGCACGGCCTCTGGCTCGAAGTTATATCCATGCCCAGGACCACAGAGAGCCCTAGCGTACAGGACTGTCGAATTCCGCGTTGCGGTGTGAAACCGTGTCAGTGGCGCCACGTGTCCGTTATTTGATGCGTTTTTCCACCTCCTCCGTCACGAGTGGCCCAAGAGCGCTCTTCATCAGACCATCCCATCCAGTACAGAAATCACACAAAAGATATCCAGTTCACAGCAAATTTAACAAGAAAAAAAGTACAGACACCATCATAGCTCGACAACGACAGAGTTCTTTCGTTTATGTCTCCTAGCGTGTATCCCCGCCTCTTTGACTCCCCGACCTCCCCACCACGTCGTAAAAAGGGGAAAACAGGGAGCAGGGAGGGACCGAGGAAACGTTCACGCGCCCTCGCGCCCCGAGCGCATGTACTCCTCGAACAGCGCACGGTAGTCGCGGTGCCAGCGGCTCAGCGGCGGGCGGCCCAGCGCGACGTCCGCCGCGGCCCACATGATGTGCAGCTGGTCCGTCTGCGGAGAGGGTGGTTACTAGTTGTACAGAAGGGCGAGAAGAGAAAAGGAGGGTAGGGAGGAGGGAGAAGAGCAGAGGGACGAGGAGCCAAACGGATAGGTATGTAGTAGAACGATAGATATCGCAAACGCCGGGGAGCGGGAGCAGGAGGGCAGTAAGGGCGAGAAACCAATGATGATGGCTGGCAGAGGGCCACCGATGACGAAGACGCAGGATATGGATGCGCGGACAGCAGAAAAAAGGACGGTGGTAATGTGCAGACGGAGAGCGAGGGACGACGGGCGAGGTGAAGAACGCAAGGGGATGAAAGACGCGACGATGCCGAGGGGACGGGAATAAGAGACGCCGGAGATGGGGTGGGGGCGGATATACTCGATAAAGGCGGCGCACAGAATATAGGAAGAACGACGTGCAAGGGAAGAGGGATCGATAGCGCACAGAGACGGGGAGGGTAGCTGTAGATGTAGAAAGGACGATGTCGCGGGTAGGAGGGAGGCAGGGGATCAGGAAAACGGCGGCGCAGGTGGCAACGAAGGCGACGAAGACGGGAGCGAAGTAAAAGAAAAAAAAACCAGAAACCAAACGCACCTCCCTCCCCGTCTCCCCATCCGGACACAGCAGATACAACTCGCCCGCGCGCACGCGGTGGAGTATGCACAACACCGTCTCCTGCGCGGTCCACGCGCCCGCGGGCTTCTCCATCTCCTACACGGTCCAAGCGCCGGCGGCCGGAAGAGCTGACCGTCATGCTGGTGTAGAGGGCTGGTAGGAGGAGGTCAGTCGACGAAGCCCAGCAGAGGGAGGAGGAGGGGAGAAGGGACGAGAAGGAGACAATGGGAGGGACGGAGGGGGTGCTCGCACAACGCGCCGACATCGGAACACGATACGCATCGCATTGAGCCGTTCGCAAGGTACGCGGGCGTAAACACGCGACACGCGACACGATGCCCCACACACTCCCCGCCAGATTGGGGACGACACAGCATGGCGACAGCACCACCACCACGTCCCGTCCCGTCCATCTATCTCGGTACAGCACGGCACACAAGAGCAGTGCCACGTCGGCTGCTCGGGACACATAACGCGACCGCAGTCGCTCGGAGCTCGTCCGCTGCCCGGAACGTGGACCGTGTCCCCACCAGTGCCGCGCGACCCTCGCTACCCCCCAGCGGGCGGGCTCGCTCCCGACCAGACACCCACTCCGCCAGCTCTCCGGCTTCCACATCCCGCCATGTCCCCGCCCGCGCATGGCGACGTACGCCGCGACCGCGTCCTCGCCGTTGTCCGTGGACAACGCCCACGGTGGCCCGCCGGGACCGCGCCCCAACACCGCGCGTAGATGAACACCGGGCGAGCGAGCTGCGCGGGTGCCAGTCAGCCGCTCGACCACCGAAGCCGCCAATCGACCAGCGTGTCAGCCACCCGCGACGTAGCCGGTCAGTTACCGCGCACGTCTCTCATCCCTCATCCCTCTTGTTCTCCCCACTCCGTCCCCGCATTCCACCCTGCCGCCCGCGCACACCACGAGCACTGCGTCCGCGCACGCCGAGCGCCGCGTCCTCCCTGCACGCGCCCCGACTGGTTCTACTAGCACCCCGCGCCAAGCACCATTCCGCCGCTCGACGCAGGCGGTCAGCCACGCCGGCGCGTCTCTCATCTCGCCCGCCATAGTGCGCACAACACCGTGCACATGCATGCGGGCCGCACGGGTCGCACAGGGAGGGATGAATGGATGTGAGGGCAGCGATGGACGCAGCGGATGGAGGGACAGAGGGCGGGGCAGGGGATGGATATCCGGATGCTTGGATGGGGAGCGGTTGGATGTATGCGGGACGGACGGACGGGCCAGAGGGGAGGAGAATGGTGCGTGGAGGCGCGCGATGGGATTGGAGGGAGGAGTGGGGTGGGGGTACGAAGAGACGGATCGACGCGCACCGAAGGAGACGGCGCACGGATGAATAGATGTGGGCGGGCTGATGATAGACAGACGGACGGCCGGACGGAGGGGGCAGAAGGAGGCTGCGGGACGTCGGAGCAAATAGGAGGGAGCGCGTAGTCGAAGGCGGGGAGTGGAGCGAGGAGGAAAGGAGGAGCGCGAGCGAACGAGAGGGGAGGACGTGTAGGTATGGGATGAAATAGAAGCGCTGTCGCGGAAACGAGACACGGGGGAGGGAGCGCGACGGCAAGGCGGGAAGAGGGACGCGTGTGATAGGAATGAGAGCGCAAGAAAAGAGGGAGAGGGCGAAACGGCGACGGCGCGGGATGAAGGGGAGGTATGGGGGGAGGGGACGTGGACAGATGGGGGATTGGAGGAGGCCACCGCGGCGCACAGTGGCAGTGGCGGAGGAGATGAGTGAGAATGATGGGAGGGAGCGTCTGGATGTGGGGAGGAGAACGGCGCGTCGTGGAGGGGGCGGGCAGAAGATGGGCGGGCGGGACAGGCATACGCGCTCTCGACGTCCTAACGCGGACGGACGATGGATAGAGAGCGGCGCCGTGGGGAGCAGCGTACAGCAGGGGTGCGCATGCGCGTGGGGAGATCGGATGGCGCGCGGATGGGGAATGGAGCACCTATGGGATGGGATAGAGCGTGCGGAGTAAGTGAAGGCGGGGTGTGGGACGCGTCAGGGGAGGGAAAGGCGATACAGAGGGAGGGGTGCAGGAGTGTAGTAAAGGAAGCGGGCCAGCACAAGCGGGGTGTGGACGGAGACAAAAGAAACGGAATAGCAAAACGGAACCCACATGAACAGATAGGCCGAAACATTGGCCGGACGCTCGTGCAGCTCGTGCGCAAGAGCCTCGGCCATGCTCTCGATGGCGGCCTTGCTCGCGTTATAAGCGGCGTTCCCACTATCTGCAGAATCCAGATCAGCTACGTGCGCCGGGCGCTTCGCGGGCTTAGCGACGCACGGGGGGACGAGTCTCAGTGTGGTGGGACGAGCTGTATGTCGGGTACGGGCTCGTGCCCCTGCTCCCACCCATCTACCCGTCCTCCAAGGACCAAGCCTTGGGGCACGGTGCGCCATGGACGGTGTCCGCCTCGGCCTCAAGACCGCCGTCGCCGACGTCCTGCACGCCCTCGGCGCCGAGCTCACTGAACTGGTCGGCGAGATAAACCTGCTTGTTGTGCCTACGGACGTCACGGACCTCGCCGCCGTGAAGCGCCTGCGCGACACGGTCTATGAACACCGGAGCGAGATCGGCCATGATGCTCAACAACGCTGGCATCCTCCTGAAACAACCTCCCCAGCTGGCACACCGTCAACCTCTCCGGCGCGCTCAATGCGTAGCAGAAGTTCGTCCCGTCCATGCTCCACCAGGAGAACCAGCCAGCCAGACGCTCGACGAGTGATTCCTGAGCCGCTAGAGACGAGTCAGCCATTCGACGAGCGATTCAGTCGTAGTCGTTCGAAGCCTGGATGGGGGAGCACACGCTGGTGCGGATCGTCGAATACTGGTGGGAAGGAAGTTGTTAAGAAAGAGGAGGGACAAAGGGGCTGGGGCGGCTGACGGCTGACGGCTGACGGATAGAGCTCGCCAACGCTAACGACTCGGACTCGGAGGGAGCGGGGTATGTCGTGGACTGGGGTGCGGCGCAGGATGGCGGGTGGGCACGAATGCGTCTGGGACACGCGTATCAAGAAGGCCTGTACCTCTATATATATATCCTACAACTCAACTTCTGCGCTGGCTGATGTACTGGGACTACTAGTATGGGCTCTCTGCCGACCTCTGTCGATGGGCTCTTTATTCCTTAGGCGCTCTACTGCTGTGTCCCCACTTTTCGGCGATACTCTAGTATGCTGTTCAAAACCACGGCTGCGGCTTGGCGTCTCTGGATTGCCGTTGCTATGCTTCACATCCAAGCCAAAAAAACCTTGATGAACTACGAGAATGCGTCAGTGGGGGATCGAACCCCATCCACTCCTTTGACAAATGACCGCAGCCACATTGCGGAGGTGCGTACCATACACCACTGACTCTCTGGCTATTCCGTTTCACCCTCTCCTCAATTTGATATTCTTCGGATTGAACAGCAAAGCATCATCATCTCAGGACTTACGCCGAATTGAATTTCATCCTCGTGCTCGAAAATTCCTGCCATCCACATGATTTTGCAGAGGTGCGTACCATACACCACCGTGACCGTCGGACGACCGAAGGAATGTAATGATCACACACTTAGCCAACTTCCAGGCCCAGCTTGTGGAGCTCGGTTTTCCTGCTATTGGCTGTCTTGTCGACGAAGAAGGGACTGTCAGGCCGTTAGGATTTTCCTGCGCCCATCCATTTGGCCTGTGCGACGATCGTGGTCTGTTCACGTCGTCGAAATACTTACTACTCGCCCACGTCAACGCCGACCTGGATTTATTGACAAACCACGTCGACGAATGGACCGGAGAACGACATTTTTTGGCAAACCTAAACGCGTCAAATATCAAGTCTAGTTTTACAATATTGTTGGGAAGTTGACGAATAGGCCGTATGGAAATCAACATGACGACTGAAAACAACAGGAGATACCACGATATCTAAGAGTGGAAAAATTGGTGACACAACGGAAAGCACAAAAACTGAAAACAACTTGGAAATGAAGGCAGGTGTAGGTCTCTGGTGTATGTATGGACTGTTTAAATCGCCGACCTCTAGGCTGGTTCAGTCAAAAGATGACTGTTGAACCGATGGTTCCGAGCGCCGTGGCCTGTAGGAAGGCGGTGAGTGGTCAAATATCGTTTTCGAGTTTTTAGCATGAACATACTCGGCCCACGCATAGTGGCGAGAATGGTCTGGATCTCGTGGATGTCCTCCGTATATTTTCGTCGACGTTCGGCCACGACAGTGAGCTAAAAAAAAACTTCAGACAATAGATCAACCAGAAGTAAATGCAGTCACCTGAACAGCGATGCGTATCTTCCTGACACCCTCCTTGCATTCAAAGATGCGTTGGGACAATAGCCTATACTCCTTCCAGGTAATGTGCTCTGATTCCAACATGCGCCTCTCAATATCCAACACGCATACTTTGATCCTGTCGACTGTGGTCACCGACGGTCAGTTTTCTGAACATGTGTTTGCTCACTGCAACAACCGAGCATCTTCAACGCCTAGATCACATTGGTCCCGCGCGCACTGAGATTTGGCGCTGTGGATCAGTTTCTCTGTTTCTTGGATCATGTCTTCGAGCAGGCGCATCAATGTAGACGGGCGCTTCATATGCATGCGTGGGCCGCGGTTATGGCGGCGCCGATCCCCAAAATCGTGTAGCGGAGAGCATTATTTGGTATCAAAGCCAAGCACGCAAGCAGAATTGAGGATTGAAGCTGAGACATGGTTGTCCAAGTTGTGCAGAAAAAGAGTGGCGATGGCATTAAGACGGCCGCCCCGAGGTTTTGAAATGTGGCGGGGAACTCCATCTCAGGCTCAGGGTTGGCCGCAGCAGGGAAGATACGTTAATGCTACCGCGAAACGTACAGTAGAATCATCACTCGGATGCCGATATATCTAGAATCATCACTCGGATGCCGATATATCTGAAGCGAACTTTGGCGAGCTCCATCAGTGATTTTCAAAGAACCGCGGAATGATCCTTTTCGCAGGACCTATTGACGTCGCTCAGAACTGCAATTGCCGAGTTGGGAAAGGATAGGAACCGATCAGGGCGGTTCACCGCGTTTAACGGGAGGGGAGTTCGGGTATTAGTCATAGAACCACGTGCTTCCATTGTCCGCCTCCCGCCCTCTTCTATTGCGGCAGGCAACCAAAGATGAGGCACGCATTGGTCAATGGTTGTATATGACTTTGAACTTGACAAGACCTATAGATGATGGCGGAGTTTGAAAAGTTAACACACTCCCGGTTCGTTCAACGAACGGTTGAATGTTGATGGCCTTAGAGCTTTCTACCAACTTCGGGAAATAAAAAAATTGTCCACACCTTTGAGGAGTACGGTTATGCTTTTTTTTTCTGTGTGACAAAAGAATCATTTGGACTGCTGTTGAACAGGGTTGAACAAGGATTGCGTACATGGTGATTTACAAGCTCATTATAGTACTGAACACATTCTGATTTGAAACTGATATATGCGAATACCTCTGCAGCTGTCATGCAGCGTTTCTGAATGTTCCTTATAGTTCCTTATAAATATTTTATTTAAACAATATGTGAGAAAATCAAAACAGACCTCGAGGCTTCGAGTGCTTCCTGTTGGCCTTAGGTTGGGTCCATACAATGTGTGCATTGATTTCTGTCACCTATATGGCAGATCCATGTCCAGATGACCACCCAAGTTAATGCTTCGGCTTGTACTCAACTCCCAGTCCAAATTTAAGCTTTGAGAGATAAACCAAAGCGGTGGGCAGCCAAATGATAGATTAGTGCCTGAAGAGTCAGCCTTATGAGCCATGATGCCGTAGTGTATGCAGTACGTGACTAAGATATGTATTCCGAGCGGGGCGGTGCGCTCCAAAACTGCGTCCCAGTGAGAAAGCCGTCTGGCCGAGACGGGTGGGAACGAGCCAAATCAAGGGGCCCGTTACGGCGGGATCGACGAGATGAGGCCCGCACGCCCGATTGGGAAGGGCGGCACTCTAGATCAGAGCCGGCACACGCATGCCATTCACGGCCCTTGGTCCTGCACAAGTGCCGCGCTTGAGATAAAACACGGCACATTCAATTCAAACTGTTCATGCATTAGCTAAGTGGCGTTGGAGTACATGAGGTAACGAAATTCCATGACATTCAACGTCAAGTTCCGAGATGAAGTCAACTGCGTACATTTGAACAGCCGTAGCATCAGGGAAACTGAAAATGGCTATGCAGTACTATACAGTACTAGGCAGCACTCTACGGAACTGATGTAGCAATGGGGCACCATGCAGCACTGTCCAGCACTGGACAATGCTGCATAATGCTTCCATAGCTGCCACAGCTGCAGTTTTCCTGATGTAAAAAGGTGAATGGAGCCGTAAAACCTACCTAGAACCCTTCGATTTTTTGGTTGGCTTCTCGGAAGCCGCTGTATCGGCCCGACGGTCCCGGAGAAGACGATGAGATCACAATGGTGTCGCGTGCGGAATCGCGATCCTGTGCCGCGAGGAAGGACCGCAATGCCAGAATGTCAATATATGCAGTGTCGATGAATACGTGGGCATTGGCTGTGATGTATGATTTCGTGAATATCTGGAAGAGGCGCATCAATGGCACATTGGATCCAGGTGAGTTTCTGACGCGTGGCTCCGGAAATCCTTCAAAACGCATGTTGGCAGCCCATCAATCGGCGCTGGAATAATCTGTGGGCATCGTGGCGCGTCGGAGATGCCTGGGACGTGGGGCGGGAGCGATGGAGGTGGTAGTGGAAGGAAGAAAAAAGAGCACAGCCTTCCTATCCATCGGGCCCGCCGTGTCCCCAATTGGCAAGTGCCGCCTTTCAGGCCAAGCACGGCACTCCGACACATCAAATGCGGCATACACATTTTAGATTTGTAGAATGTCCCATTCTGGCAGTCCTTTAGAAGCTGCTTCTCTGGTGCCTAGATCTACAGCCTTAAAAGCGGTCAGCTCGTCGAAAGCATCGGGGTTGTAGCGTAGGTAGTGTAGTATATTTTATTGGCCTTTATGTACTACAACCTACAACTCAGCACGTTCCGAAAGGGGACCTAGCTGAGTATAATATATTATCCTGACTTATCCTGTGCCACGTATCGGTTGATGTGCCGCCCTTCCCAATCGGGTGTGCGGGCCTCATCTTGTATATCCTCCCGTTACGGCTCGATAAAATCGAGCATGGCTCGATGGCGCTCGTTTTGTAAACGTGCCGTATCAAGCCGCAACGAGGGATTTCGTATTCACATCATTGGCTTATTTTTTTCACCAGATCCTGTTAGTGGGTACTATCGAGCCAGAAAGGGGGGAAACGAGGCATGTATATTCATTTCTCTACATACATACATACAGCATACATTGTACAGCATGCCCTGCTTACACCATTCTCAGTCTAGCTACCAGATAACATCGCTAATGGCCTCCTACACTAGAGGCTCTTGCAGCTCAGATATGCATCATGGCAGCCACATGGAATGGGGCTCTTAGTGATGGGAATGTGGGCTCGGCTGTGGCGACAACGGAATGAGGACTACACGTATCAGTGATGTGGGAAAATAAACATTCAAAGTAGTGCTGGGTCTGAAATGTTTTTGGCCTTGTATAATACACCACCACCCGGAGGTCCTCTTGTCTGGAATGTAGGGCTCGTTTAATACATTAAATACATCCCTCGCTTGGCGTGAAAAATTACTATAAGGGGACATCGGCTGATTTGTTTGACAAATTTTTGGGCTAAATAGACCAGTATCACCATCACCCACCCGAAATTTGTCCAGTTCTGGACAAGATCAGGACCATTCGCCACCCATCACTGGAAAATTTGGTCAACATGGTGCGTACAAGCTGGATGGCGGCATTTGATGGATATAAATAGGGGATTTTATACACATTAAAATACATGGCCTTCAGGAGCCTTGGGGTATAGAATGTTTTATACCTTGTATAATACGTGTTGTATAATACAATGGTTTTATACAGCCTTTCAGACCCAGCACTAATTCAAAGACGCACCACGGCCAATGCAGAGATGTGGAGGGTTGCGTGCTTCACATTGCGTGAGAGGGATGCTTACAGCTACAAGCGGAATAGGCCGTGTGTAAGAGGAAAGCAGGAGGGAGATACGTACCTGGTACTGCATTGGTAACATATATGCACATTGACAGGCCCGCGCGGCACGTAGACAAAGACAGGTCAGGGTTTTGGGTTACTTTAAGTTACAATTATTATTAATACTTTCAATCTGATACAAGTCAAGTGAGATGGAGGAGAGGAAGGCCAGGATGAACCAACTTACAAGGGGGAGGAAGTGGGAGAAGGAGACGAAGAGAAGAGAAAGATAACGACGCGGACAAACCACTTTTCATGTGTACGTGCGCATTAGGGCCGGTTGCCCTGCATCCTATATACAACCCGCAAATTCTCAAAATGATGAGATTTTGGAATGCCTGCACGCACATAGACATTTTCATCAAAAGAAATGAATGTGTGCATTGATTACAGCTTTGGTGAAGCCCTCGATCTCCCTTGACGCGACATAGCTGTTCGCATCATTTTTGGCTATTTTTGGCCCTAATTCGATTTCAGCATACGGAAAATGATGGAGCTCGTTTAGGCTCGTTCTCACCCGCTCCGCCCAGACGGCTTTCTCACTGGGACTGCGAAATTGATGGCGTATGAATCTGACGTTCGATTTGAGAATACTGTTACTAAACGGAACCGGTCCGAGGTGTTAGCCGCACACGAATATGAAGCACCCAGTCTTGTCTCGTTTAACGGTGCCACCTGTGCGGGCGAGCACGCCCGCCCGCCCCGAGGGCCGCCGCTAACAGGAGTAGTATATTAGTCCATCAATTTAGTCCCACGCATGTCGCGCTTCGAACAGTGCCCGGCTTAGATGGCAAGCGAAGCGCGCTGCAACCACATGTACGAGTTCGTGCTGCACTTTGTCCAACACTCAGAATATTATTGTAGACGCCGCGGACCAGAATTAAATACCCATTCAGTAAGGTGCTAGAAGGTACTGTGGTTCCTAGGCGACCGAGCCCCGCTCACGACACTATTATGTGATGAGGCACTGGGAACGCGACTTCAGAGAGAGGCATACGCGACGCGGAGGTGTCAGGTATCCATCAGGAAAAGTTGTCCGGGGAATACCTCTCCACTATTTTTGGCACTCTAGATAGCCAATCACCATGGATCTGTAGCACTATAGTAGCTCTTAGTCTTAGACTAAGCTCTATAGTTCTGGTTGGCAGCAGCATAGTTCCGTATTGTCTCCGGTGGGTCGTATGTCGCACCCTGTAGTTCTAGGCTAATAAATTATATACCTATGCCATGAGCTACCAAGTGCTAGCTGACTATGGCAACGACAAGAATTTTATTTCATACTTGACTGTATAATAGCTTATTTTACTTTTATATCTTAGGTTTTCAAATGTACAAACATATTTTCGCGCCACACTCGAATCGTATGGGATTGATCCCGCATGAGGAAAAAACACCATGAGTATGTAGCACGTTATAGTCAGGATAGCTGAAATAGTCCGGTAGACTGCCCCCTGATCTGTAAGGCGAAATAGCTGTGCGCTACAGCTATAGAATGCTACCGAGTCCACCTAGTCACAGAGATGACTACCATATCCCCGCAGCACTGTAGCCTTGTAGTACTCCATAGCAGTCTAGAGCACACTAAAACAAGCACGCAGGAATATAAGAAATCATATTCACGGCCAGGATAGGGAAACCAATCAACATATATTGTAAATAATGACATCGAAATGTATGCTAATACCAACCCTTCGCATTCATCCACCGGACTCAGGAAGCGCCGTGTTGACACTGCAACTGCAGGTAAGGTACTGTGTGCGGACGCCAATGATGGACTTACGCGGGATGCCTGCGAGCGCGTTCAGTGCGATGAGGTTGCCATCAGCCTCGTTGTGAAGGCAGTTGCCAACATGTGTCACACTAATGGGGGGTCCGAGACGGGATGAAGCGGGCGGTGTCAGGCTGCATACATACAGTCGGCGATCTCGTTCCCTGCAACTGTGCTGAACCTGCGCGTTAGAGTGAGCAAGGCGCAGGCAGAGGACGGCGTGTGGGCGGGTGCGGGACGCGGTGGATGCAGTGGATGCGGGAGGCGGTGCCGGTCAAAGGTGACGAACTCGGCGAAGGCACCGCTCTGCAGAGTAAATTGGCATAGTATGGATTGACGAAGACAACACGCACCGGTCGCATGTTGAGCGGCCCTATGACCCACTCCACCTCCACGCCCGGCAAACAGCGCGGGCCCCGGGCGTCGTGCACGTCCGCGCCATTGGACACGGCCCCCTCCACACCCCACATGCGGGAGCCCTGCACAGGGCCAGGCAGGGACTCACGGCGTCCAGCCTGCCAGACGTGATGGTGCTCGTGCAGTTGCAGCTCGGGAGGTTGCACTTGTGGCGTCGCACGAGGACTTGGTGGCAGAGGCAATGTAAATCGGCCCGCTGAGTTTAGGCGATGAATGGATAAAGATAAGCGACTCACCTCACAGGCCAAACGGAAAGAGAAAGGATGAGCCACAGACGGCTGAAGAGCCAACACGGTACAGGACAGAAGAACCACATGTGGCTGAAAAGCACGACACAACGTGCAAGGAAAAATACAGGATGGACTAGCCAAACATGGCAGGATTACAACGCAGCATGGACAGAAACAATAGTGGGCAAGAAAGAAAGTTTAGAAATAAATTTTAGACCCAGTTTGTTGAGAGCCAGGACTGCGAGAGGGAACAGTGTCTGCTGGGGCTGGTGGACCAGGAGGGAAGAGGAGAAGCAACCCCGCACCTACAGCGCTCGGATGCGCTGTGCTGTCGCAAAGTTCGGGTCTTGCATGCTGCTGCTTCGTGCGCGGAAGCGCTACGTTTGCGAAGCCTGGCGTATCGTGCACAAGACCCAGCCGGCCGTCGAGTGCGAAGGGAGCCGACACGGTACGGGAAAGCGACTCACCCGCGATGCGACAGCGTCGTATCTGCATATGCAGGGGAGTCGGGGGTGCGCCCAGGGATGGTTCGAGTTCACTTGGGGCATCGTTGTCGATTTCCATCAGACGCCGCAGGCAGGCCAGCGCGACCTCGAGTCGGCGCCGCTGTGCGCGCGTGAGCAGGAAATCCATGTGCTGAGCACGGCCGAGGCGGCAGTTGAGCGCAATGGGAGCCGACGCAGCGATTTGGATCCGTGGGGCGCTAGCATCGTGTCTGCAGTGGGTGGGTGTCTTGTCTGTACCTTGGGGCTGCCTCAAGTCCGCGACATGCTGGCGTCGAGTCCGTGGTGTGTTGGCATCAAGTCGTCGAGTCCGCGGTGCGGTCTGCGCCAGAGGATGCTTCGAGTTCGTGCTCGGGCAATGCTTGGGCGTTTGTGCGAGGATATACAAGATGGAGTGCCCACATTTATTTGATGTGCGGCACATATGTAGAGTGGATCTGCGGCACATTGGACAGATGCGATGCAAAGGCAGATGCCGTTTTGCCAGTGGGGGTAGAATCAGTGGCGGTGCCGAAATGTGGCCAAATCTTCCCAAAGTCACACGCAATAACAACCAACAGCCAGCCCATTACTTTATGGACGAAACGACTCCTCCTCCTCCCGCTGAGCAATCGCCGCCCCCGCCGCTTCCACCCACCCATACCGGCTCTCCTACGGATTTCCTCAAGGGTGTCGTCGGAAAACGCGTGATCGTGCGGCTCACTTCGGGCGTGGACTACCGCGGTGCGGCACGCGCATTATCCGCCTTCGACAGGGCCTGACCACTAAGATACAGGCGTGCTTTCATGTCTGGATGGCTACATGAACATCGCGTTGGAGCAGACGGAGGAGCATGTGAACGGCATCGTGACGAATCGGTATGGGGACGCGTTCATCCGAGGAAATACGGTTGTGCCTCTGCCTTGCAATTGGCCATTTATCAGAATCTGAGTTGAGTCGCATTCAGTGTTATATATCTCTGCTGCCGAAGCGATATAGTCTACGCATTCTGTCTGTTGCTTTGGCGCATCAATAGTTCGGTTTTCAGCACTGTAGAAAATGGTCCGTGCTGTTTATCGGGCGCCAACTTGCCATTTCAGAAGGACGTCAAGATACAAGCTGTGATTGGTCTATTATCGCCTTGATTACGTTCCCGGCTTCATAATTTGCTTCGGCGCAGGCAGGGGGGTACACTTGAATGAATCGGTGGTGGCTGTGCGTTTTGACGAGTGCCAAGTAAGTCAAGCGCTGTCGAGGATAGAGTCAAGGATGAGTATCGATGAGTCATGGCTCGCTCGCCTGTCCAAACGTGTTCTAGATCTGTTTGCCGGTCATCTGATCGCGCAGATCTCTGCTCATACATCCGTTGTTGTGTTACATACTGGAACATAAAGCTGATCAGTCCTAGCGCCACGCATCCTTACACACACAGCATCATAAGCTTCCCCGCTTGTTCGCCGCGGTCCCGCACACACAGGAGTCATCGCTCTGCAATTTAAGCCCTCCTTTCCCTGATCAACTCGCTACCGCCATGATCTATGGACTATACTACTACCACAACCTCCAGGTGTCTCGCTACCTCTACTCAATGTTCGCGCAGAGGCGAGCATCAAGGAACTTGCCTGCCCAGGTGAAGCTCACACAGACCTACGGCAATGACGCCGCGTTCCCGATTGAAGCCAAGTACTCCTTTCCGATTCCTGCGCGCGCCGCTGTCTGCAGCTTCGTCATGATCAAGCAGGACGGAACCAGGATCGTCGGGCTTGTGCAGGAAAAGCAGGAGGCGAGAGAGACGTACGACGCCGCAGTCTCGCAAGGCCAGCAAGCGTCGTTGATGGAGCAACAGACGCCAGATGGTACGTTCCATTATGCACTGAATTCGTCATCTCATCGTGTCCCAGTCTTTCAAGTTTCCGTTGGAAATATTCCTCTAACGAGCAGGTGCAGATCGAGCTCGTATACGCCACAGAGCTCTCGGAAGACGAAGAGAACGACTCGATCCGTTTCCATCTCCCCGTCCACATCGGCGCACGCTACGGTCAAGCACCCCAGTCCACAACCTCTTCTTTCAGAAACACGGTCTTCTTTTCGTCGGCTTCCAAGACCCCTTTTTTGAATATTGCTATGAGTGTCGAAGCCGTCGCGCCCATCTCCAAGATCGGCTGCCCCTCGCACACGGTCTCGACCGAGCTGGGGCCTGACCCGTCACTTCCCAACTTCAAGGACTCCCATTTTCCAACTACGCCCGCGTGTCCCTCTCCTCCGACTCTGCGCTCGACAAAGACTTTGTGCTCACTATAAAATCCACCGGCCTCGACGCTCCACGCTGCGTCGCGGAGCCCTACCCGTCTCCCTCGCACGACACGGTTGCGATGGCGCTCACGCTCGTCCGCGCTTCAAGCTGCCCGACCTCGCGCGGCAGGAGTTGTCTTTCTCGTTGACCGCAGCGGCTCGATGCAGCACCAGCGCATCGCCCGCCGCGCGCAGGCGCTCGTCGTCATGCTGCGTGCGCTCCCGCACAAGGATTCGCTCTTCCAGATCATCTCGTTCGGCAGCCAGTGCAGCGCGCTCTGGGCGGGCGGCAGCCGGCCGTACAACCAGGCGACGCTGGAGGAGGCGACGGCGCACGTCGACGGGATGCAGGCCAACTTCGGCGGGACGGAGATCCGCCACGCGCTGGCGGAGTGCTTCACGACGCGCAAACTCGACCGCCCCACGAGCGTGTTCGTGCTGACGGACGGGGATGCGTGGGACTTGACGCAGGTGCTGGAGGAGGTGAAGGCGCGGTGGCGCGCGCGCCGGCGAAGGCGTACCTGCGGGTGTCCGTGCTCGGCATCGGGAACTCGGCGTCGACGGCGATGTGCGAGGGGATTGCGCGGGTTGGGAACGGGACGTGCATGATGGTGGGGGAGCAGGAGACGACCTTCACTGGCAAGATCGCGAGGCTGCTCAAGGCTGCGCGGACACCCGCGATTTTGGATATCCGTATCGACTGGGGACGGCCTTCTGCTGCAGTTGTTGCCGAACCAAAAGTCCCTGAGACAGAAACCGACGATGAATTCGAGATGGTGGATGATGTCGCCGAGAAGTTAAAGAAGAAACTGAATATCTTCGACGAGGACGCCAAGGATGATTTGAACACTCCACCTCCTCCACCTCCTCCAGTTGTGCTCCCCCCTCCAGCGGCAGTACAACAAGCGCCGTCAAGATCCGAAACCTCTTCCCCAGCATCCGCCCAATGTATATGCTATATTGCAGGGTACGACCAAAAGTAACCATCAGATTTCGCAGCTAACAATCCCCCCCCTCCAGGCAAGACCATCCCGAAGACAGTCACCCTCCGCGGATCCACCGCCGACGGCGACGAAATCGAGCTGCCCATCCCCGTCACCATCAGCCACCTCCCGAACGAGCCCGCCGCCCCGCCCGCGATCCACGCACTTGCGGCGCGCAAAATCATCCAGGACCTCGAGGACGGGCAGCACGCGCTCGTGCAGACGCTGTCGAACCCCGACGACACGGACCTCCTCGCGCGCACGGTCAAGGCGAGCATCGTGCGGCTGGGCAAGACGTACTCCGTCTCGTCGACGCACACGTCCTTCGTCGCCGTCGACGAGGCGCGGCCGGATGCTGCCCCCCCGGCGTACTGGGTTGCTCAGCCTGTGAGTCAACACGTGGTGCTGCACTCCATGCGCCACACGCCATGGCGCCACCCTCGGTGCACGCGTTATACTCTCTTCCGCCGCAGCCTCACGTGGCCCTTGGAATGCACATGATGTCATCTGCTTCGAATACTAGCTATGCATCTGCACCAGGAGGTTCGCCGTCATATGGCGGGGGGTGGAATGCTCCTGTCGGATCTGCACCACCTACCATCGCTGCTTATGCACCGCCTACCATCGCTGCTTATGCACCTCCGCCACGACAGCAGCAATCGACGCAGTTTTTGTTCGGCGCGGCCCCAGCAGCAGCGCTTTCCGATCTTGATGGAGACCAGTTTTCTGGACTGTCCCCCTCAATGTCGTTCGGCGGAGCCACAGATCCCGTAACGTCCGGCGGAGCCGCAGCTCCCATAATGTTCGGCGGAGCCACAACTGCCATAACGAACGATCAATATATGCAAAGCCAGCTGGAGAGAAAGAAGGAGAGAAAGATGGCCACGGGCAACAAACCCCACAGACCCCAGATGACAGCTACGGATATCGCAGACCCACTCGAGGCACTCGCTCGGCTCCAATCGTTCGACGGGTGTTTCTCCCTCGACGTCCTCAACGTCATCAAACTCAACACCGCGCTCGAGCATGTGCGCGGTGCGTTCCCGGCGGGGGCGACGGACGCAGTGGTGGCTACGGTCATTGGCCTCGCGTTCCTGTCGACAAAGTTGGGGGCCACCGTCGACCGGGACTCGTGGGAGGGCATGTACGAGAAGGCGCAGCAGTACGTGGAAGCGGCCTTGCGGGACCTGGGTTCGACGGAAACTGTGGATGTGCTAGAAACGAAAATCGCAAAAATGCTTGCTTGAATGTACTTTTGGTGCTAGTTCTCGGTCCATGTATTAGTAGTGTAATTAGTTAGCGCTCCTGTTTGTTAGGACGTCTGTACATTATATTCATACGGTGTCTCAGGCACCTTGGGAACTCAGAGCAAAGTAAAATCGATTAGACATCCGACAAGAGGTACAATGAAAAGGAAACTATTGTGAGATACCTCAGTCGAGTCCCAGCCGCCAGGGCACAAGGCAGATCAATAATCCTGCACTGGTTCCACGGGACAAACTTACCACTAACTGGAACAAGTGAGTATGGAAGACAGCTTGTTTGGCGCCGCACGACCCCTTGCATCGTGGCGTTGACGTCGCCCTTGTTGCTTGCACTAAACACGCCGACACTGGCGAAGCACCCCGATTTCGCAACCACAGAGGACTCGGTGGGCAGGCGCGTCGTTCCGCATGTCTGCACGTCGGTGGCGCTCGAGTCAGAGTTGATTCGGGTCAGGACGAATTTGAACGCCGAGGCGGACGTGCAGCCGGATGTGGAGGGATAATTAACGTTCAGGGCGATGCCGGCGGGGAGGAACGGTGCCAGCGACGCTACGAGGGCGTTGACCAGTTTAACGCTGAGCGCTGAGTAGATCAGAGCGGCTTTGCTGTTTGTCGAGGTTGGGGCGGTCGTGACGGTGGTGTACGAATCCTGCGAAGCGGTGGAAGCAGAGAATGCGACTGCAGGTATTCCCTCCAGCACTGCTTCCGTCGCCGCCCCCCTAGAAAAAGCAAGGAGCTGCTTGGAGCGTGCATATGGGGAGTCAAAACGAACACTGTTCCTGCAATTAAAACAGTCGACCGCAGATTGGTCGGTCGCCTGTGAGGGCGGCGAAATGGACAGCTTCATTGAGTACTTACTTCCTACATTCGGCCCACTGACAACCAGGTCAGGCTTAGACCCAAAAAAATTCGGAGATAGAGTCTGAATTCCATATCGAACTGAATCAACCGGGAAGCCATTGACATAGTTCAACCTGGCTACATAGATGAATTGAATGTCAGAAATAACTATCACGGGGAAAAAACCCTTACTATCGGACGCGTTGAATCCCTCAGCAGGGGATACAGTCGGGCAAGTATTGAACTCGCAAGGGCTAGAACCAGAGCGACCGCCCATCCTAATGGCACTCACTTGTCGGCAACAGAAACTGAACAATGACATCACGATTCGCACACACCATCATCGTTTGTCAGAACGACGTTGGTGGCACTCAGTGATACTACGCTGACAGCCAGAGAAAGAAGGATCGCTGTCGGGAACATTATTGCACGGCGGTGAGGGGATTGTTTGCAATTTAAAGTACCATTCGAATTTAAGGGATCGAGGTGGCAAGATCAAGAAGCTGCATTGACACACGTTCGGGGTTGATTCCACTGTGCTGGACCTCGCGCGCATGTGGTACCATGCGGAGGTAAGGGTGGTGATTCGGCGAATATTATTTTTGGGTACAATGTGCGCATGCGTCGAAGTTTTGAGGGCGCGAAAGGAACACCTACTGTACATGTCTGTTATTTTCAGGCTTTCTCTTCTTCCAAAGACACAAGCACCAACGGAGTTGATTTCATTCGGTTTGAAACTAATGAATACACAAAATCAACTAAAAAATTAGCAGTCGACATGCAGCTTTCAAAATTGACGAAGAATGAAACCAACTTACAACTACGAGGGACAAGAGAGCAAACTCTTCAGCTTGGACAAGACGAAGGCTTGCGTTTTGGCATCGACGTCACCCTTGGTGCTCGCATTGAATACGCTGACCGTCGCGAAACATCCGGGCAGAGCGATAGCAGACGACTCGTCCAGCAGGTGGTCCGTACCACACGTTCGCACATCACATCGACATTGATGCGCGTGAGGACGAATTTGAATGCGTAAGGTGTCGTGCAGTTAGTGGATGACGGATAGTTGACGTTCACAAGCACCGGCATGCCCAAAACCGACAAATACTAGGGCACTATGGCACGAGTGTGGCAACAAACTGAAGTCCACGTTGGCTTGGAAGTTGGTCACGGTTGAGGCAATGAACCACAAATAAACCACCACGTGTCGCAACAAATGATACCAAATGTATTATGTAAGTACTTTTGTGCACTCAGGCTTCCCAAGTACTTTCCTCCTCCTACCATGTTAATGTGTTCAAGACTAAGTACTTGAAGTCCTTACTGCATTTGAAGACCGCATCTCTTATCTCCCTTCGTGCTAAATTCTTGTCAGAAGTACGACCACTGCGCAGGTTCGTCATACTGTACTATTTCGACCATAGGTTCAGGTGACGGGTGACAGAGGGTCGTGAACTGAACCTATTTGGTACCAGTGACGGTGACAGTCGAGTTTTCAGGCCCAAATAGGCTCAAAAACACCAAAATTTTATCTCCGGCATTCGCTGGACTGCCTTTTATGGGAATTTTGATGTGATTGCCGAGGAATGAACTTTGGAAAAATGAACTTGGTAGGTGACGGGTGACATGGCGTGAACCTATGGTCGAAATAGTACAGTACTCCTCGTACGTTCTGACCGCATTTGACAGTTTTCCTAGGTTGATATGGTCGGCGCCCAGTCTGAGCCAGCGCCTCTTTTCATGTCGTGTCAGATGTGATCTGCATGGCTACTTATAGCTATTGTTGGGCATCCCCTCCTCTTTTATAAGATTTTATCGCTCGTCCAAAAACTTATCCGTTCGCCGTCTGCTCCTCCGTCTCCCCGCGGGAAGAAGAAGTGGTATCAAATCAAGAACTGGTCAACGCCTACGATCACTCCCACCATCGCCACCAAATCCATCGTTGGCACGTAACCCTCTGACATGAACTTCTGACGCCAAGTGTTCAATTACTGAACTCACGGTCCGGGAGCGTCCCATCGAAGCTGACTGAATGGCCAAGATAAGATATTCTGGGTCTGTTCTCCCACCGCGCAATATATATTCCTGCTACCTTTAGGTATAGGTTCTTAAAAAGTGCCCCCTCAACTTTATAAACAGTGGTGATCACTCTTGCTCAATTCAACCAAAAACTCCCTGGAAAGCTCTCAACTTGAACATCCTGACTCAGGTATAAATAAGAGCTAGTTTGCAGTCATTGATCAGTAGTTTTGGACCACACGGAACCCAGTTCATTGATTTCCACTTCTCAGATATGGATGTAGGCAAGGATGTAGGACCGACAGCCTCGATTGGATGGCTCAATGTTCGCTCGGTCGCCGCTGTCGCGTCGACTAGCTCACATTGAGCCTGGTGATAATGCACACTCCCAAAATAAAACCGATTATCGATCTGAATCAGGTTAAACGGTCAAGTTTGGTTTTCAAGACGGACAGAGAAAAAGTAAGCAGGATTATGGACATCAAGCAGCAACGTCGGCATGGCCGTCGGCCCGAAGCTTTTTTGGCAGAGAGAAAACCAGCTTACGCAAAAACGGCTGACGAAAATGTGATCCACCGGGAACGTTACGGAAACCAACACCGCCCTTACTCACCTCATATCTCCAACACCATCTGTGATATGATCTGCAAGAAGTATAAGATGTCAACCTCCACGATCTGGCATCGCAGTCTTTCCGATGCCCAAAGCTTCTCAAGATTCTGTAAAACAAGTGGTCCCGTACATTGAAGTCGCTGCAAATGCTCTCCGGAATGCCTCGGACTCGAGGGATGTGCCTTTTTTGGAGACAGTTGCTGCAGTGTCTCTATCAATACTGCCCATAGTGCAAGTGCGTGCACATTCGACTTGGAACTCACCCGTGTTTGCTCGATGAATCCTGTAGAACACAAAAGTGAACAAGGAGAAGTGTGCGCGGATTCTAGAGGAAATCTATCGGCTGCTGTGTGCACTCCATGCACTTTCTTTTCACCCAGGACTGGATATTTCCCGGAAAATGCTGGATAATATCAGCAAAATTGCTCAGTGTGTTTATTCTAGTATTATTGACTGCTGCATCTTACACCCTGCAGGACTATTCAAAAATTCCATGGGTGCCTTCGGTCTCAACAAGAACTAGGCACATTCAGGCGCTTCTTTAAGCAAAGTGAGATCACAGCACAACTCGAAAGCTGTGAAGCAGAGCTCAACGCTGCCCTGAATGTATTCATGGCAAGGCTTCAGTGCACTATCAGAAATTCCCCACTGACACGAGTCTCAGATGCAATCGGGTGCTGGTCTTGCAGCCGAAATGTTGAAATTTGATACAGAGACTGAACGGTGTCATCAAGAAATGCTTGAACTACTTTCAGCCCAAAGTGATGGACAATCTTCCAAGATAACTCCTTCGGTAAAGAAATTCAAGCTGCTGTTTTTTCATTGGAGACTTAGCAATCAATCTAGACTCGAGGCAGTCTTCTTCAACACAGCAACAGGCAAATTTACCTATCACTGAATGTTGAATCACACTGACTCTGTCCTGTGCAGTTCCAGTGCCCTCTCCTTACTTCCCGCATCCCCAAAAATATTCCATGGACGGGAAGGTGAGGTACAAGAGGTTGTCTCTGCTCTTCTTTTCCCTGCTGCTCGGGTGGCAGTTCTAGGCCCTGGCGGCATTGGGAAGACAACACTTGCTATTGCCTGTCTGCACCACCCAAGTGTAGCACAAAGATATGGTCACCGCCATTTTGTGTCTTGTGAGGCAGCCAACAACGCAACCGATTTAATCGCCACAATCGGATTGCACCTTGGTATTGAGCCGTCAACAAAGCTCTCGCAGGCTATTGTGATGCACTTCCACGAGTGCGGCCCAGCTGTCTTGGTGCTTGATAATCTTGAGACACCATGGGAGCCAGTGGGAACCCGTGCTGGGGTCGAGGATTTCTTGTCTGTTTTGACAGATGTGCCTCATTTGACCATATTGGTGAGCAGTTCATTTCATTCTCCATGAGCTTGGGGAATTGAAGGTGTGCCAAGATCACAATGCGCGGTGCGGAAAGACCAGCAAAGGTCAAATGGAGCCGGCCTTTCCTCCCTCCACTCCGGCCCCTTCCTGCCTCAGCCACACGCCAAACTTTCATTGAAATTGCCGACGAACCCAAAATTGGTGAAGAATCTGTGTTGTCCGAACTCCTTGACTTGACAGGACATCTACCGCTGGCAGTGAGTCTGATGGCCAGTGTAGCTTCGTTCGAGGGTTATGTGGGCACCCTATCCCGGTGGAAAACCGAACACACAACACTCCTCTCGGAAGGCACCGATAAGCGTGCCAATCTTGAGCAGTCGATCATCATGTCCCTCACAAGCCCGCGCATCACATCCTCTGCCGATGCTAAGCAACTCCTCAGCCTCCTCTCCCTGCTACCCGATGGAATCTCTGACAGGTACCTGCTCGCGTCGAACATTCCTGTCCCCAATGTCCTGCATTGCAAGTCAACCCTTATCCGCACCTCACTAGCATATATCGACCATGATGGGCAGCTCAAAGTGCTGAGTCCCATCCGCGAATATGTGCACCATGCGCACCCACCCGTGCCAGCACTCATCAAACCACTCAGGACTCATTTTCAGGACCTGCTGGCAGTGTGGTCTGAACAAACACTTTTGCCGCGGAGTGACATTGTCCTCCAGCTGACATCGAATCTTGGGAATATCCACAGCCTCATCTTGAATGGACTGACTAGAGAAGGACAGGTGTCGCTAGACATTGCAGATAGCGTGCTGAAGCTCAATTATTTTTCGGGAAGTATGCTCAAGGGGGGCAGTGCACTCATGGACTATTTACCAGCTGCAATTGAGTCTCTCGGTGACATGAAACTGCAGTGGAGGTATACGAATGCCTGCATTCTCGGACGGGGTCCTCCTACTTCGGCCACAGATGCAGAAAAACCGATCACTCAAGGCACTCAACACTTCAGTGGTTTACTGGCAGGAGATGAAATTGTTGAGAAAGGTATCTGGCTAATAATGACACGATTTTTGGCCTCCCTACTAACATGTTTTCTCCTCCATCGAGCTGCTTTCTACAACGCAGTTTCACGGTATTTCGACACAACGGGAAACTTGAAAAAGGCGCTGGAATTCAGCAGACTTGCTATGGTCTCGGCAACAATAACACACAACATCACCCAGCAGCTGTTCGCCATGCATAGACAGGCTGCACAGGAGTTTAAGCGTGGACACCTACAGCAGAGCATCGCACGCTCACGTGCAGGGCAGCGCATCGCACGTCGCGCGGGCCTGCTGTATGACGAGTGCGGCTGCCTGGTGTCCGAAGCGCGCGCGTGGAGCGACCTAGGCCGGCCGGCGCACTCACTTGCGCTGTGCAACCAGGCGCGCGAGCTCCTTGCAGCCTGCACCGCTCTGGGCTCCGAGCTGGAGGTCCAAGTGCTTGACATACAGGCGGACGCGCATTTTCAGAAGAGCGAGTATGCTGAAGCCCGCGCGCTGAATGCGGCTGTGGTGCGCATGACAGCGCCGACGCGCTCGCCGAACCATCACGCCAACGCCCTTACTAACCTGGCGCAGTTGGGCGTTGCTACCGGTTGCGCCGACGAGGAAGACACCATACGGCACCTATCCGCTTCAACGGAAATCTGCGCGCGCCTCGGCTGGACACGCGGGCTGCTATGGTGCGACTCGGCAACCGCGCAGTGGGCGCTGCACCGCGGGGAGACGGCGAAGGCGCGTGCGTTGTACACGCGCTGTCTGCCGCGGAGACGCGAGTGCGGGACGGACATCGTGGCTCGGTGCCTGGAGAGCCTCGCGGACCTGCGGAACGGGATGCACAGCCTGGACGAGACGTTCCATTGGGCGGGCACGTACCTGGCGCTGGCGCAGACGACCAAGGCGGTTGGCCACACGCACCAAGCGCTCCTGTGTCTCGGTGACATCTTCGTTGCGCAGGGCGCGGACGACACCGCACTCCGTGTGTTCCGCGCGGTTCTCGACGGCACGACGGCCATGGATGTGCACCGTCGCCGGGCGGATGCCATGATGCGCATCGGGGATATCGTGGCGCGGCGGGGAGATGTGGGCGAGGCGCGGCGCATGTGGGCAGATGCGCGTCCGCTCTTCGTGCGCTCATCGCAGAACCGGGATGTCCTCGCTATAGATGCCCGTCTAGGTGAACTCCAGCCGTCGATACAGGAGCGTGAGACGTCGCAGGCTGTGAAGGAGCCCGATAATAGTATCGTAGTAACTGCGGTGGCCAGTTGATCCAGGAGCCTGAACCGTCGTAGACTGTACATGGGCCCGAGAAAACTAGAATGTTATTGTAGTAGCTGCAGCGTTTTCAAGTACCCACCTCTATCCCAAAAAAAATTGTCTAACGGGGAAGACTGTACTGAGCCCTTTGACGTCGGCATGAACAAGCCCAAAGTCATCCAAGTAGTATCCAAGTCCGCGATTCTAAATAGATCTGGAGCAGTCTGGACTTGGAGCACGTTCCAAGTCGGGGGATACGGCGCACGGCCTCTGGCTCAAAGTTATATCCGTGCCCAGGAGCCCTAGCGTACAGGACCGTCGAATTCCGCGTCGTGGTGTGAAACCGTGTCACAAGAGTGGCGCCACGTGTCCGTTACCTGACGCGTTTTCCCGCCTCCTCCATCACGCGTGGCCCACGAGCGCTCTTCCTCATCCCATCCCATCCACTCCATCGCAGATCAAACAACAGATATCCAGTTCACAGCAAATGTAGCAAAAAGAAAAAGTACAGACAGGATCATGATTCATAGCTCGACAACAACAGCGTTCTTTCGTTTACGTCTCCTTCTTCTAGTGCGTATCCCCGCCTCTTTTACTCCCCCACCTCCCCACCACGTCGTAAAGGGAGCAGGGCGGGTCCGCGGACACGCTCACGCGCCCTCGCGCCCCTCGCGCATGTACTCCTCGAACAGCGCGCGGTAGTCGCGGTGCCAGCGGCTCAGCGGCGGGCGGCCCAGCGCGACGTCCGCCGCGGCCCACATGATGCGCAGCTGGTCCGTCTGGGGGAGGGCGGTTAGCGGTTGTACAGACGGGCGAGAAGGGAAAGAGAGGGAAAATAGGGGGAGGGAGGAGGGAGGAGGGAGAAGAGCAGAGGAACGAAGAGCCAGACGGATAGGTATGTAGTAGAACGATAGATATCGCAAACGCCGGGGCGCGGGAGTGGGTGGGCAGCAAGGGCGGGAAATCAATGGTGAGTGGCTGGCGGAGGGGCGCCGCTGACGGGGACGCAGGATATGGATGCGCGGACAACAGAAAAGAGGACGGTGATAATGTGCAGACGGAGGGCGAGGGACGACGGGCGGGGTGCAGAACGCACAGGGAAGGAAGACGCGACGACGCCGAGGGACGGGAATAAGAGACGCCGGAGATGGGGTGGGGGCGGATATACTCGACAAAGGCGGCGCACAGAATATAGGAAGAACGACGTGCAAGGGAAGAGGGATTGATAGCGCACAGAGACGGGGAGGGTAGCTGTGGATGTGGAAAGGACGCTGTCGGGGAGAGGAGGGAGGCAGGGCTCAGGAAAACGGCGGCGCAGGTGGCGACCAAGGGGAAGAATCGCGAAGTGAAGAGAAAAAAAAACCCACCTCCCTCTCTGTCTCCCCATCCGGACAGAGCACATAAAACTCGCCCGCACGCACGCGGTCAAGCATGTACAGCACCGTCTCCTGCGCGGTCCACGCGCGCGCGGGCTTCTCGCTCAGTGCCGCCCCGCCGCCCGTCATGCCGGTGTAGGTGTACCCGGGCCTGCGGGGAGAAAGGGTGTTGTTAGTAAGGGACGAGGAGAAGGGGAGAAGGGAGGAAGCGGAATATCTAGATGTTCCGCTGGTGCGGTCCGTCACGGCGCGCCACCGGGAGGAATCGCGACCCGGTGCGCATCGATGTAGTAGAGCCACGTATGTACATCAAACCACTGGTTGACGGCCCCCAGATTCGCGGTCCCCGACAGCGCCAGTGGCTCACTGATTCGCGACACAGCGCCCCCCGCCTCCCCCGACAGATCAAGCACGACGCAAGACGACGACAGCTCACGCACACACCCCGCCCCATCGCCGCCTCACCAAGCATCCCGCTCGACCTCCGCTCCCCGCACACCACATCCACAACGCCCCCGCCAGCACACGCCATCCTCCGACCGCCCACAACACGATGCCCGCGTCCGGCGCACCGGATGCAGTGGGCGTGCTTCACCCGCCGCATGAAGCCAACAAACACCGCGTGCTGGTCAGCCGCACACGCACCCAATCAGCTAGCCGCACACGGGCTGAGTCAGCCACGCTCCCTCCCCACTCCCACCACGCCTCTTGCCGCCACACGCCGCGAGCCGCCGGTCAGGTGGATGCATGGCAGGGATAGAACGAACGGCGAACGGAGGGATGGAGGGCGCGTGTGCGGAGGGATGGGATAGGGTAGAGTGCGATGGGATGGGCGGGGAGGGGACGCCGGGTGCGTGGAGTGGTGGGATTCAGCGCGGGGGGATGGGGTTGTGCGCAGGGATGGGCGGAGATGGGACGCCGGGTGCGTGGAGTGGTGGGACTCAGCGCGGGGGGATGGGGTTGTGCGGAGGGACGGGAGGGGGGGCAAACATGCGCGGGCGGGGGAAATGGCGCGGGCGTGCAGCAAAAAAAGCGGGACAGCACGCAGGATGCGGCGCACAGACACGGACGGGGTGGAGACGCAAGAAAAAAAACGAGAAAAAAGGGAGAAAGCAGAACAGGGCTCACATAAAGAGATGGGCGGTAACGTTCGCCGGACGATCGCGGAGCTCGTGCGCCAGGCCCTCGGTCATGCTCTTGATGGCGGCCTTGCTGGCGTTATACGCAGCGTTCCCGCTATCTGCAGATCAGCTGCGCGCGCCGGGCGCTTCGCGGGCTAGCGACGCACGGGGGGTTGGTAATACCCTGCTTCGATCCGGTGTTGATGATCGCCGCCTGGTTCTCCTGGTGCAGCATCGAGGGCACGAACGTCTGCTGCACGTTGAGCACGCCGAAGAGGTTGACGGCGAAGACGGCGTGCCAGCTGGCGAGGCCGTCCCAGGAGGTGCCGCGCGGGGCGCCGCTGATGCCGGCGTTGTTGAGGAGCACGCCGACCTCGCTCCAGTGCTCGTAGACGGTGTCGCGCAGGTGCTGCACGGCGGCGAGGTCCGTGACGTCCGTCGGGACCACAAGCACGTTCGCTTCGCCGACGATCTCCACGAGCTCGGAGCCGAGGGTGTTCAGAACATCGGCGCACGCAGGGAGGTCGGCGACGGCGGTCTTGAGGCCGAGGCGGGCGAGCTCGAGGGCGGCGGCGCGGCCAATACCGCTGGCGGCGCCAGTGATGACGGCGACGCGGCCTGGCTGAAGGACGGGATGGAGGTCAGAGGCGACGTGGAGGCCGTCGGGGTCGAAGGAGGCGGAGCCGCTGAGGGCGGGGCGTTTTGGCGATGGGCCACGGCTGCGGGGCGACGTGAGCATGGTGCGTGCGCTGCTGTTGAGCTGCTGACGTCATTATGTTCGAATCAATTGGTGCGATTGCGCCAGCCCGCGCACGTTCAAACAGCTCCCGAGCCCGAGTCGTCCCGCCACGTGCGCCGGGTTGACTGGTTGTACTTATCGACCAGCGACGTGATCTACGCACACTAATAACTCGGCCCACTGCGTGGTATGTTCGTCTATGACGCAGCTCACCAACGGCTGGTCACGGTTCTGTCGACGCTGGGACGCCGCTCACTGCGATGCCGCCAAACTCCGCCTTGTCCACCCGCCGCCCTGTGCCCCACCCCAGCCCACTGCACACGCCGGCCTCCCACCTCTGTCCTTCACCGGTCTTCACAAGCTTAACCCCTTGCATTAGCACCCCTCTATTGCACTCCGTCTTGCGGTCGGACCACCGTCGTCCCTCCCACGTGCGCGCGCACACCGCCCCTGCGGAAGAGGGGGGGGAAGGTGCCACCGTATGGGGAGGAGCAATTTGAGGTAGGTGAACTACGGATTGACGCCAGGTGGGAGCAGACCTAGTAGTTGAGCCAGAAGAGCCGTCCAACAAAAATCCAAGCCCAGCTACGCATTGGCATGCTCGGAACCGAAAACTGTATCCTTTGCGACTCCTGCCCCGGCCGCAATGCAGACACTGCATTCTGGGCAAAGACAGCAGTGCGCAACACCTTGGACGGGGACGCGCAGCAGGAGCGCTCGAAGGCGGACGGGATGGAGCGACGACTCACCATGTCCGATTTCGACTTCAGGCGCGGAGCATCTTAACGCCACGAAAACATCCTCCTCTTGCGGCATCACCTGCTCTTCGAGGTGCAGGACACGCGCGCACGCGCGCTGAATCGCGTGTACAACGCTATCTGCGTGCAGGACGAGATCGGAACGAAGCACGGCTGAAGCGACATACATATGCCGACGGTACAGGCTTATGTAGTGCCTCCGCGAGTGGCCCAACTTACGCGACGCGGACCCGGATGTTGGCCGCCGTCGTGGAGGAGCTGGTGCTGGCGTTCAACTTCCTGCTGTCGATGGGGTTGTGTCGGGACATCAAGGAGCGCCGCAGCCGCTTGAATCGCCGCCGGGGGCCCACCAGCTCGACAGGGGATTGTCCTCATGAGGTACATATACAGACTGCTGGGCGAATCGTTTCCGCGGCCTCCGACCACAGCCTTCGAGCACCGTGATATTTTGGCGCTTACTCGTGCACTTTTTTCTGTATGGCACGTCGCTTTCATTTTTACTTCCTTCCTTCCTTCCGACTAACTTGTCCAATTAGAATTACACACGTATTTGGTTCTTCCGTTACCACAAACAACATCGCCAGACGGGTACCGCTATTCAATCCCCAATAGCTATGGCGCTACGCCGGAATAGTCTCTACGACATCTTGTCCACAGTCTCGATATCAGCATCTCGGCGTCCCTCCATGCGCGGGGTGCTGGCCATCCAGCATCCAACTCTAAAGTCTTGATCGGGCGGCCGTTCTGAGAGTCGAGCACCCACCCCATCGGTCCCCGCCCTGTGTCGTGCTCGCGACCCGTCCCGCGCACACGCCCCCGTCTGTATCTCGGCGTCCCCAGTCGCGCCTATATCCTGGCGCACGCGCTTCACGTCCCCCCACCCCGCCGGTCCGGGCACCCAACTCCGTATTCTTGTGTCTGCGCCCCGTCCGTGTCGCAGCCCACACGGGTCCCTCCTTCGTCTTTCCTGAGATTTTCCTCCCCACCTGGTGGAGGGGTGAGATCTGCAGGATCTCTGTCTGCGGTGCTTTGGTGAAGGGGGAACTGAGACGGGCAAGAAGCCAACTATGCGAATGCGCTGGAGCCAAGGATGGGATGATGGCTATGGTATCTGGTGCTAACACGACCACATGGCACAGCCACTGGCCTACCATGCACTGGCGTCTGATCCTCCCGCACCCGAGCCCGACTATCCTAGGGGCTCCTCCCTCCCCGCGCGCGTCCTCCTCTCCCGCTCTCTACACCAACCCGTCCGCCACTTGACAGATGGGTGGCCCCCGGCTGACGAAGCGCGTCCCCAGCGCGTCCCCCGCCCTCGTCGCTATCGCCCGTAGATGGCGCAGCATAGGACGCATGAGTTTGCTGTGTCGCGCTGGAATCAGAATGACGTGGCCCATGAGCCCCGGATATTATGGATCCACCGCGCCCATCAGGACAATTCGTACTGTAGAGCTCAAACATCATCTTCAGCCTACTCAATTTGCCCAACGAATATGGTGATCACCATCAAGAGAAAGTGTCTACACGTGTCTTCACTTTTCTGGTATTTTCTGCATTGCAAATCATTCCATGTTCACACTAGATCACTTTGAGCTCGTTCATGTCGACCGAATGTCGACGTCAAAGGATTACGACAGACAAGAAATTGGAAATATATTTTTGGGATAGAGGTGGGTACTTGGAAACCGGCCACTGCAGCTACTTCGATGTTATCGTAGATTTTTCGGATTTTTCGGGCCCATGTACAGGTTGCGACGTTTCAGGCTCCTGTATCACTGGCTGGAATTCAGCCAGACGCGCATCTATAGCAAGGATATCCCGGTTCTGCAATGAGCGCACGAAGAGCGGACGTGCATCTGCCCACATGCACCGCGCCTCGCCCACATCTCCCCGCCGCGCCACGATATCCCCAATGCGCATCATAGCATCCGCCCGGCGACGGTGCACATCCATGGCCGTCGCGCCGTCGAGCACCACGCGGAACACACTGAGCGCGGTCTCGTCCGCGCCCTGCGCAGCGAAGATGTCGCCGAGACGCAGGAGCGCTTGGTGCATGTGCCCCACCGCCTTGGTCGTCTGCGCCAGCGCCAGGTACGTGCCCGCCCACCGGAACGTCTCGTCCAGGCTGTGCATCCCGTTCCGCAGGTCCGCGAGGCTCTCCAGGCACCGAGCAAGGATGTGGATCCCAGCCACGTGTCTCCGCGCCAGACAGCGCATGTATAACGCACGTGCCTGCGCCGTTTCCCCGCGGTGCAGCGCCAACAGGGCGGCTATCGAGTCCGAGAACAGCTGCCCGCGCACCCAGCCGAGGCGCGCGCAGATTTCCGTTGAAGCGGATAGGTGCCGTATGGCGTCTTCCTCGTCGGCGCAACCGGTAGCAACGCCCAACTGCGCCAGGT
This sequence comes from Mycena sp. CBHHK59/15, assembly GCA_029204085.1. NCBI lineage: Eukaryota > Fungi > Basidiomycota > Agaricomycetes > Agaricales > Mycenaceae > Mycena > Mycena sp. CBHHK59/15. The sequence continues at coordinate 73,156 of JARGXW010000582.1, forward strand.
TAGTAAGGGCGTTGGCGTGATGGTACGGCGAGCGCGTCGGCGCTGTCATGCGCACCACAGCCGCATTCAGCGCGCGGGCCTCAGCATACTCGCTCTTCTGGAAATGCGCGTCCGCCTGTATGTCAAGCACTTGGACCTCCAGCTCGGAGCCCAGGGCGGTGCAGGCTGCAACGAGCTCGCGCGCCTGGTTGCACAGCGCAAGTGAGTGCGCCGGGCGGCCTAGGTCGGTCCACACGCCCGCTTCGAACACCAGGCAGCGGCACTCGTCATACAGCAGGCCCGCGCAACGTGCGATGCGTAGCCCTTCACGCGAGCACACAATGCTCTGCTGCAGGTGTCCACGCTGCCACTCCGGCAGGGCCCGTCCGTACGTCGCGATCAGCTGCTGAGTGACATTGTGCGATGCTGCTGCCGAGACCATAGCAAGTCCGCTGAATTCCAGTTCCTTTTCCAAGTTGCCCGCTCTATCGTAATACATCGAAACTGCGTTGTAAAAAGCAGCTCAATGGAGGAAAAAACATATTAGTAGGGAGGCCAGAAATTGCGTGATCACTGGCCACTACCTTGCTCAACAATTTCGTCTCCTGCCAGCAAACCATCGAAGTGTTGAATGCCGTGAGTGATCAATTTTTCCGCATCCGCGGCCGAAATGGGAGGACCTTGGCCGAGAAGACAGGCATTCGTATACCGCCATCGCAGTTTCATGTCACCGATAGACTCAATGGCATCTGGTAAATGGTCTATGAGCGCACTGTCTCCCTTGAGCATCTTTCGCGAAAAGGAATTGAGCGTGAGCACACTGTCTGCAACATCTAGTGACACCTGCCCCTCTCTAGTCAGTCCATTCAAGATGAGGCCATGGATGTTCCCGAGATTCGAGGTAAGCTGGAGGACAAGGTCGCTCCACGGCAAAAGTGTTTGTCCAGACCACACTGCCAGCAGATCCTGAAAATAAGTCCGGAGTGGCTTGACCAGTGCTGGCACAGGTGGTTGCACATTGTGCACGTATTCGCGAATGGGACTCAGCACTTTGAGCCGCCCGTCATAGTCGATATATGCTAGTGAGGTGCGGATGAGCATAGACTTGCAGTGCAGGACATCGCTGACAGGAATGTTCGGTGCGAGCAGGTACCTGTCAGAGATTCCATCGGGCAGTATGGAGAGGAGGCTGAGGAGTTGCTTGGCATCGGCAGAGGATGCGATGCGCGGGCTTGTGAGGGACATGATGATCGACTGCTCAAGATTGCCACGTTTATCGGCGCCTTCCGAGAGGAGTGCTGTGTGTTCGGTTTTCCACCGGGATAGGGCACCCGCATAGCCCTCGAATGAAACTACGCTGGCCATCAGACTCACTGCCAGTGGGAGATGCCCCGTCAAGTCAAGGAGTTCCGACAGTACAGATTCTTCACCAATTTCTGGTTCGTCGGCGATGTCAACGAAGGTTTGGCGTGTGGCCGAGGCGGGAAGGGGCCGGAGAGGAGGGAGGAAAGGCCGGCTCCATTTGACCTTTGCTGGTCTTTCTGCACCACGCATTGTGATCTTGGAACACCTTCAATTCCCTGAGCTCATGGAGAATGCCAGAAAGAACTGCTCACCAATAGTGTTAGATGAGGCACATCTGTCAAAACAGACAAGAAATCCTCGACCCCAGCACGGGTTCCGAGCAGCTCCCATGGTGTCTCGAAATTATCAAGCACCAAAACAGCTGGGCCGCACCCGTGGAAGTGCATCACAATAGCCTGCGAGAGCTTTGTTGACGGCTCAATACCGAGGTGCAACCCGATTGTGGCAATCAAACCAGCTGCATTCTTGGCTGCTTCGCAAGACACAAAATGCCGGTAGCCATACCTTTGCACTATGCTCGGGTGGTGCAGGCAGGCAATAGCCAGCGTCGTTTTCCCGATGCCACCAGGGCCTAGAACTGCCACCCGAGCGGCAGGGCAAAGAAGAGCAGAGACAACCTCTTCTACTTCGCCTTCCCGTCCGTGGAATATTTTGGGGGATGCAGGAAGTAACGAGAGGGCGCTGGAACTGCACAGGACAGAGTCAGTATGATTCAATGAGTTCAGCAATAGGTAAATTTGCCTATTGCTGAGCTGAAGAAGACTCCCTTGAGTCTGGATTAATTACTTAGTCTCCGGTGAAAAAAGGTGGGTTGAATTTCTTTACCGTCAGAGTTATCTTGGAAGATTGTCCATCACTTTGGGCTGAAAGTAGTTCAAGCACTTCTTGATGACGCCGTTCAGTCTCTGTATCAAATTTCAACATTTCGGCCGTAAGATCGGCACCAGATAGCATCTGACCAGACTCATGTCAGTTAATCCCCAATAGTTCACTCAAGCCTTACCATGAATGCATTCAGGGCAGCCTTGAGCTCTGCTTCGCAGCTTTCGAGCTGTGCTGAATCTCACTTTGCCTAAAGAAACGCCTGAATGTGCCGAGTTTCTTGTTGAGACCGAAGGCATCCATGGAATTTTTGAAGAGTCCTGCAGGGTATAAGATGCAGCAGTTGGCAACACTAGAATGAACACACTGAGCAATTCCGCTGATATTACCCAGCATTTGCGGAGATATATCCAATTCTGGGTGAAAAGAAAGTGCGAGGAGTGTGCACAGCAACTGATGGATTTCCTTCAGTATACGCACACACTGTTCTTTGTTTGCTTTGGTGTTCTACAGGATCATTGAGTCACTATGGGTGGGTTCCAACTCGAATGTGTACGTACTTGCACTATTGGCAGTATCGAAAGAGACACTGCGGCAACCGTCACCATGAAAGGCACATCCCTCAAGTCCCGGAGAGCATTTGCAGCAACTCCAATGTACTCGACCACTTTTTTCACAGAATCTTGAGACGCTTTGGGCATTGGAAAGATTGAGATGCTAGATCGTGGTGGAGGTCGACATTTTATAGTTCCTAAAGATCATATCAAGGATGGAAGAACGGTGTTGTTTCCACGATGTTTCAGCGCTGCTATGGGGTAAGTCGAAGTATGTCCACGGCACAATCAGATGAGTTGGATATCTTCTCGGGAGAAGGGCTCAGAGCTCAAGGTGCCGCGTCGGCACTGATACATAGCGCAGCGGGAGCACAGACCCAAAATATCTCAGATCTTGACCATTCGATAGAAGCCAGCTTCGATTGGACGCACCCGCGACCTATGTAACAGAACACTTGGGGCAGTGAAGTACTACTAATAGTCGTCAGAAGTTCAACTCAGAATGTTGCGTGCTGATGATGAATGTGGTGGCAATGGTGCACGGTGGTCGTAGGCGTGGACTAGCCCTGAGGTTGATGCCACTTCTTCTTTTGGGGGAGGAGGAAGTGGTGGACGGATAAGTTTTTGGAGGAGCGATATAATCTAGACGAACTAATCATTATAAAAAGAAGGGGGGACGCACACCAATAGTCATGCAGATCGCATCTGACACGACCTAAAAAGAGATTGGGCGCATCTGGCAGCGGACGATATCAACAGAAGACTGTCGACTGCGGTCAGAACACGAAAGAGAAATGAGGAGTACAACGCACCTGGGCAGTGGTCGTACTTCTGGCGATAACGTAACTAACGAGCTTTAATTCGGTGTTGATAATCGCGGCCTAGTTCTCCTAGTGCAGCATCGAGGGCACGAACGTCTGCTGCACGTTGAGAGCGCCGAAGAGGTTGACAGCGAAGACGGTGTGCCAGTTGGCGAGACCGTCCCAGGAGGTGCCGCGCGGGGCGCCGCTGATGCCGGCGTTGTTGAGGAGCACGCCGGCCTCGCTCCAGTGCTCGTAGACGGTGTCGCACAGGCGCTGCATGGCGGCGAGATCCGTGACGTCCGTCGGGACCACAAGCACGTTCGCCTCGCGACGATCTCGGCGAGCTCGGCGGCGAGGGTGTTCAGGGCGTCGGTGCACGCCGGAAGGGCGGCGACGGCGGTCTTGAGGCCGAGGCGGGCGAGCTCGAGGCGGCGGTGATGTGAGCATGGTGCGTGTGCTGCTGCTGAGCTGCTGACGTCATAGTGATCAGATCAGCTACGCCATCTGCGTGCAGGACGAGATCGAGACGAAGCACGAGGCGACGTACATATGGTACAGGCATGCGTGACGCCTCAGCGAGTGGCCCGACCCGCGCGACGCGACCCGGATCGGTATACGATGCTCGCTGCGATTGTGGAGGAGTTGGTTAGAGCCTTCAACTTCCGGTTGTCTACAGGATTGTGCCGCGACTTTAACAAGGAGCGTCAATGCACACGGGCAGAGCACGGGCAGAGCGCCGCGCGCGGATTCCGCAGCCGCTTGAGTCGCAGCCCAGCTGGGCTGCCAGGGTTCCGCCGGCGCGAAAGAGCATTGTCCTCATGAGGGATGAGATCCGGGATATATACAGACTGCACGGTGACACTTTTCCGGAGCCACCGACGATGGTCTTCGAGCACCGTGATATCTTGGCTCTTACTGGTGCGCTCTCTTGTATGGGTACGTATTTCCTTTTTTTCTTCCTTCCGTCTGACTTGCTCAATTAGAGACGGATTTCTTTTTTTAGTATAAACGACATCTACGCTATTTATCAATAGTGATGTCACCCTCATCCCCGCCCGCGCACATGCACGTCCGCCGGTCCTCCGCTCTATGGCGCGCCATCGTCCTGCAGACAGCCATCCAATCCAGCACACAGAATACGGCCGGGGCGGGAAGAGACACGGGAAAGGAGACGAGCGACGCGCGCGCGGCGGACTCTGACGGCGCGTGGGTCCGGGCGCGACGTCATCCAGGGCGGCGTCGCGGTATCGCGCACCCTCTAATCACCATGCCCCTCGCGCAACCGCAATACCCCTCCCTGCGTCGCACCCTCCAGAGCACGCCCGCCCGCCCTCCCTCCAACCCCTCTCCGCTCCTGCCTGCCCCCACCTCGCCCCCCCATCACCCGGTCCATCTACCCACCAACGCTCTGCACCACCCGCCTCCCCACCCCGCCGCGGTCATACACTCCGTGCAGCCCGGTCCTGGCTCCCCTCGTCCCATCCAGCACGGAACCATGCGCCTACGAGATGACTTGGATGAGAGATGCGATGTGGAACGAGACGAGACGAGACGCGGACGAGGAGCGAGACGCGTGCGGCTGACTCCGGCTGGCCCTCATCGTCCTGGCCCACGCGCGGCGTCGTCGAGGACGGGCGCTCCTCCGCGCAATGTTTGTGGGCCACCTCTTTATCCTCCATGCGGTTGGCGCGATATCGCCCACGCCGACGTCTGCGCATGCGTCTCTGTGGGAGAGGAAAAATACGGGTGTGATGGCGTGTTCGTCGAGCGCTGGCCTCGTCATCGAGAACCGATGCGTGCACGTCACTCCGTACAACCTGGGACGAAGTGTGCGTGTCTTGTATCGACGACCGCGCTGCTGTCGCTGTCTTGCGGCGGGCGCGCCTGTTGGACGCTGTCGCAGATCAAATAGATGTCGTCTCAATGTGCCAGTGGAGGCGGAGATTGTGATTGGAATATCCCGACGCTTATCGTGTCGTGTCGTGACGGGGCATACTCAGCGGTCGGGGTGGCCAGCGCCGACTCGGCGGCCCCGTCCCCCTTCCTTCCCTTCTTTCGTCTGCGATCTTGCAAGACGCTGACATCCCTTACCCGCCACCCCAGATACTTACACACGCCGGATACCTTCCACCATGCGCCAGATGCCCTCCTACCAGCCCGGACGCCCGTATACCTGCGACGGCTCCTCCGGCCAACGCGGCGCGCAGGAGACGGCGCCGCATCCTCGTGTTGTGTCCGGACGGGGAGATATCCCGTCCATCCATCAACACCCACACCCGCACACGCGCGCCTTGTCCGTTCCCGTCTCCCTGTCTCGCGTCTTCGCCCGAAGCGAAACGCGTGAAGGCGGCGGTGACTGCGGCGGACACGAGCGGCTGCCTGCAGGAGTGATGGACAAGGAGTGAGGTGGATGGATGGCTGCGCGGCTTCTGGGCGGCCGACTCCTGCGGGACATCTGAGCGTGAGGCGGGTGCGGAGCGCCCCCGTGCACGTCCGGCCGCTTCGAAATCCCCGTCCTCTGAGGCTCACGTCCATGCTTTTTGGTATTTTCGACGCCAACGGCTAGTCTTGCCGGTCAGACTAAGAAATTGGATAGATATTTGGGAGAGACGTGGTACTGAAAACTTGTCACTACAGCTACTACGACATTATTATAAATTTCTCCGGCCCATCTACAGGCTGCGACGGCTCAGGCTCTTACATCACCATCGGGAGTTCAGCTAGACGCGCATCTATAGCGAGCACATCCCGGTTTTGCGATGAGCGCACGAAGAGCGGACGTGCGTTGCCCACATGCACCGCGCCTCGCCCACATCTCCCTGCCGCGCCAGGATATCCCCGATGCGCATCATAGCATCCGCTCGGCGACGGTGCACATCCATGGCCGTCGCGCCGTCGAGCACCACGTGGAACACACTGAGCGCGGTCTGGTCCGCGCCCTGTGCAACGAAGATGTCACCGAGACACAGGAGCGCTTGGTGTGTCTCCCCCACCGCCTTAATCGTCTGCGCCAGTGCCAGGTACGTGCCCGCCCACCGGAACGTCTCGTCCAGGCTGTGCATCCCGCTCCGCAGGTCTGCGAGGCTCCCTATGCACAGAGCCACGATGTCCGTCCCGCACTCGTGTCTCCGCGCCAGACAGCGCGTGTACAACGCACGCGCCTTCGCCGTCTCCCCACGGTGCAGCGCCCACTTCGCGGTTGCCATGTCGCACCATAGCAGCCCGCGCGCCCAGCCGAGGCGCGCGCAGAGTTCCGTTGAAGCGGATAGGTGCCGTATGGCGTCTTCCTCGTCGGCGCAACCGGTAGCAACGTCCAACTGCGCCAGGTTGTTCAGGGCGTTGGCGTGATAGTACGGCGAGCGCGTCGGCGCTGTCATGCGCACCACAGCCGCATTCAGCGCGCGGGCCTCAGCATACTCGCTCTTCTGGAAATGCACTTCCGCCTGTGTGTTAAGCACTTCGACCTCCAGCAGAGAGCCCAGAGCGGTGCAGGCTACAAAGAGCTCGCGCGCCTGGTTACACAGCGCGAGTGAGTACGCCGGGCGGCCTAGGTCGCTCCACACGCCCGCTTCGAACACCAGGCACTGGCACTCGTCATACAGCAGGCCCGCGCAACGTGCGATGCGCTGCCCTTCCCGCGAGCACGCGATGCTCTGCTGCAGGTGTCCAAAGTCGAGCTCCTGCAGGGCCCGGTCACACGTGGCGTTTAGCTGCTGGATGACATTGTGTGTTGCTGCTGCCGAGGCCATAGCAAGTCCGTTGAACTCCAGCGCCTTTTCGAGTTGCAGGCTCTATAGTAATACATCGAAGCTGCGTTGTAAAAAGCAGCTCAATGGAGGAGAAAAAATATGAGTACGGATGCCAGAAATTGCGTGATCATTAACCGGATACCTTTCTCAACAATTTCGTCTCCAACCAGTAAACGATCGAAGTGTTGAGCGCCTTGAGTGATCAGTTTTTCTGCATCTGCAGCTGAAATGCGAGGACCCCCTCTGCGAAGACAAGCAGTCGCATACCGCCACCGCAGTCTCACGTCACCAATAGACTCAATGGCGCCTGGTAAATAGTCCATGAGTGCTGCACTGTTTCCCTTGAGCATTCTTAGGGAAAAGAAGTCGAGCATCAGCACGCTATCTGCAACGTCTAGCGACACCTGCCCCTCTCTAGTCAGTCCATTCAAGATGAGGCTGTGGATGTTCCCGAGATTTGACGTAAGCTGGAAGACAAGGTCGCCAGATGACGAGATTGACGAGTACGTTTGTGCGGACCACACTGTCAGCAGGTCCTGAAAATGAGTCCGGAGCGGTTTGACGAGTGCCAGCACAGGTGGGTGAGCACGGTGCACGTATTCGCGGATGGGACTCAGTACTTTCAGCCACCCATCATGGTCAGTATATGCTAGCGAGGTGCGGATAAGGGTTGACTTGCAGCGCAGGACATCGCTGACAGGAATGTTCGGCGCGAGCAGGCATTTGTCAGAGATTCCATCAGGCAGCAGGGAAAGGAGGCTGAGGAGCTGCTTAGCATCGACAGAGGATGCAATACGTGGGCTAGTGAGGGACATGATGATCGACTGCTCGAGATTGGCACGCTTATCGGTGCCTTCCGAGAGGATGTTGTGTGTTCGGTTTTCCACCGGGATAGGGTGCCCACATAACCCTCGGACGAAACTACACTGGCCATCAGACTCACTGCCAGTGGTAGATGTCCTGTCAAGTCGAGGAGTTCGGACAACACAGATTCTTCACCAATTTCGGGTTCATCGGCGATTTCAACAAAGGTTTGGCGTGTGGCCGAGGCAGGAAGGGGCCGGAGAGGAGGGAGGAAAGGCCGGCTCCATTTGACCTTTGCTGGTCTTTCCGCACCACGCATTGTGATCTTGGTACACCTTCAATCCCCTGAGCTCATGGGGAATGAAATGAACTGCTCACCAATAGTGTCAAATGAGGCACATCTGTCAAAACAGACAAGAAATCCTCGACCCCAGCACGGGTTCCCACTGGCTCCCATGGTGTCTCAAGATTATCAAGCACCAAGACAGCTGGACCGCACTCGTGGAAGTGCATCACAATAGCCTGCGAGAGCTTTGTTGATGGCTCAATACCAAGGTGCAACCCGATCGTGGCGATCAAATCGGCCGCGTTGTTGGCTGCTTCACAAGACACAAAATGGCAGTGGCCATATCTTTGCACTACACTCGGGTGGTGCAGACAGGCAATAGCAAGTGTCGTTTTCCCGATGCCGCCAGGGCCTAGAACTGCCACCCTAGCAGCAAGGCAAAGAAGAGTGGAGATGATCTCTTGTACCTCGCCTTCCCGTCCATGGAATATTTTGGGGGATGCAGGAAGTAAGAGAGAGCTACACAGGACAGAGTCAGTATGATTCAATGAGTTCAGCAATAGGTAAATTTGCCTATTGCTGAGCTGAAGAAGACTCCCTCGAGTCTGGATTAATTACTTAGTCTCCGGTGAAAAAAGGCAGGTTGAATTTCTTTACCGAAAGAGTTATCTTGGAAGATTGTCCATCACTTTGGGCCGAGAGTAGTTCAAGCACTTCTTGATGACGCCGTTCAGCCTCTGTATCAAATTTTAACATTTCGGCCGCAAGACCGACACCCGATAGTGTCTGACCAGACTCATGTCAGTTAATCCCCGATAGTGCACTCAAGCCTTACAGGCCTTACCATGAAGACATTCAGGGAAGCGTGGAGCTCTGCTTCGCAGCTTTCAAGTTGTGCTGTGATCTCACTTTGCCTAAAGAAACGCCTGAATGTGCTGAGTTCTTGTTGAGACCGAAGGCATCCGTGGAATTTTTGAAGAGTCCTGCAGGGTATAAGATGCAGCAGTTGGCAACACTAGAATGAACACACTGAGCAATTCCGCTGATATTACCCAGCATTTGCGGAGATATATCCAATTCTGGGTAAAAAGAAAGTGCAAGGAGTGCGCACAGCAACTGATGGATTTCCTCCAGTATACGCACACACTGTTCTTTGTTTGCTTTGGTGTTCTACAGGATTCATTGAGCAACTACGGGTGGGTTCCAACTCAAATGTGTACATACTTGCACTACGGGTAGTATCGAAAGAGATACTGCAGCGACCGTCACCATGAAAGGCACATCCCTCAAGTCCGAGGTGTTCCAGAGAGCATTTGCAACAACTTCAATGTACTGGACAACTTGTTTCACAGAATCTTGAGAAACTTTGGGCATTGGAAAGACTGAGATGCCAGATCGTGGAGGAGGTCGACATTTTATAGTTCCTAAAGATTATATCACAGATGGAAGCGGTGTTGGTTTCCACGATGTTTCAGCGCTGCTGTAGGGAAGTCCATGTATGTCCACGGCACAATCAGATGAGTTGAATCTCTCGTCGGGAGAAGGGCTCAGCGCTGAAGGTGCCGCGTCGGCACCAACATATATAGTGCGGTGGGAGCACAGACCCAAAATATCGATATCTTGACCTTTCAACAGCAACCAGCTTCGATTGGACGCACGCGTGACCTATGTAACAGAACACTTGGGGCAGTGAACTACTACTAATAGTCGTCAGAAGTTCAACTCGGAATGTTGCGTGTCGATGATGAATTTGGTGGCGATGGTGCGCGGCGATCGTATGCGTTGACTAGCCCTTGGGTTGATGCCACTTCTTAAGCGGTGGACAGATAAGTTTTTGGAGGAGCAATATGATCTAGACAAACTAATCATTAGGGGGACGTACAACAATAGTCATGCAGATCGCATCTGACACGACCTAAAAAGAGACTGGGTACATCTGGCAACGAACGATATCAACAGAAGACTGTCGATTGTGGTAAGAACACGAAAGAGAAACGTGGAGTCCAACGCACCTTGGCAGTGGTCGCACTTGTGGTGAGAAAGTAGCACGAAGGGTGCTAAATGAGTCTTTATGCGGAATGCTAGAGTATATGCGGCGACAATGCCAGGACCATGTCCCGTCTCGTCCCCGTCGATCTGAACGACTTCGCACAGTACAGTGCATAGCGATGAATGTCCGTCGACCATCCTTCCGCCGCTCGGGACGTGGACCGTGTGCCAGCCAGCTGCTCGGCGCCAGCTACCGGCTAACTCCCCCCAGCCAGATACCCAGTCCGCCAGCTCTCCGGCTCCCACGTCCCACCCCGCCCCCACCCGCGCGCAGCATCCATCTGCACGCACGTCGAGACTGATTCGCGATCATCTGCAACAGGACACGACACCCCACACACAGCTCAAGGACGACGCGACACGTCGGCAGCGCTACCACGGCTAGTCTGTTCATCTACCTCAGTACAGCACATCACACAAGGGCAGCGACGACGTCGACCGCTCGGCACTCGTACCGCAACCGCAACCCAACCGCAGTCACTCGGAGATCGTCTGCCGCTGGGAACGTGGACTGTGTCCCAGCCATTACTGCACGCCCCCGGGTGGGCTCGTGCTCGGCCAGAGGCCCAGTCCGTTGAGCGGTCCTCCCCCGAGCAGTGTGCACAGAGAAACACCGTGGAGCTGCATGGGTGTCAGGCAGCATGTCAGCCGCTCAACCACTGCCACTCGACCAGCGTGTCAGCCGCTCGCGACGTAGCCGGTCAGCCGCCATGCACATCGCTCGTCTCTTCCGTCTCCCCACTCCGTCCCCCGCACTCCACCCCGCCGCCCGCGCATACCACGTACGCCGCGTCCTGCGTTAGTGGCGCCAGTCAGCCTCTCATCCCTTATCTTTCTTCATTCCTACACTGCGCACCACACCGCGCACATGTATGCGCCTCGCACGCGTCGTAGAGGGGGCGATGGGTGGACGGACGTTAAGGAGTGGTGGAGGAACGGGATGGATGAATGCACGGGGAGCGGGCGGATGTATGGGAAACGAACGAAAAGTGGCCGAGGGGGAGGGGGAACGGACAGGGAAGGAGCATGATGCGTGGAGACGCGTGATGGGATTGGAGGAGCGGCGACGCGGGACGGATGGGTGGATGGAGTGCGAATGGATGTGGCGGACGGACGCGCTCTAGAGGGAGAAGGAGAAGGAGGAAAAAAAGACGGCGCAGAGGGGGGTGCACGGGAGGGCGGACGGTGGACGGAGAGGAGAGCGGCCGCGGACGATGCATGGATGTGGGAGAAAATGGGAGGGAGAGCGTAGATAGGCATTGGGGACGCGGCGGAAAGGGCCGAAGGGCACAGGATGTAGGGAGAGGAGGAGGGGGAATGATACATGACTGGGCGGGGAGGGGAGGGGAGGCAGGGAAGGCGGGAAGGAAGGGCGTGTGTGGGATGGCGTGCACAAGAGGTCAAGGTAAAACAGAGCGCGGGGATGTGGAGAGATGGGACGGACGCGTACGCGCTTGGACGGGGGGCATGGGCAGGAGACAGTTAGGAGCGAGCGGGGCGAGACAAGGCGGGGAGCGGACGCCGACACAAGAGATAGAAATCCAGAACGGGACTCATGGGCGGTGACATTCGTCGGACCTTCGCGCAGCTCGTGCGCAAGACCCTCGGTACCGGTCGTGCTCTTGGTAGCGGCCTTGCTCGCGTTACTATACGCGGCGTGTCTGCAGATCAACTGCGTGGCGAAGACGGCGTGCCAGCTGGCGAGGCCCTCCCAGGAGGTGCCGCGCGGAGCGAAGCTGATGCCGGCGTTGTTGAGGAGCACCCCGACCTCGCTCCAGTGCTGGTAGACGGTGTCGCGCAGGCGCTGCACGGCGGCGAGGTCCGTGACATCCGTCGGGGCCACAGGCAAGTTTGCCTAGCTGACGATCTCAACGAGCTCAGCGCCGAGGGTGTTCAGGGCGTCGGTGCACGCGGGAAGGTCGGCGACGGCGGTCTTGAGGCCGAGGCGGGCGAGCTCGAGGGCGGCGGCGATGTGAGCATGGTGGGTGTGCTGCTGCTGAGCTGCTGACGTCATAGTGATCAGATCAGCTAACAGTGCAGCGTACTCGTCCCGCCCGACGCCGGCGCGTGGTCGTGGTGGCTACTCTGTCAGTGACGTGTCATTCACGTGCACGGTCGTCTACGACGCAGCGGGCTCCGGCGATGCCGCCCAACTCTGCCTTGTCATCCGTATCCACCCGCCACCGTACGCCGCACCCCAGCCCACCGCACACGCGGGCGGGCCTCCCGCCTCTACGTCCGGCACGCGCGCAGCTAACGCGCTCGGAGCGGACGCCGACACAAGAGATAGAAATCCAGAACGGGACTCATGGGCGGTGACATTCGTCGGACGTTCGCGCAGCTCGTGCGCAAGACCCTCGGTACCGGTCGTGCTCTTGGTAGCGGCCTTGCTCGCGTTACTATACGCGGCGTGTCTGCAGATCAACTGCGTGGCGAAGACGGCGTGCCAGCTGGCGAGGCCCTCCCAGGAGGTGCCGCGCGGGGCGCCGCTGATGCCGGCGTTGTTGAGGAGCACGCCGACCTCGCTCCGGTGCTCGTAGACGGTGTCGCGCAGGCGCTGCACGGCGGCGAGGTCCGTGACATCCGTCGGTACCACAACCACGTTTGCCTCGCTGACGATCTCGACGAGCTCAGCGCAGTTCAGAGCGTCGGCGCACGCGGGGAGGTCGGGGATGGCAGTCTTGAGGCCGAGGCGGGCGAGCTCGAGGGCGGCGGCACGGCCGATGCCGCTGGCGGCGCTGGTGAAAAGTTCTTTCTACTATATTTCAACATGACCAACTATATCTTGATGAACCAGACGGAGAACCCGAACTTGCACGTCAGGGAGGGGTTCAACTCCCTCAGCGAGGTGACCGGCGAGATCATGACCGAGAGGAACTCCAGGTGGAGCTGGATGGACCTCTTCTCGGGGAGGGAGAAGGAGAAGGTCGACGTCGTGGAGAGGCCCAAGAGCAGGATGATGGCGATGGTCAAGAAGATGGTCAGCTCGAAGGCGAAGAAAAAGGTGACGGTGAAGGAGGTGTACCAGATCAGACTTAACCGAGAACTTTGAGCTCAGCGAGGAGAGGTTCAGGGTCTTCACGGTGAGGAGGGTTTGGTGCACGTCGAGGTGTCCGACAACGAGGAGGACTGGAAGGCGAAGGACATCCTGAACCTGCCTGGCTGGTTCCTTGTGGGTGGCACCGACAAGTCAGCAAACAAGTCGGAGCGCCGGCCCGGCCCCCAACTCTTGCGCGCACACCCCTGTCGTCGTCTCCGAGTCCATCGAGTGCGCCCCGTCCGTCTCCCGGCGCTCCTGTCTGCTGTACGTCCCAGGCTTACCCATCTGCCACCCCGCCTCCTGTCGCTCCACCGTCCCCCTGCCGCTGCCCGGTTGTGGGGTGTTGCGCACTGCTACCTTTATCCGCACAGTCCAGTATCTTCATTGCGGCCAGGGCAGGAGTCGTAACGCACCCCGTGCGACGCGATTGGACGGGCAACACTCTTCGCTCCTGCTCGTCCTGCGCATAGCCGCCATTAGCTCTGACTCATCAGCACGCCTGCACGGCGCGCAATGTTACAAGTCCTCTTTCAAGCTCGTCGCATCGAATACTTAGCCTTGGATCTTGCCGGGCTTACTTCCTGTCCTACCAGCCCACTTTTGCTTTCTTTTCCGCTTCCACGCCCGTGCCCCAGCGCCTTCTCCAGGCACCGCGTGTTCTCTCCCACTTCACCCGGCACCTCAAGCCCAACGCCTTTGAAAGTCCAGATCTTTACCTCGACGGTATAATGCATGGGATAGATAGATGGATACAACCCAATCCTCTTCTTGTCGTTTGAGAATTAAGACTTTCACTAGTAATGACTGGACGGTCTCTCTATCTCAACGTGCTACTAGTACTATTTGAAAACCTTGTCCTATGGAACTTTCGCATCTTCGGCATGCCCACGGACAGCTATGCAGGCAACGAACCTGCGATGAATGCTCCGGAACTAATCCACAGCACGAACCCCAAGGAGAACCTTGCCTCGGCGGGTATCGATAATTACGCAGTGTACGCACTGCGTGATGTCCGGAAGACCTTGGAGAATTGATAGGAGACCCCGCAGATGTGTCCCAAGTCAGGTCTCTGA
>JARGXW010000583.1:0-87553 GCA_029204085.1 Mycena sp. CBHHK59/15
GACACAATCTCACAGATTCACTGCGGTAGAACCAAGGAACTGCAAAGAAGTAGAAAGAATTAGCACAGAACAAGGGGGCCCTGACAGATCAAGCACGAAACACGGGGATGGCATAGAATAGTTGAAGGACATCATGAGCAAATTTAGCTACGAGTGCAATACTAGGTTGGGAGTTGATTATGACTTTAAGGAACTCTGTGTTGGAGTCCTCTGTCAAGCGGTATTCTAGATTAGGACATTTTAGGAAGAGTTGCTCCATGAACACGCGGTGAAGTTCAACCAATGCATCTAGGGAAGTGCAGGTGATCAGCATGTGTTCTGGAGTTTCTATCTCTGTCTTGCAAAATCTACACAGCCTATTTTCCCGGGGCACCTGCTGATGTTCATGATCCACGTAATGCAAAATTTCTATGGCTAGTTGGTGAGTTGACAGCAATATCGAGGTAAGTGCCTCTCGATGTGTCTGTGTTTTCACCATTGTCAGGTAGTGCCGCATTGTAGAAATAATTTGCGTCGGCGGTTTGGATTTATCCTTCTGTGGTTTGAGCCTTCCGCGTAGTAAGTAGGCGTAAACCGAGCAGTCAAAAGTGCACTCTTGGGGTTCCACAGGCCCCCAAAATCATAATTACGACATACAGGACCATGCCTAAGATTATTCTAACCCTCCAAATCTACTCAAATATCTATGGCTGCGTGGATGTATCATAAATCATAGTGAAGATAAAATTAATGTTACATCACAAGGAGAGCTCGGATAATTGGAAATCGAGTGCCTAGAGGCTTATATGGCTAACAGGAATGCATGTACAAATTTTCATGCAGATATGAATGACGGGGGATGATTTGCGGCAGAGGATCCACTGCATGACACAAGCACATAGCTGCCTACCAAACTGCACCAGACATTCTAGGGCAGCAATCTCCCATCGAATTTTCATCAAAACTGCCTCGGATCATTTTCCGATGGATCTGATGGCTATATATATATATATCTCCTCCTACTGCCCACGAGTGCAGCGAGCTACTGCCCTAGAACACCTGGTAACGAGACTATCCCGTTTTCTGCCATTTCTCGGCAAAATTCAGCCCTCTTTTTTGATTGAAGTTGTCGTTATTTGTTTGCAGTTCGTTCATGTGAGTCAACCTGATTAGAACTTCAGTCAAGTCTTTCTGTCTCTGCCATTTCTGTTGTTCTGTGGGAAGCAACTTCCATAGTGTTCACTTCCTTCCCTGGAACTTTATCAGGGGACACAAGTCCATTCAATATCTATCAAACCGTGGGAGGGATTATGTAATCAACCCGCAGAACTTGAACCATGCTTTCCCACGGTCCACAAGCCTTGTGAATCATCTAAACTCGCAATCTCTCACTTGCCAGGTTGCCTCCCACAAATCCCTTTGATCACCTCATGCACACATAGTAAATATGTGCCCTGCAGTAGGTCTACAAAACTAATCTGACCCCATTATGAAGGTATTGTCATAGCTCTATAAACACGTAGTGCCTGCAGGCTTACGGCAGTCTATGGCTAAGTTCACCACTCCAGGGCAGAGTGTGTACTCTAGTGATTGTGTCTTACTTGGAGATGTAAGTTTTGTGAAAGCTTGCGAAAATGCGATTTTCACGTGTGTACAGATACACACCTTATCAGTGCGTGCATTGTTGTCGCTCACTTTAAGCTCATGCTCGTTGCTGGGTTCTGCGGAGGACGTGGAGGAGTGCCACCATGTGCAGGGGCTGCTGCCCGTCTTCAAGCATGGGCACACGTGCAACCGGTGGTCACTGCTTCGTCTGCTTCACGTGTTAGCAGCTCCGTGTCAACATCTGCCTCTCATGCAAGCAGTGCACAAAGCGGCTCTGCTTCATTGGCGTCGGCTCCCCGCTCTTTGTCGGCCTCGCTCGCCAACCGCTCTGCTTTGCACATCAGCTGTTCGGCCTCCGCATCCTTGTCAGACCCCGCCTTCTCGTCCCGTGCTGGCAGCTCTGCACTGGGGTCCTTGTCACAGTGCGGGACTGCATGGGCGAGTGCGGGGTGAAGGTCAGTACAAAGTGGGTCATGTGGTGGAGCGAGCACTGGCGGGGGCGCGCACGAGTGCACACCAGCTCGCGGGGCTGCAATTGAGTGCTGTCACATGCAGGACCTGCAGGCGCGCGAGTGTGGGGACTGGTGGTGCTCCCAATGGTGCTCGAGCTCATGCAGAACGCAGTGTCCATGCAGCAGGACATCCTGGGGCGGCTGAACCTCACGACATGGCGCTCGTCAACGAAGATTGAGGCGCTCGTCGAGGAGCTGAGCATGCTGCGCCTGCATGACGTGACAATGAAGAGCCTCGTGTTCAGCCAGTTCATCAACCTGCTCGACCTGATTGCATACCGCCTGCAGCATGCGGGGTTCAAGGTGCGTCCTCGGTGCGTCATGCTAGTTGTCGATATTGAAGGTGACACAATGCAGGTTTGCCGCCTGGAGGGCACGATGAGCCCACAGGCACGCGATGCGACAATCAAGCACTTTAGTGGGTCCTCGTCACACACCCCCTCCTCTTCCTGCACCAACAGCTCCAGACTGCCATCCTCTTATCCTTTTTTGCCTCTGCTGGCCAGAGCGTGGGCAGAGTTTAGCAGGCGGGTGCATGCCATGGCCTGTTGCGAGGCAGGCAGCGACATTAACATAGCTGGTGACATGCTGGCAGAATCAGATGCATACAGGGTGGGATTGGGTGTGCACGGTGCACTTGGGGGGCAGCATATTTTACTTCCTGTATATTCCAAAGTGTACTCTTTGAATATGTAGGCAATATGATGGCTCCCTGCTGGATTTTGAACGAGGTTGCAGAAATCTTGGTGGCCATATGGTACCATAGAGTACCTGCCCACTACAGTAGTACCATGTAGTAGCCCAATATTACATAGCACTATGTAGTCCTGAGCCACTACATAGCACCATGTAGTATTGGGCTACTACGTAGTACTACGGTAGCACTACAGTAGCACTATGTACATCAGGAAAACCATAAATGGCTGTGAAGTACTATGCAGTACTGGGGACCACTTTCGGGAAGGGATGTACCTATGCTGCACTATGGAGTGCTATGCAAGTGCTGTACAGTGCTGCATATGCTTCATAGGTACATCTTGGCTATGGTTTTCCTGATGTAGTTTGAGGTTTCCTACAGCCACTACAGGCCCTACAGCGAAAATCAGGTTTTGCTGATGCATGACCAAGAGCTATGGGGCTGCACCTTCGGCCTCGGCATCAGATTTCAGAATTAGGGAATCGCACCGTACGTATATGTCACATACGGTCACACACCGGATCCGTATCACCCGTACGTATCTCGGCATACGGTCTGCCGTCCCGCTGCCCAGGGCCGAGACCCATGCGGAAACTTGGCAGAACAGTAAGCACTCATGATACCATGCCGTCCCCGGCCGCACAGTCGGCCAGGGGGCCGAAGGGAGCGAACGGCATTTCTCACGTATCATCCGTATTGTCACGCCGTATGTCACAAATACGTACGGTGCGATTCCCTAAGATTTCTCCACATCTCCTGCACAAGCAAGTCCAGGGCCGTCCTCGTCAACGGAAAAATTGGCCAGTGTAGCTGAAGAGCTGCTGGGGGCAAGAAGGCTGGAAAGGGCATCAAGAGGGATGTTGCAGTTGTCGTACATGTCGAGGTCGAGGAAGGCTTCTTCTTCAACTTCGGACGCCGGAGCCGCTGTCATGGTGTCCTCCGCCGTTTGCGTAAGCTCCACGTGGAGGGCCGTGTTCTCGTAGACGCAGATGCTGACCAAATTCCCTTTTACGGTAGTCG
This sequence comes from Mycena sp. CBHHK59/15, assembly GCA_029204085.1. Taxonomy (NCBI): domain Eukaryota; kingdom Fungi; phylum Basidiomycota; class Agaricomycetes; order Agaricales; family Mycenaceae; genus Mycena; species Mycena sp. CBHHK59/15. Next base: position 3,814 of record JARGXW010000583.1, read on the forward strand.
TGAGAATGTGCAAGTCAATCGGCAAGTTCCACATGATACTGAGCCTCTTGCAAGCCACGACCAGGTCATCGCTGGTCATCGTCATCGTGCCTCGGACAATGATGGGACACATTTTTGTGTATTTATGACAACCTGCCTTGCATTCTGGCTGCATGTGACAGTGCCATGTGAACATACAGGAAAAACACTATTTTAATCATTGTATCCGATGTCGAGCGGGGGCCCGACAGCCATCCCGACGCTGTGCAGGACGATGGAGCACAGCTTCTGGAGTCTCCCCGAACGGCGGACAATTAATTGATGCAATCTTTGGTGCTTGATGTGACGAGGCTGAGCATATTCTCACGACTACTGTAAAAGGGAATTGGGGTATCTGCATCTGGCAGCCGAAGGCCCCCGGAAACTACCATGTAACCCTGTCCGGGTTGAGCCCAAAATCTGGGCAGTTTTACCTTATGAATTTTGGCCTTCTGGACCATCTTTTACTCTATCTCGGATAAGGTTTTAGGAGGTAAAATTGTGATTTTTCTCACAGCTCAAATTTTTGGGCTGATTGACTGGGGATTGGTCTGTTCTGGCGTGTTAAATCAATTCAAATATCTGATCAGCGACGTTTAACACAGATGTTTGTGCCAAATCTACACCATTCCATGGCTCCAGGCACATACACACCAAAAAAAGTTCCGCGCTCCGCACAATTTACTCTATGGCGGACAAGGTTCCCCGGTTTTCACGCTCTTTTACTCTATATCGCGGACTAGGTTGGGGATCATTTTGGGCTACAGTTTTACTCTATCCCGGACAGGGTTACATGGTAGTTTCCGGGGGCCTGCAGCCGACCTGGCTCCAAGGCTTCGGGAGACGTGAGGCTGTCGTGAGAGAGGTTGTAGTCGCCAACACGACTAATCTCGGATCCAGATCTTTACGGGGTTCGGCGGAGTTTAAAATTTGGGGCAGAATCCATCAAAAAACCAACCGCAGCCATCACCCCGTAAAGATCTGGTGCAGTTTAGCTGTGAAACTTGTGCTTGCGGTCATCAGTCACCTGTAGTCACATTGTGTAACACTCTGCCGGCGTGCCGGGATTCGGTGACGCGACGCGTAACGGCGCGTAATTAAGACCTCCGCCCCCCTCTCGATGGATCTAACTAGCCTATAACGCTAATTACCTGGTCTTCCTCCAACGCGTTCAGAGGAGAGATAATGATGATCATCTTCCCCGAATCCACGAATAGCGGCATCACGAAGGGCATGGTCTTCCCCGCACCCGTGCCTGCAATCAGGCTGCAATCCAATCCAAGAGCCAAGGCCTCGCCCATGTCGACCTGCCACTCGTGCGCCACCATGCCGTCGCTGCGCTGAGAGAACTCGGTCCGGATTTTGGCGCGTGTTGGGGCCGATTGGTAGCCTCGCGCCTTGAACGCGTCGTCGCGTGCCTTTTGCAAGATTTTGGCAGCCTTGATAGCATCACGGATGTGCGAATCGAGGCGCGAGAAGACGGCAGGCATCGTGAGAACAGGGGAGGAGAGAAGGAGGGAGGCGACGGGCACGGGGACGTGGGACGCGACAAGCAGAAACGCGAAATGTCACATTTTGCGCCACGGATCATTCAAATTGTTGACAGCGTGACGCAAGCACAAGCCTCTCTACTAAACTGCACCAGACGTTATAGGGCAGTGAATCGCGATCAAATTTTCATCAAAACCTGCCTCGGATCTTTTTCCGATGGTCCGATGTCAATCGGCCGATGCCTCTGCCCGCGAGCGCAGCGAGCAACTGCCCTATAACTTCTGGATACGAGACTACAACACGACACATTTCGAACTTGACAGTGAGGCAGACAAGCGACTGTAAATGAGACAAAAAAACTCCGTAGTGTTCCGGGATAGCCAAGCGAAATCTGCACAGTTACCATCATGTTCTCCCACTCCTTATAGCCCCTCGGAAGGCCGCATGGTCGAATGAACACTTGCAAAAATGAACACTTGCTAGGTATGTTACACCCCAAGGCGCGATCTGAACACCCGTTCAAATGAACGAGGCAGTGCTTCCCACCCATCTGCTGCGAAACACCGGATGATCCGGCGGGAGGTTTCAATAGTAGTAATACGCCTCAGTTCGTCCAGGCTATTGCTGCGTCAACTCAATGTGAGAGATGCTGAGGTGCATGCTAATATGTGGCTCAAATCCCTGCAGTGGACAGCCGGCCAAGTCTTTTCTTGACATGCACAATTGGATGTTCAATCCGATCCAGTTGTAGACCTCCCAAGTATCTCCAGATGGCGATCGTGATAGATTGCCATGATAGTTGACTCATCCACTCTGATGCCACATGTCATAGAGTGCGACAAAGACCAGTTTTTTCGTGGCTGCTGACTTAGCAGGAGAAACCGCAATATGAGCTGGAGGTCCTTCCATTCGCTCATGTCGTTAACCCTGCTACAAACCGCTCTCTTTCTGTGCACCGCATATGTGCTAACCGCCTTACTGCGTCGTATCATCGGGCGCTCGGTGCTCAATAATATCCCCGGCCCGCCCTCCAAGTCCTTCCTCACGGGTGAGCGAATACCCATATGTGCAAAGTCTTTGTCCCGAACTGATAAAAAATTGTCGCAGGAAACCTCTTGCAGTACCACAACCCCAATGGATGGGATTTCCAACAAGATATTGAGGAAAATTTCGGAGGAGTCGTCAGGCTGCGTGGCCTTCTGGGCGTGAGCGACGATCTTCCCGGTCCTATTTTCCCGCTAATTTTGTGTGAACAGAGCAACATCCTATTCGTCTTCGATCCCAAGGCATTGCACAGCGTAGTTATCAAGGACCAGGAGATTTACGAGGAGTCACCCATTTTCATCAGGTCCTTTTTTTCTTCTCTCGGGGAGAAAACTTTCATTGATATTACAACTTCTTAGTTTGAACCTCTTGATATTTGGGAAGTCAATCCTGTCAACTGTGGGCGACGATCACCGCAAGCATCGCAAGATGATCATGCCGGCCTTTTCAACAACCAATCTCCGTGGGATGATGCCACACTTTTATGACGTCGCAGAAAGAGTGAGTTCTCATCGCCTTTGTCCTGTCCTCGCACCTCACGTATGTACCCCTATGTAGGTCCGTGACGGATTAATCGCCCCACAAGTTGCTAAAGGGGCCAGAGAGGTGATGCTCTCAGGATCCCTCATTTGTTTGCGATTTGCTCACGAATCTACCTGTAGCTTGAGATGGCCTCCATCCTCACACGTACCTCGCTCGAGCTCATTGGCCGCTCGGGGATAGGCTACTCGTTTGACCCTTTGGTACTCAACGCCCCAATCAACGAGTACGCCGAGTCAATCAAGAACTTCTTGTGCGTTGACTTTGTACGGTTGTTTCGCACAAATTCGTCACACGAATTTAATAACAGGCCAACACTGGGCAAGATTTCACTCTTACTTCCATTTGTCCCGTTTGCGATAAAAATCGGCCCGCCGTCTTTCCGCCGCTTCATGCTCAAAATGATACCCTCGCGCAGAATCCAACGGCTGCGCGACATGGCTGAACTGATGGACCGCACCGCGCGGGACATTCTAAATGCGAAAAAGCTTGCGCTGCAGCGCGGCGACTTCAAATCCCAAGAAAGCATGGAAACGGGCACGGATCTCATGAGCATCCTCTGTACGTCGTCTTCATTGTCTGTATTCTAGTCGACTGGCTATGCTGACACAGATGAATTTCGCAGTGAGGAGCAATATGACTGCCGACGCAGCGTCAAAGCTTACAGACGAAGAGCTAGTCGGCCAGACCTCGTGCGTCTTACACCGCTCTTTGCGTCTCTCTCTCTCTCACTCCAAATAGAACAATCATCTTCGCAGCGATGGACACCACATCCTCGGCGCTCGCACGGCTCACGCATGTACTCGCCCAGAACCCATCCGTTCAAGAGAAACTGCGCGCCGAGATCCAGGAGGCCACAGTCGACACGGAAAATGGCCATCTCGACCACGACACGCTGGTGGAACTCCCGTATCTCGACGCGGTTATCCGCGAGACGCTGCGTCTGTACGCACTATTCTTCTACAACCCATTCGGGTTGATTCAGATTTATATTAACTCATTGGTTGCCTTCTGCAGTTATCCCCCCGCTTCGCCATCAATGATACGGCAGACGATCGCACCCACGACGCTCCCGCTCTCCGCCCCAATGCAGACGACAGATGGCAAAATCATCACAGCGATCCCGGTGCCCAAGGGCACCCCCGTGCACATCGCAATCGCTGCAGCGAACCACAGCCGCGAGATCTGGGGGCCGGACGCGCGTGAGTTCAAGCCCGAGCGTTGGCTTAATGGAACGGCGCGAGCGAGTTCTGGCAAGGAGGACATGAAGTTACCGGGGGTGTACAGCGGGACTATGACCTTTATTGGAGGCGGTCGGAGCTGTGTGTGAGTGCACATATTTCAATCACGGTAATGCGAAGGCACTCATTGGCTTGGATGCATGTAGAGGCTTCAAGTTTTCGCAGCTGGAGATGAGTGCGTCTCTCTGCACCTTTTATTTTCTGCTTTGCATTACTCACCAATCTCGGTAGAGGTTGTAATAAGTGTTCTCCTCCGTTCGTTCAAGTTCTCGCTGTCGGATACGGATGTCAAGTTTATGATGTTGGGACTGGTGGTAGGGCCAACTGTTGGCGACGGAGGGGAGGTCTTGATGCCGATGATTGTGGAGAGGCTTTGATCGAATGTCAGGCTGCGGGTACTCAAGGAGGAAGAACGCATACAGTACAAGTTTTATGTTCGAAAAATAATTTGAATCGCCCTTGATGAATTCGAGCCAGCAATTCACTCACAATCACGAAGGTCTCACATTTAGTTCGAGGTTATATGAAGGGTATATCGTCCCTAATATGATCACAAATTCACAATAATACAGATACTTGATGATTGGGTATAACAACACTATGTAGTGGAACATCCAAAAGTTATTGTAAGTTACATTTGCGTAAGTTTCCAGTACTTTGTCGCGACTTTTGGTGATATGCCCCCTGTGTAAATACAAACATACTTTTCCTCCTCTTTGCAGGGCATAAATTCTAAAGCAGCCCCAACTATGAGCCCCGAAAAAATCACAGAAGTTGGTTGTCAGTTGCGGGAGAAAAGTCACTAAAGTTTGTGATGAACATTACTGCACTTAGCTGTAATCAAGTTAAATCATAATCGCGTGTAGTCGTCTCTTAAACACCTCCGGAGGCGTTTAGGGACTCTCGACGATTAAGGATTTGAGGATTATCCCGCGGTCACACAATTCAATAATCCTCGCTTAATCCTTGTCCTTTAATCACGCACTAAATTAATCCTTTACTCTGACAGCCCCTAATGTAAGCAATGCTTGCAACTCACCGTCGCCACACCCCTCGGAGCATCTCATCGTAACGCGCACTGCATCCACACAAGCCCCCTGGATTCCATTCTGTTCGACATCGCGAGGGTAAGAATAACAACCTGAAGGAACAAGAACCAGCCGAACAGGCCGAACAAGGACCGGCCGAACAAGGACGCTGCTAACACGAGGCTCGTGTCTGTAACAAGCAAGAGTCGACCGAAGAAGAACAAGGGCACGAGGTACGTACTTGCCGGATTCAATTATCATTATTGCTGTCAATCAGTTACGCAAGGCCATGCACCCACCTGGCCCCACTGAAGGTAGCCAAGTTGAAGTGGTAGTGCGGCTAGGACATGGAGGATCTGAGATTGACGTGGCATGCAACGGAAATTGGGATAACGCGATTGGGATTCAGATTCGAATAAAAAAATACAGCGATTTAAGATACCAGTGATAATATACGTTCGAGGCAGCAGCGGTCATCTGCATCTCTTCAAGAGGCAGGCGGGGGTGTAGGGAGCGTGGTATAGATACAGATAATTAGACAGACGCGGGGCGGGTATGTGGTGGGCGGAAGGGGGGGTCTCTAAAGCTACAGTGTGGGTTGTATGTATGGGTGGACGTAGTGGATCCCAAGAAAGCATCGACAACAGAAGGTAAGATAGATAGAAAGCAAGGCGTGAAAAGGGGAAGGAGGAAGGCGTGAATCGTTAAGGAATAAAGACAGCGCAGATTCGAAGCTACACGAACTCGCTCGCGTAGCTGTCGTACGACGCCATCTCCATCTCCATGTCGTACGGGGACGCCGCGGCCGCGGCGAGCTCGAGGCCCGACGAGAAGCCCAGGTGGTGCTCCGACGGGAACTCGAACGGCGGGTACGCCACCGCCTCTTGGTGCTGCTCCTGCTGCTGGGCGCCCGCGTCCGCATACGAGGCGCCCGTGTCGTCCGTATAGGTGGACGTCGGCGTCGAGCGGTGTGAGTCGTACGGTGCGTACGCCTGCTCCTGCTGCTCATACGTGCACTCCTGCTGCTCGTACGCGGACTCCTGCTGCTGCTGTTCGTAGGATGCATGCTGCTGCTGCTGCTGCTGCTGCTTCGCAAACTCGACACCGAGCGGCGACACAGGGTGTACAGGCTGCGGCGCATGCACAATCGAAGACGGCTCCGCCGCGTCGAACGGGCTCACCGCGTCGCTCGCCGGCGACGCCCCCGTGCTCGCACTGGCACCGAACGACCTCAGGAAGTTGTTATCGAACAACGACGTGTCCGCGTCGGGCAGCTCCTCCTCCGCCTGCTGCGACTGCTGCTGCGCGTACGCGGGCAACGCCGACGGCGAGAAAAACGCCTGCGCGCTGCTCGCCCGGCGCCCGGCGCCGGTGCCCCATGCGCCGCCGAACGCGCCCGCGAACGAGAACGAGCCGCGCGCGGCGGCGCCGAAGCTGAAGCTTGGGCGTGGGTACGAGAAGCTGCTGCCGGTGCCGGCCCACGAGAACGAGCTGCGCGCGCCGGCGATGGACGGCGGCAGGCCCGCGAGCGAGTCGTCCGACGAGCTCGGCGGGGGCGGGAGTGTGAACGGCGGCTGGGAGGGGAAGCCGAGCGATGGGAGCGTGATGCCCATGCCGTTGCCGGGAACGTCGTTGCCGTACATGAACGGCGGGAAGGTGTACGCGTAGTCGTTGGGGAGCGGGACACTTGAGCTGCGGCGGTGCCGCCACCGGCTGTCGTGCTCGAGGGGCATGGGCAGCGAGTACGGGGAGCCCGCGCTTGAGTGAGAGCCCGACGCGTGCGAGCTTGCGAGGGAGGACGACGGCGGCGAGGACGCGTGCGGGTAGTACATGGGGTCGAGGTTGAGCGGACTGGGGAACTTCGAATTGGGGTGGTACGAGATGGGGGATGGGGACGAGGACGAGTGCGAGAGCACGGCCTTGCGGCGCGAGTCGAGATCGCGGACGGCCCAGGCGAGCTCTTCCCCCTTCTTCCCCTGGAGCAGCAGGGCAGCGACCTCTTCGCACCTGCGTTCGTCCTCCTGTGGCGTCAGTTGGCCTTTTACTATGCTTCCACTCGCGCTCCGCGACGGAGCTTGTGTCGATGCTGGGGCATTAGAGGTCGAGGTGGAAACCGCAGCGCCCCGCTTGTTGTGCACTGGGCGGAACTTGTAGTCGGGGTACTTGAGCTTGTGGTCTGCCTTTGCGTGCTTGGCTTTTGTCTCCCAGATGTGCTTCTCTGGAAGAGGGAGGGAGCGCCAGCAGTTGCCTGCGATCTTGCTATGAGCCTCGGGAGGAACAGCAGAAACGACAAGACCCACCGATGATTTTGCTCAAGCTCCCATGGTTCGTCTCGATGCTCCCCGGGACGTGCTTCTGCCTGACGAAGTCTGCGCGGAATAGCATGAACGCATTCGGCGGGCGGGGGACATAGCCTTGGCTGCGTCTCTTCCCAGGAGGGACTCGCCTCCTCGTGGGCGGCGGGGCGGGTGTGGCGCTGGGGGGGAAGAGCGGCAGCGGCAGGTCGGTGGTGAGCGAGGGCGATGCGATCGGAGAGGGCGCGGGCGACGGCGCCGAATACGATATTGGGGTGACATTCGGTGCAAACGTTACTGGTGCGAGGGGCGACGATGGCGGCGGCGAGTAGCCATACGTCCCTGGCTTTGCGAGCGCTGGGTTCCTTATCAGCACCAAAATCAACCACGATCGCGGCGACGACATACCGATTGCTGCAAGGGAGCTTCTCCGTCTAGCGACTGCACTCCCCCTGCGTGAGCTCAGGCGTACTGCAGGCATTCTTGTTCGTGGGTGGGCTGTCGTGGAGGAGAAGGGATCCCAAAAGAGCGGACAATGGGATAACGTGGTCCCATTGTTCGTCCTTATATCACTTTTCTTCCGCAAGTGGCCACAGGGGCGAGACCCCGGATACCGCATCCCACCGCTTTGCCACTTGGTCACGCGTTCCCTCGCCACTGGCCCCCATACCCGACGTGGCCCCGCACCCCGCACTCCCCAAGACGCCCGTCCCCCTCCGGATCCGCGCCGCAGGTAGCGCGCAGCAGGAGGCGCCGTGACGAGCACCCAGAGGAGGAGGGGACCCCAGATGCGTGTCTGGACACGCCCTGATGAGCTTGATTTGGAACTTGGTTTATGTCCGAATGTGGTCGCTCCTTTGTCCCGCTCTTCCCTTCTTGAGCTGATACGCGGCGGAAACGAGGTTCGCTACTCTTTGCAGCGGGGCGTTGTGGGCGTCCCGCCCCGCCGCGGGAGCTCTAGAAAATGCCATGGCCAGCGGCGGACCAGCACTCCGAAAGGGGCTCCCCAGTGCGAGCCGCCAGTCACGATGATTCGACAAGCCACTCACTTCCGACATCACATCCCCGAATACTTATCATCGAACCTTCACACTCGCCGGTGATCCCGACTGCTCGCCCTGCGCGACCTTGTCCCTTGTCCCTGCTTGCCATCAGTGCAGCTCCTTGCCCTTGTACTTACTTCGGCTCGCTAAATGTCTTGCAATATTGCATAAGTGCTTGGTGCCGCCAACTCATCTTCACTTCCCCCGCGTCCGAGCCCCGCCGCGCGTAATTATACCCCTGTAAATGTCGTAAGCGGCGATTCTCCAGTGCACTTGTAATATGTATGCAGATTCCCACAGAAGTATTTTAGACCTCCGCTGGCCCCATGACCCGGTCGCTCCATCGAGAAGCCGGGACGCACGAGCATCGCCCCTTGACCCCGCGCGTAAATAAATCGTGGGCCCTCCCGAACGCGAATGGACACTCACTGAGCTCGGAATACGCAGCCCCCTTTATTACAGCCTCGTCCACCTTCAGCACACCCCTATAATATTTCGCGAGCGCAGCGCTGCCAGATCACCGACGTCCTGTCGATCATCCAGCCGTAGTCATTCCGCTGTGTGCCTGATTCCGGATTCTGGATATTAATTGATGATAAGCGCGATGGCCGAAGTCAAAACGACCCTGCGTAAGTACAGCATGTGCGCGCCATATCTGCTGATATCATCATTTTTATGGGAAAGGCTACGAGAAAAGTCCAATCGGCGCGGTCTGTTTATCAGGTTCACGGCGTCGAGGCGGGAGAGGACTCACCAGCCACCTGGAATCCCGAACTTCGTATCCGGCACTTCTGCCTGCCGATGGAAATGGAGCAGATATGATGCGTATCAGCCAGAAATCAGTGATTATGTGTAACTAAATTGAACCCGTCTCAGATGGGTTGTCAGAGAAAGAACAATCACTTACCGTGGGCCATGGAAGATTGGGATACTGGGAGGGGGAAAGAAACCTGGACGATGAATTACGAGTTGCGAATCATCGGAATCATTGGAATGGAAAAACCGGACGGGGCAACAAAAGCCGCGCAATCGCAAGGGAACACACCATTAGAATTAGTCACATATATAGTACGGCGGGGTCCCTACCATATCGTACACGACAAAGGGGAAATAAAGCCCTACCATTGCACGATGAAAAAAAATCAAGATCTCCATAGCATACTCGCCAAAGCAGTGGATCAGTGAAACAGAGGTCGACAGATACGAATAGATCGCACCTCACAGTTACACTAATCTTTACTGGAGTGAAGTGAAAGTAGGATATATGCATGTTGGATTGGCGAAAACCGTCTATATAGAGTCTAGACAGACATGAGCGAAACAGACAAAGACAAATATATCGTGCCTCGAAGCTACACTAATGACACAATGCAGAGAAGAGAAGGTGGGAGATATGCGGTAGTAGATGCACACCTTGGTTTGGCCTTCGTGCGTTCCACTGTATGCACGAAAAGCGTCTAGATATCTAGATAGAGAGCAGGGAGTGTGGAGAAGCTAAATGGTAGTATATGTACTACAAAGATGTGGGAGAAAGAAGGCGCTTGGGCGTTTAAAACGCGTCAAGACTGGGGGCGGAGCGTACGACGTGGTGGATAGGAGTAAGGGGCGGAGTTTGAATTCACGGGCACAAAGAACTCGCTAAGGAATCTTATCTTATCTAGACTGACCATAATCATGACTCAGCTGCAGTGCTGCACGGCTGTTAGTGTTACTGCCAGCTCCCTTACCCCGTACCATACAATACAGAGCTGGCAGAAAAAAGGAATATATATCATCCCCGACTAGGATCCCACGAATGGTCTGACAAGCAACGGCAGCTGGTTCCTCACCTCGGGCTCGCTGATGACCATAGGTCGCTGCACAATCGCCGTTGACTTCTTCCCGACGTCGACTAGGGGCACAGCGAGCTCGAACTCGAACGCGCGGACGAGGGTGAACAGGAGGGCTTTCAACCTGCGCCATGCATCAGCAAAAATACTAGTGGACATTCAGAGATGGGCAGACGCAACTCCACGAGCGAGAAGCGGTACCCGATCTGGGAAGGAAGTTAGTTAGCCAGGATTTTGTGCAGAGGAGGGGCGCGACGCACGCAAGCGCGAGGGCCGCCGAGGAAACTGAGCATGTGGCCCCACACGCCCGGGAGGACGCTGGGTATGGGTGTATCCGAATCCCATCTTTCCGGTCTGTGGAATTTGCGTTCATTTATTGAGACGGGTGACTGCTGCGTCGCATTAAAAAAACGCACTTGAACTCCATCGCGTCCGGACCCCAGATCTTTACGTCGCGGTTCAGGGAGAGGATGGGTATAACGATCACGTGGCCCTTCGGGATCCTTGATTTGGATTCCCATTAGCTTCAGGTAGATCATTAACGGGTTTTACGTACTGGAGCGTTTCATGCACAGTCCCGTTGCGGTCCGTGTACGGCGTGGCCAGCGGGAGCACATCGTCGCGCATGGCGACTCGGCCTGCACAGCGTCACATCAGCAGGTAGATTCATAAATGCGGCGACAGGACTCGGACACACTCGTGGCAGTCACCGGGGCGTAAAGACGAAGGGTCTCGCGAACGACGCAGTCCAGGTACGGAAGCGCATTGAGCTCGTCCATAGTCGGCGTGTCAGTGGAAACGGTAAGCAGCTCTTCGCGTAGTCGTGTTTGGGCGGCGACATTCTGCGTCAGTGCAAACAGCGCCCACGTTGCGGCGGTGCTGGAGACAAGGAAAGCCTGTTTTGGTGTTGACATAGATGTAGAAGAATTGGACGTACCTTGTGGTCTCATGCCCCGCAACTAAGAAGGTGGGCACCTCTGTCAGAACAATTCAGCATATTTCAACACCCGAGATGAAAGGGCATACGCGCGAGAACATCTTCGTCTGAGAGCTGTTGGCTGGCGGGGATGTCTTTGGCCGTATTGGCACGAACCAATAAAGACAGGAGATCTCGTGCCCGTCCCGTATCGACGGTGCCGTTCTCTGCTATCTCCTTCTTGCTGTCCCGCAGAAGTCCTCGCCCGATACGCATCATAGTGTCTTGCGCGTGTTGAACAGTCTTGTCCATCTTCGTCGGCTGGAAGACGGGGTAAGCGTTAGGGACATAGATAGTAGCTGATGGATTTATTACCAGCTTGCGGAGCAGGCGGACCCGCGTTCGGAGGAAACGCATAAAAGTCATCCCACCTTCGGCTGTAACGATGGTCTCAAAGGCGTGAGCCAGCTCGTTCGGTTTGTCAACACTTTCGGCGCCAAGGGCGTTAATATCGTAGTTGAAACCTGATGTCGACACACACGTTCAGTGCGCGTTCTGATCACGAACATAGCCCGGCCTACCTGCAAGACCGATGATGTCGAGTGTGGCTTTGCTGAACCACGACAAGATTTCTACTCGAGCGACTCCACCACCTTTTGCAATCTGGGAGGCCCAGATGTCTCGAAGCTGGAGAGTTTTACTTAGAGTCATCTGACGCAAGAGGCGCGATAAACATGCCTGTAGAGACTTCTCAACAAAAATTCCAGTCAGCGCTCTGACTTGCGGTGCTCCAAATGCGGGGTTCTGGCGGCTGAATGCATATGATGGACATATAATATGGAAAGAGGATAAGTACCATGATTTTACGCTAGCAGATAAATGAGCAACTCTGGTGTCGGAGTGACAGAATGGGGCTGACCTGTCGTTTATGAACATCCCCCTCGACCACCAAGATGCCTGAGACAAGAATGGTCAGGAATTCCTGAACGCGGGACCAGTGTACATACCTGGTCCAACTATCCGCCCGAGTTCAAACCGGGTCTGCTCAGATTTTTGGTAGAGATAATCATTAGTGAGGACATGTTGCAAAGCCTTGATGTCTTGTGTATACAGTTGGCTGGACTGCAGAAAAAGATGAGAATATCGCTTGGATTTGACCATGGAAACGCACGCCAAAAAATCTGTTCAATCTCAAAGTGGTTCCGTATTGTTTCACCCATTCCTCCTCCAAACTTGAGTCTTCCTGAGAAGATAATGTCTATAAAATTATAGGAATTTTGACACGAGAGACGCACGCTAAAGTTGGTCAGTAGTTCTTTCATATTTCCGTAGAACCAATGGCTAGAATTTGGCCCAGGGATTTGTCGGAGAGCAGATGTGAACTCGTAGTAGATCGCTTTCCCAATCCCGTAGAGAGCGTAGGCTCCAAGAGTCCCCGCTACGGAAGCAGCTAGCTTCAACAACACCATGGTGGGAACAAGAAAAGTGAGATTGAGGCTTGCCGCTCAGTGTCAAGTGGAGACCACCATCAAATCTCACCCTAGTGATTGATTCGGAAGCCATCGGCCTGATGCATGGCCGATGACGTGCTGCGCATGACATACAGCGGCGCGCAGTGATAAGAGCACCAGTGACGGCAACACCAGTCAAGATGATAGAATGCCCAGCAGGCGAGGAACGGTAGAGCCGAGCAGCCAGGAAATCACGATTCAACATCGGCAGATTTTGAGGAGTTCCAGGAGAATCTTTCGAGGAAACAAGCTCCACCAGCAGAGGCAAGAAGTACCTTGAGAATTCTGGAACAGTCTCCCGCAGTCTCCAGCGCAGCTTTCACCCTATATCTGGACTACACTCGTTTGCATGTCAAACTGCAATCATTGTTTCGATATTTTATCGGCCGGCCGTCTATCTGGTACCACTTGGAACGCGTACTTTCGGCAACTCGCGGTCACACATCAACAAGAACAAACATATTTCTCGCAGAATGATTGCAGTTTGACATGCAAACGACTGTAACGGGCCGATGCAGGGCAGATGTGATGCGCATACTTGCAGATCACTGTCAGCGTGCCTGCTGCGGGATAATTCCATGTCATCCGCGGTCCGGAGGGCGACTGTCATCCGACGCCTGTCATTTGCATAAAGCCGGCCGCTTACCCCTTTAAACAGGTTTCGGCCTGTTCCGTGGCCACGCGGCAGCCTCGCGTTTTGGAGGTTTTCGTCTGAATTCTTTTTGTATACACATTGGCACAATAAATGAAATCGGTTTGTTTAATTTGCCCGAATCTTTGAACAAAGCCGTAGATAAAATGTTATGTACTATATCAAAAATATTTATGTTAATATATTGTAGTCTTGTGAATTCTTTGTATAGAGTCATAAATACCTGCACGGGGGGAAGGTCAGGGAGAAGGCGCAAGGTGGCATAACAAAGTAACAAAACAATTTAATCTTATCTGAGCACATACAAAGTCCGGTCTTTGTTCTTTGAGTGTTGCACTTCACTTCGCTCCTGACCACCAACATGGAGGAACATCTGGAGGGCAAGAAGAACTATCAATTGTGTAACGTCATTCTCATGACTGTGCGGCGCAAACTTGGCAGGCGAAGGATGGGACGATGAGGAGGGTCGATGGTATCACAAGGGCACGGTAGTGAAACACCGCATGGAGGACGTGAAGCTTGTGGCCACTCAGGTATTGCCCCCTGTAAGATTCTGCTCTGAAATCAGCAAGCGACCGGTATACTAATTTGTATCAGGCTCACGATCGAGTAGCAGAGAAACCACCAGTGGCGGAGCATAGGCCACCTACAGCTCTTGCAGCTGTTCACAATGAAGATGGGATATTGGAGGACAGTATAGGCTAGGGCTATTTATTTTGGGTTCGAATGCAAACCGTTAATTTGTTTCTTGCAGGACTTGCTGACACCCATCGTCGTCTCGTTTTTCTGGCCTGCACGCTCATGTCCTGGCTGCATCTTGTATGCGGTCTCAGCCGAGATGTAAGCAATCGGGTTCTCAAAGTCCTGGGTCTCATCATAGCTATGGTGGCTGCGTCAGACACCACCAATAAAGTTCCAGAGGATGTACGCACAGCAGTAAAACACCTTTCCATTGAGCCCGCAATCGACCGATCTATCTGCTGCCCAACATGTTATCGCGCGTATTCGTTTGAGGAGCTCCCGCAGATGTGCCTCGCTCGAGAAACAAGTGGCTCACACCCATGCAACACTCCACTCTGGGTGGAACGACAAACCCGTGCAGGCCCCAAAATTGTGCCCTGATGTCTGTATTTGACGCAGAATTTTCACAGTTGGCTGGCACATAACTCCTCCCAAAGAGCCGACCATCACGACGATAACCGCGCTCTCTGACCTGATTATGAACCAGTTCCAGGAAATGTGGGTGGGCAAGATGGTGCCAACACACAATCACCCTGACGGCGACTTCTACCAGGCTGCAATTATTGCTGCTATTGGCGATCTCCTCGCGCTCAAAAAAGCACTAGGCTGTGCTAGCCATGTGGCCCATAATTTTTGCTCTTTTTGCAAGCTCCAGCATAGCGATATCGATTGCTTGGATCTCCAAAACTTTGAGCCGCGACAGGGGTGGGAGGTCCTCCATTCAGCCAAAGCCTGGCTTGTTGCCCAAACGCAAGCCGCTCGCAAGGCAATCTTTGCGCAGCACGGATCTCGCTGGTCCTCCATCCACATTCTGACGTACCGCGACCCAGTTAAGCACACAGTGATTGGCCTCATGCACAACTGGATCGAAAATGTGCTTCAGCATCACTGCTGTCTTAAATGGGGCATTGGTTCCGATGCGTTGACAGGTGGTAGCACTGGAGCTTTCGACACATCATCCTCCTCCGACAATGTGGAGATGATGGACGTCGACGACAGTACCATTGCAGCTGAGCTCAAGGACCTCCATGAGGACAGTTCCATCCAGAAAGACGCACCAGCCTCCCTCATGCACCGTGTATCACCATTCTTCTTCATCCGCGAGTCTGATGATGATGAGACAGAGCCAGGTGCGGAAGACGACAACGAGCAGGACAATGACGATGAGGCAGAGGAGGGTGCGATCTACGAGCGTGAGAAGCCTTCGAACAAGGTATTCGACAGCGACGCCATGGCTCTCATCCACCAAGGGCTCGCATCTGTCGTGATTCCTGGCTGGATTGATCGGCCACCTGTCAACCTAGGAGAGAAGGTGCATAGGAAGTTGAAGGCCGATAATTGGCTTGTTTTGTTCACCATTTTTTTCCCCTTGATTATCCCCGAGCTCTGGTTCCATGATTCATTGTCAAGACGGGATCACAAGTTACTGGACAATTTTCATGATCTCATTGGTGCGACAAACATAGTCTGTTTGTATGCAGCGATCCCAGTGGAGGCCAACAAATACGTCAAGATGTATCTTGACTATCTCCAGTCCTCCCAGGCGCTTTTCCCTGGGCTCACAACTTGTCCTAACCACCACTATGCCATGCACAACGGAGAGCAGATGAAGTGGTGGGGTCCGCTGATGAAGCTTAACGAATTCATGTATGAAAGCCATAACGGAAGCCTGCAGAAGATCAAGACGAACAATCACATGTGTAAGTTGCAGTTTAACACAACACATTCAATTAACTTACATGAAATAGGGGAGATGGACTTGACAATGCTTCGCCAAATGTGTCGACGGGGAACGTTGCTTGCGTCAATCAGCGATACCATACAGACGACGGGTCCGAAGTCCCCCGTCGGTAAGGCCATGCAAGTCCTATCCCCTCAAGTCCCGGTTAGCGCAGATTCGGTAAATCCTAAACAGCTCTCACCTGGGAATGGCCCGAAAGACCTGTGTACATATTGGAATCAATAGAAACAGCCTCGGAGAGCTTGTAGAATTTTCCGAATCGAAATGGGACCAGGAGGTGATGCTGAATACCGAACAAGTTGTGGAAAGCGTTGAAAAACATCGGAAAGGTTGTGGACTATTTTGATGTGGGTAGAAACATTGTTGTAGAACTTTAATATCAACTTTCCAACAGGTTCCGTGTTGATTTAGGCGTGTGGAATGCGAAAATGAGTGAAGAAATGCCTTGGAAAGACTATTAATGGGTGTAGAGCAGACACAGAGTCGATGTATCCTGTACAATAAGCCATGCAGAATTTGATTATCGCATTTGCAGAGCTTTGGGAGTTGTGGAAGTTGTGCAGAATGCGAAAATGTTGAAAGTCACACCAGTGATGCGGAGATTCTATTTTCAGTAGAGCATATTTGCACAGGCCAAATTGGCCCTCCAAATTTCTGCAATCAGCCATCAAATTTTCGTTCACACACCAAAATGGCCAGTGATTGATGTGACCCAGGTGCTTTGCTGGGCTCATTTCAAGACTAGAAGTTTATAAAAAGGGCAAAAATTTACTGTTAACCCAGGAAATACATACATAAGAGAACTTGCGAAAAAATGGTGTCTCAGAAGGGATTTTTGGCATCCTCTGCATACTGTTTCAGCTTCTTCTGGTCACCATTCCCATATCAGGTGTCACAATATTTATGCCATCACCCATCATATTTTCGTTAGAAAATTCCGTTTGGGCTCTGCAAATATGCTCTAATACTTCCGATCAAATTTCCGATCCAATGCAGGGTTGGATGTTTCCATGCTCAGAACTGAGCAGAGCTAAGGCAGCCCATGAGTGTGGGTAACCTGTGGGTCAGTGCGGGTTGATCCATGGGAAAACTCACGGGTTTACACACCTGCGGATCCGGGTACCTGTTCCCACGGGTACACCATGGATCTGAGTATGGATTTTGGTGAAAAAAGTTGCAAACTCATGAGTACTTGCCCATATTTCAGCAGGTTAAAGTCCCTTGTCTAGATTTACAACCCTTATGCAGCCTGATTGAGTAGTTTAAATGGTATTCTAAAGCAATTACAGCCTTCTATGACAAAATGTTCTGAAAACCCGCTGGTACTCACAGGTACTTGCCAGTTTTTTAAAACTTGCGAGTACTCGGATGACCTGCAGGCTTTTTACTCACAGATCTGAGTTCAACTTTTTGCACTGCAAGTACTCGGAGCCAACAGCTTCATGAGAGCCCTGCCTCTTGGCCAATGTTTTGCTCATTTTCTTTGAATATGATTTCCCCATGGACCTTTCTGTGGGACTTCCTAGTCTCTTTGTGATCTGTCTACGTTTCCCAAAATTAACACTCCACAGCGCATATTTTCATGTCATTGCCTGAGGTATCAAATTTTGGTGTCAGGACTGATGAACTCACTGGAAGCTCAAATCTCAGCTCGATACACACTGGAAAGTGACATGAATCCACCTTCCTGAAATCATTCCATAAATGGATAGTTTCATAATGAAAATCAAGGAGCAAGAAAACAAACCTGAATTCAAAGGTATCAAATGTTATGAATTTGAAGCAGAAATTATCAGATCAGAGTTAATTTTCAGAGCTCTTGAAAACTGAGGTTTAGACCACAATTTCCTAGGTGCCAAAACTGACATAATACAATAACATTGGCAATGATTCCAGCATCGCCAAAACAATAGTATTCAGCCAAAATTTCAGGACTTCTGATTCAGTGACCGAGAACAATAACATCGGTGTTCCTGAAATTAATTTTCTGTCAGGGGAAGATCCATTTCGGGAGCACCTGGATTTCAATTTATGTTTGCATTTTCAGAGGGCCAAATTTTTGGCCAAAGTCAATTGTTTTGGAACAACAAAAGTGATGCCAAAGCTTTTGACTTCCATGCCAGTTTCAGCATCTCTGAAGTCCTATCCAAAATCATTTATTTTGTCCACATTGAAACCAAAATTAAATCCCAGAGTTTCAACTACAACTTCATGACAACTGAAGCTTTTAATATCAGGTAGGTTTTCAACCTCACCTATATCCATTATGAAACCATTGATTTATGGAACAATTTCAGCATGTCTCATTCATCTCACTTTCCAGTGTGATAGTGATGTTGGTGGGCTACAATAATAAAATAAAGATGATAAAGATACTAAAATATTACGTGTGCTTGAGAGATCTTTGGTTTAGATTGGCAAGACCTTCCGGAGCTTGCCAAACTGTTCAGTGATAGCAGCAGGTGCCAGCTCGATGCTGAATAAAGAGCTGAAGATACTCGAAATGAGCTCCATAACTGTTTCAAAAACTTCAAGAGGCAGGAAACATATTTAAATATATTCTCTGCATTTTTCTTCACCAGCAGTACCTGCACTGAGTATGCAATAAAGAGCACAAGAGAAATCTTGATACTGAGCAGAGTTCCAATCTGACATCAGGTCAATCAAAGCTCAATAAAGTGCTGACTTCACTACTCTTCAGCACCACACTGTCCCCTCTGCATGTATCTGTCTCGGCACTCTCCCCTTCTACCTCCACTATCAATCCCCAGTGAACAAATCACCATGAAACTGGTGGGCAAGACCAGGGATTTGTATCCAGCCCTGTGCACAGACACACAGCTGCATTGTGCACATGCACCATTCAACACATGTTCTGGAGCAGGAGTGTGAGCAGCTCAGGGCAAGTCAACTTACGGGGTATGGAGTCAGCGGGTGAAAGAGATACAGACAGTGAACACCATGCAGTTCATGGTACATCCACAGGTCTCGCTACCTCCTCCTACCACATATCCTCCCTGCTCACCCACGATTTCACAAATCACCTGCACCAGCTGCCCTCAGGCCTGTCCCAGCACTGCCACACTGCCTTCTCATGTAACTGGGCACCCTCCTGCTGACATCCACTGTCTCTGCATGCAGCTGCCTGCACACACAGATGCAGCATGCTGATGTGATTGTGTGCACATGTGACACCTTCCCACTGTGCCTTACTCGTTCTCTCACACCTCCACTTGCATGGTATGGCCAGATGTCTCTCTTTGCACCCCCAGACACCTGCGCTCGACTGTGTGCCTCTCATGCTCATTCACAGCACCAGGTGGGTGCCTATCTCCCACCCATTGTCCACTGCCTCCTGCACCTTGCTCGCTGCTGAGTCAAGTTGGGTTTGGCGGCATCTTCCGCAGTATGTTCTTGTTCCCACTTAGGCTTACTCTTACTCAAACCCACTTACCAACTCCCTCTTAGACTTGCAGACACCTCCCTCCTCTGCACCCCACATCTGCTCCTGCTTTCAAAGACACTGTGAAGTGGGGCAAGAATCCTTGCACTGTGGGCACTGCATCTTTGTGATCGCAGCCAAGCAGCATGGGTGCGACTTCACAGACACTCACCGTGCTGTGTGTGCTCCATTGAGGGAGAATGCAAGCTCCCATGTGTGTGCAACAACTAATTAGACATCGTACTAAAGGATAGAATTGAAAGGTTGGATTATACATAATTTATTCCGGCCCATTTCCGAGAATGCCCGTGATCAGGCTCAGACTTGGATAAGTAAACCCGAATTGAGCCCTGTCTGCATACCAAAATTCCCAGCCTATTGAATGTACATATGCTGCAGTGGCAGGAATAAAATCACCAACCCTCAACACTACATGGAGCACCCAGACCAATGGCACGTACAATTCAAACTCCCTTCATTTTCCATGGCCACTGACGTCAGTAATCAAGCCCAAATCTCTGATAACTACATCAGACTTTTGAAAAATCTTTTGTGACCTTGTACAAGGCCAAACAAGGCCAGAAAAGGTCCAAAAAGTTGGCAAGTTGGCAAGGTCACAAACCAAGTCCTGATTTTCACAAGGTCGAAAATTTGGTAACAATGGTGTCTCATTTCTGCATCGACATGGTTGGAATGATCATCTTGATTCAGGACTTGATACTATAGAAATCCCCATAAAATTCAAAGCACAAGATCCAAAGGGAAAATATGCTGACATTGCCTACTGGCCCGAGAGCAGATGCTAAAAATATATCAATGAGCAACATACAGCAAATGCATGCACAGCATGATACTATCCACATATTGAGATATTCAAGGCATGTCTGCTAAATTTGACTCCACTACAACAGACTCAGTGACTGTACATGGCACTTATTGACTCACTTAATCTATGAGCAAGATACTTTTTCCCAGATAGTGACAACACCTTCACAGACTCCTGCAAAATCCAAGTGAGTCTTTTATCCGCAACATTGTCTTTACTCAATCATTGTTCATGATTGTGCCTCCATGCACGGAAACTGGGATCATGCTGCTGTAATCAGTTGTCTCCTACTCATTCTCAAAACACCTGATCTGCTTCTTTGCGCTCGAAACTCGGATTATTCAACAGTTCAATCAACGAAGGATTATAATTGAGGCTATTTGAGACTGCCATTCCAATGCCCCGACCCTGTTCTGATCGACACAAAAGTTGTTGGCTACAGTAAAAATGGCACAACAATTGGAATGGTTATGGACACAACTAACTTGCTGGACAAGTTCTACCTACTGCATGGACTTATGGAACTTTTGAAGGACATCAACTGGAAAATCACTACTCAACCACAACATGTTCTCACAAAGAGTGAGGATGGACTCAAAGAGGTGTGCTCTTCTTCAATGTGACTCCCTGTTTGTGGTCGAAGTTCTCTGCTACGTCGATCATGCATACTGATCCACATGCGGCCTGATGAGCTCTATGAAAGCTGTAATGTCAGTCATTGCACATTTGTGGTGAAATATGTGCTCCTCCAACCGTTCTATCCAGTTTCCGTGTCTGGTTGGCATAGCCCTTGATCTAACTGGCTGACCTGGTTGATGTGCTAATTTGCTTCTTTATGTCCCTTTAGTTCTACCGCAGCAAGTCGAGAGATTGCGACCGTGAGCTTGGCTACGGGGATATGGAGAGGCCCAGGGATGATAGTGTCTTTAGTGCATGTACACTGGGATACTTCCTGGAAACTGGCATTCCTGAGCAGGACCGTGTCATGTAATTCTACCTACCTACCAAAAGGGGGTTTTTTTTTAGGCATGTACTGTACTGTGTATGACTGACTACCAGATCATGCGCGGTCTTTTGATAAATATCTGTGTTGTGGCCACTTTGAGACGATCTAGAAACGCAGTCCTCAGGGTAAATGGGTTTTTAATTAGTATACCAGAGCCTATATTTATTGGGAAAGAGAAAACTGCTCGATGTATTATTTTACAAAACAGTTGCTGAAATGATCGAAACACTAGTCTCTCGGCAATTACCGACACTCCCATCCTCAACTGCTTTCTTGCTCGTTCTGACTCACTGCAACCCCTAGGACCATAGAATCTCTACTGAATATCGTATATTGACTCCCTAGATGAGACTGGGGTCAATAATGGTGGTTTGTCCCAAAAGTGGGAGAATGTGGAGGTGAAACGGAAATGCGTAGATATATTTTAGTGTGTCATCGCAAAAATTATGGCTAATATATGTTACTATGTGAATAGTATACAGATGAGTACTTGAGGAGGTTTCGAAAATATCGGCAATATTGGCGAAGATATTTGGGGAGGAAAAGGGATGGTGGCGCTCGGGTACCTCAGCTATTGGTGTGCATGCACCTTAAAATCTTTGCAGTCATCAAAATAATACAAAAACTATACTGAAATATTGAGTGGGCTTTCCCGTTGCTGCCACGCAATTATGGTGGCCAGCTAGGTCGGCGGAGGCTAGCTGGAGCAAAGAGAGTCTTCCTATGCATCCCAAATAGACGAGCTGTTTTATGATGCCCGCTATGCAGCCGGTATTGCGACGAGCGTCTCGAATTCCTATCCAACTATGTATAATTTGTGTACAGTCAAATTGTACGACTCAGAATTGCCGAAATGTGGCTGAAACGGATGTTATTCTCGCTTGACCCGGTACTATGTCTGACCCGATCGTGGGTCACGTACAGTACTGTATTTACCTTTTCGTGGGGGACGCTCACAAGGCCACAAAAGGCCCAACAAGTTGACAAGTATTTTGTCAAATGGCTTATGTACGTACACAATCGGTCTGTCCATTCTTCCACATTCTCATTAAGCTAGTGCTAAAGGGTTCCTGCTCACTGTGCGACGTGAAAGAGTCTACACCGTAGACGTAGATGTAGTTCATAACCAAATCTCTGGAAAAACTATCAAAAGAAACGCGCCATACTTCTGGAATCAAACCTGGGTCCTGAACCCTATTCGACATGCCACGCCTCAAGCACTGTAAGCAGGTAGCTCATCACTTGGTGGGAGTCGAATTCAGGCCTTAAGATCTCGTCGTAGAACGGTGGATCGACGGGGTAGACAGAGCCTAGCAAGTCTTCAACCACGAGCCTTTCACAGACTCTTCCATGTACGTCGAAGAAGCCCACTACGGTGGTGAATCAGCATGTATGATCAAATAGTGTCCGCACAGGATTCGCTCACCGTGAGGATTGAACAGCGCCACTCTCTCAAGCTCAATAGCATGGCTATGATGATGTGGGCAGTTCTCCATGCCTGCGCCCTAGTCAGCGAAACCGCACCCAGTATACGGCATCACAACACTCACCGACGAGCGCAATCGTAACATAAGCCCACGTCTCCCCCAGAAGCTCCAACTCAAACTCGTCCATATCCATCGCCTCGCCATCCAAGAACACCAAGAGACTCAGCTTCGGCATCCCCAGCGTCGGCTGCCATCCATACACCGGATCATACCGTCCGTGCCCGTATGTAGCATGCTGGTGTTCAAAGTACTGCTTCTTGATCGCCTGCCAGCCCTGCATGACCTGCGTGCCTCCGCCGAGTCGCACTTTCTGCGTCCAGTCGCGAGAGAAGCTCTTGGCGGAGAGTTGTCCGACATATTTGCCGTAGGATGAGAAAGTTACTGTGTCGATGCCTTCTTGTTGTGGGTGCTCGCGCTGCGCGCGCGCGATCATGTGGTGCAGGACGCGGTGGACGAGGTGTTGGACGAGGACTATGTTGGAGGGTTGGTCGTGGAAGCGGTAGACGCCATCGGGGCCTATTTTTGAATTAGAGGAGTGTCGAATAGGGAGAAGAGGGTATCATACCAACAATGCCTTGGTGTGGGTTCCAGGTCATGGAGCCGGAAACGTCGATGAGGATCATCGTTTCCAAGTGATCTGTGCCGTGTTGGATACCTTCAGCAAGCTCATGTAAAGCCTTTTGTCTGGCGGGAGTGATCGTATTCGGGACTTGATCAGAGTACTCATGCGACTTGACCTGCTTGTCCGAGTGAAAGACGTCGCCTTTGCTCTGATAAGCAGCCAGCTTCTGCGCATCAATGTGGACTTGACGGGCATTGCGTGCATTACCGCGCCGGATGATAGTTTTCCTGTCACGAACGATATTCAGTGGTCGCATCGCAGCATGCTTCTGTCCATTCGGCATGACACCATTATTCAGCACATAGTAAAGTCGCTTCTCAGCAGGCGTCTCCCAATATGAGCCCTCGGGATATTTCCGGGCGATACGGCGATCCTGGACCCAGGCAAGAGGAATAGGTTCCATGTAGCCCTTTTCCAGGCGCCTTTGGAACTCTCGAGGCGAGTGGAGACCAAGCGTTTCCCAGTGCTTTGTCATACGAGTGGCGACGATGTAGCGCATGGCCATCTCGTAAGTCTTGGAGTTTGGTGGTCCCCATTTGCGGCACATCGCTGCGTCGGCTCGCGCAATGTTGTCCTCCAGCTTGGCATCTTTAGACTTCGTCTCGCCACCGAGAGAGGAGAGCCATTTCCGCAGCAAGCCAACTTCACCTGCTCGGTCGTCAACACGGTCCATAGAAAGAAGGCACACGCCACTCACGGTCTTCTTGCTGCTGCCCGGTCTCTTCACCGCGAGCATCCTTCTCAGCTTGTGCGGCTGCGAGCATGGCTTTCTGTGTGGCGAACAGCTCAATCGCAGTCCGCTGCGAGCTTGGTCCTGCTTGAACTTGCCGACTTGAAGACCCAGACGCCTTGTAACCAGGCGGCGCATGATCAGCCGCTTTGGCTTTTCTATTGCCATTGCCCCTCATAGAAGCTTGAATCTGGCTCTCTATGCACGCATTTACATGCTCGGCTATCTCTTCCTCCGTTCGACCGATCTTGGAGGAGAACGGAATGTCGCAAATCGGGCAGGTTTCACTCGGTGGCGCGGCATCGTTGTGGTCCATCTTGAGTGCAGACGATGGGGTACCGATGTCAGTGGGAAATAAGGCTATTAATAAATAGGGGCGGAGTTTGAACTGCACCTGTATGGCGGCCCGTGCAGTGCCAGTGAGTCCCTCAAAGTGATATTGCGTTGCTATTGCGCTCCCATTCATTTCTGCGAGACTTTCGTCCACTGCCTGCCGTCTTGTGTATACTCTCAACTTTATTATTGCAGTTTGCATATTAGCTGGCACAACAGAGATCGACAGGATTTTGGGCGCGTTTGATGAGGTAGAGCCATTTCATTTGTTTCTCCGTCAATACTGCACGGATTCCCTCACGTTTAGGCGCTAAATTATTGGATTCCCTGTAGAGCAGCACGCGAACGGGATTGACGAAATCCGGCACATACACCCATGGCAAGCGCGGTACATTCAACAGAGTACCCGGCACATTCTTTAAAGAGACGGCACATTCGCTCAGCGGACGGTTGACGGAGGGTACATTTGCCAGGCGGATGTGCCGTCCCTCGGCTACGGTTATCTCCGGCCTGCCGGGCACTATGTACTTCGGCTACGATTATCTCGGGCCGGACCGGGGTTAAGACAATCCCGTTTTAGCGCCCGTCAAGTTTCAACTCTAAAACCGGAAAGCCTTTCCGCTTTCGCAAATCAGTCGTTTAAGCTATTCTAAGGGCTCATGAAAGGACCCCGGATAATCGATGAAAAGGCCTGATTTCAGACCGGGAAATTAGTCAGGACTGATTTCAAGAATTTCGTCAGGATTTCAACAGGCCTGAGACCCGAAATCGGCCGAAAAATGTCAGGATTTGGCTTCAGGGCAAATTTTTCCGCTCCATGGCGCATTTTAGCGATTTTTTTTCGGCCACTGGCGCAATTCAGCCAGGATTTGACCAGGGGAAACCGCGATTTTGGCACTTTTCGTCAGGATTTGGACCACCCCTGGAGGCCCAAAATCGCCCAAAATCGTCAGGATTTGTATCAGGGATTTTGGCCTATTCCTCTCATGAACAGTGCCTGTGGAGACCTATGTCCATATAAGGACATAGGTCTGCACCAGTGACCAGTGCGTGATCCCTACTTGATCCACACGCGGGCCGGTCGACACATGACGTGTCAGTCCGGATGAGCCCGGCTGAGTTTGAATTTGATGGCAGATAAATCAATCCATAGAACTCTTTGACGCACTTCTCACCGCTGCTCTTTTCAATGGACATGTTCTAAATTAAGTCCTTTTGCTGAGACAATTTACACATCTGCCACATCAATTTTAAGGTAAACATGATTGCTGGAGCGCTGTGATCCCTTTTTTTGATCTAAGTTGAATGTTGAACTGTTAGTCTGATTCCCGATCGTGCGAGGCCAATTCCAGACTCTTATTTGCGTGAAAAAACTTCCAACAAAAAATGCCCTTCAAGCCTGGGTGGCAGGGCCAGAGACGTTAAATGTGCAGTCTAAGAATTTGGCCCTTTTAAATATGTGTCCAACTCAGAACTGTTGTGGCACCACATAAAGAGCCATGTCCCCATGCATATAATTAGAAGTACTCGGTGATTCCCTGCTGAGTTTAAGACAACATTATTTTATAAAGGGTAGAATTTGCTGTCATTTTCTGCTTAGTAGTCTTATATATGTGCATGCATCTAGTTGTTAGAGGTGTGGATCTCTAACTTTGATCCCTCCACGGAGTAGAGTACAACAACATTGAAGCCACAATAAAACCTTCAGATATATATTAGTGCCAGCTGATTTCTGTGGTGGGAGAGGAGAAAATGGAGGTGAAAAGGAACAACATCCTACACATGTGCTAAGTGGAAAGGGGGAAAGTGGAAGAAATGAGGGGGAAGAGAAAGGAAAATAACACACCCCTGGTTCGAACCCAAACAAGCTGACACAATTAATTAATCACGTTCTTAGTAACCAAACCACTAGAGCATAGCAACCTTATTTGTAATTGTGCAAACACGACCTTATGACAAGCTGGCACTCTCAGTGAAGAGCAGTGACATTGGTCAGCATTTGTCCACTTGAAGCAATGCTGTGCATTGAGATATTTTTATCTTGAATTCCATTCGCTGGGTCCTATGTCTACTTGAGGCTTTACCTCCAAATAGACATAGGTCTTGAAATCTGTGATCTGGACTTGGGATTCAAGATAATTCAAGTTAGCGCAAACACTATACCACACGCTATGGTGGATTTTGAGCTCGGAGTCCTCTGGTAGATGATCTCTGTAGATATTGAAATCTCTCTCTCTTTTCCCTTTTTTTCTCGCTTTTTGCAACTTGAAAAAACTTGAATTCTGCCACTTCTCCACAGACATAGTACATGAGCCATTCTAAGTCTAGTAAGAAGTATCTACTGAAAAGAGTAACAGTTTCAACATCAACACTACTGGATTAAGATGAGTTTGCAGCAACTGAAATTAAGTGGAGTATAACTTACCTTGCATGCTGTACGCTTCTTTTTGGGGTGCTCTGAAACATCCTCTTCTGTGTTTCACTTGCGGGACGTTGGAGCTCTGGAACGTGAGGTCATTATGATATTTGCCTCATCCACCTCCTGTCATGGACACCAGACTTTTGGTGTGCTCAAAGTGCAAGAAGTTGCTGCTGAATTTTCAATTCCTCATACAAGATGGAGTGCCCATATAGATTTAATGTGCGGCACATAAAGATGATTTGTGACACATTGCACAAAGGCGACACATTCCCATTTTGGCTATGTGCCGCGCTCAAGTTCGGATCACTGTAGCACATGCCAACGGATGAAAAAATCATCCCTCTTCCTCCCATGTGTTTGCCTGGGCTTTCTATGAGATGACAAGCAGGCGCGATTCTATTTCGCCATTAGATCTTCCTGCATATTAAACTGCACTTTTATTTACTCCAGAGGTTTGGCATCATAAGTTCGGTTACACAGTAAACAAAATTACAGGTGAACAACGGCTTGCTGTGGTCAGATTTTGTGAAGCAATCAAACACCATAGCAATACCCCATCCCTGTGAGATCATCGTCCTGAAAGCATTCCCTGGTTTTGGGCTGCCTCCAATAAAAACAAATTCTTGAAAGGGAAGAGTGGCGAGCAGAGACAATACACAAGAATAAAGTTCAAAGGAAGAGTCAGCATTTTCACTTGAATAATTTGCACACTTTGATCCTTTGAAACCGAGCCATCGGTGCCATCTGGTGCCTTTGCAAGCTACAGACACAGCATACAGATCATTGTAGCTCGTTGGTTGTCCAAGATATCTGCGGCTCGCTGTAGTTCTTTGTGTCCTCACCAATCTCTCATTGCAGTCAGTATTCAAACAACAAGAAAACAAAATAAAGGACAAGTTCTATAGGCCATTTGGCAACAGTTTCGGTACTGGTAGCACAAATCAGACCAAGTTCTGTTTTTGAAAAGTATCTGAGCCTTCAACCGCTCCACATGCACTAGACCTGGTGCATTTTAGTTCCAAGTGGAATAAAAAATAGTCAGAGGATGACCAGTGTCTGTTCTCTCCACCAATCGTCAAAACCGGCACAAATGAACCTTGGAGCATAGCAGAAAAGCTGCGGGACACTAGTGCTGGGTTGAGATGACTATCAGCAGACATGTACAGCTTGCTGGGGTCTGCTTCTTCATCAACCGCCAAACAACTTCAATAAGGCAATAATCCCCAACATGCAGTTAGCAGAGGATGCTATCTGCCACTCCTTTGAACCCTGGTAGAATAGACGTGAAAATGCATAAATCCTTTTCAGCAAGATTTTCCGCAATATTCTGCCACACCTCCTCCAGCATTCAGTTCAGATGTGGTCAAACGTCTATCTAAATGCCAGAGATCTAAGCGCTGGATGACAAAGAGGCTATGACTAAGACCGGCCCGACGGAAGGGATGACGATGGGATGATGTCACGATGATGTCAGAGATGACGTCAGGACATGAGGACACAACAAGGACACTGAGAACATGTGGTTAAGGGTAGTTGTAGTATATATAGATTAGTTCACACGGTTCCCTAGACAGTATAAGTAGAGTAGCTATTACGCTGTCGTAGTTAACCTTTTATTCCATCATCTTTTGAGATTACCACGAGCACTACCCAATCCTCTCTTCATACCGAGAGTGGACGCTCAGGTCTTAACTGTGACATAATAAAAGGTTACCCCTCATACCCTCGTACCGCCACTTCCGACCTCCTTTCCCTTTCTCCCCACCGACCCACTCTACTCTTACCTTTCTGCCGCTGCGGCAGCCTCTTACCTGAAGACCCATTTCCTATACCACCATTCACGTCGTCCACACCGACGTTAAACAATTGCAGCGCTCATCGTGCGCAGTTCACTTGAACAGACGTCGCTACATGCTATGGGAAACGTTGAGACCATCCCCGCTTAAAGCAGACAAAGGAGCACTAGCCTAATCCTCGGAGAGGGCTATCTCGCAGCCGCGGGGGGAGTCGTAGAAGACCCCGGACTGTTCTGTCAGCAAAAGACCGCCTCGACCTCACCACCTGCCCTAGTGGCATACCGAAACCCCGCCCGGCTTTAAAAGCCGCGATTCCTACCACGACGTCTTACCGCGTTCCCCCATCCGACTCAGAAGACGAGTCCGAACTATTCCACTCGGCCGCTTCCCTTCCACCCCGACCAGACCACTCCCACCCAGCCTCCCTTCATCGGCATTCCTGTCGATAACCCGCCACCCGCCAGACCACCCCCTCCTCACCGCGCAGTATTAGCGCCCCGACCCACGAAGCTCATAGCCACCACCTCTCCACCTTCACCCCGAAACCCCTCATCCTAGCGCCGACTGAGATGTCGCGCCCCCAGACCCCATTCACCCAATGGAGGAGGAAGCCCTCCTCAGACCAGATATGTTCCAGTCCCTGTCCGGGATGGAACGGAGAAGACCAACCCCGCACTCGGGATCCTCACGGATCTCTTACGCAAAGACCCCGCCAATGTTCAACGGGAACGAAAAATCCAAGTTTGAAACTTGGTGCGACGCCCTAGACAACTACATCTGGGCTACGCTTCGGAGTTCAATACCGAGAAGAAGAAGATTGCCTTCACGGTGTCCTTATTGGGCCGAGAAGATGGAGCCAGATGTCCGGTGTCCAACTGGGTGCGGAATTGGAAGAAGAAAGCTCGAAGGGAGACAGCCTTTGAGGAGAATTGCGACTCTCAAGATTTCATGGAGAGTTTAGCAGAGACGTTTGCCGACGGAAACGGCACCCAGACGGCGCACATGCGTCTTACCACCACCCGCCAGGGCAAGACTGCTCTGGTAGATTTCATTCAAGCTTTCGAGCTGAATGCGGAAGAGGCAGGATACGACCTGTCGGACAGAACAGGGGCTCACGACACCTTTATGGTGGAGACCCTGGAGAACCTCGTCTCGGACGAGGTGAGGAGTCAGCTCAACGTTGGGCTGATGGAAGCCCCACGACCTACCGGGAGCTGAGAAGAAGGCTGATGATAGTCAGCCGGAACATGGAGTGACAGGCGCTCAGGAAGGCCCAACAGACCAGGATGTTCTGGGTACCAGCCAGAGGAACGCCGCTACACCAGTAGCACAAACGACCCTACCCTGGGGATATCAGGGGACAGCGCCAAATCTGGCAAAGAAGATTGGGGCCAGTGAGACCGCCCCCATGGATGTGGACAGGAACAAGGCGAAAGGCACGCCTTCCTGTGTTACAACTGTGGCAAGGATGGCCACATGAAGCGGGATTGTCCCGAACCCTGCAAGGGGAAATTCAACATCAGGGCCCTCAAGCCCGATGACTACTCCCAGGAGGAGTTGGCGGCTTTGGCCGCGATGTTGAGAGAGAAGGGTTTTTAAAGGGGCCCCCGCTTGCGGCCAAAGCGGTGCCCCCTCCGGTTACGAAATGCTCCCGGTTCCAGTAAATACTATTAGATACGAAGACTTAGTTACGGTTACGGATGTGAATGGACCTACTCCAGTAGTAAGGTGGAGAGCGTGGGAACCCAGCACCCTTACATAAGCCATTCTGTCACGCTCTTATAACTATATCAGGAACTTTCAAAAAAATATTATGGCTGCTAGGAAATGTGCTAATTGACCATGTTATCACTTCTAGAAAGCAGAATCTTCAAAAAGACATCCATTCCAGAGTTATAAGCACTTTTTTCCTTTTTAGGAAACTGTGTTCCTATGGCCTTTTCCGTGCATTTGGTGCAGTTTCGGAAAACGAACCCCAAACATTTGGAACGATTATGTAATCAATCACATGATCGGTCCGGACATCCCGGCGCCTCACCCGAGCCTCGTTGCAGCCTCGTTCAAGTCGCATTTTTGGCCCTCTCCTCTCCCCTCCATCTGCACCATGCCCAAAACCAGTAAAAGCAAGAAAGCTAGGCAGGACAACCTTTTCAAGGCCACAGCAGCTCTCACTCTGAAGAGATCACAGACTAGTACCCCTATTCCAGATGACCTGGCTCAGATCTCTTCGGAATTGGACTCCCCAGCTCAAACCTCCTCAGAATTGGATGTAGCCTCTCTAGATGACACTCTTAGCTCATGGGATCTTTTGCTTGGAGATGAACTTCCTGATGTGGAATGCAAATGTGAAGCAGAAGCAACCAGCTGTTGCTGCCGTAGAATTCTATTCAATCAGCCAGACTTTATCAATCAGAAATCTGCACTTCAGGAACTTGTTGAAAGCCGTGGTCATATTTGTGACTTCTATCCTAAATACCACTGTGAACTCAATTTTATTGAAATGTACTGGGGTGCAGCAAAATTCAAGTATCGAAAGTCCCCCAGCACCAAGAATATTGAGGAGATGGAAGCAAATGTCAAAAGATGTCTGGATGAAGTCCCTCAATTGTTTATTCTTCGGTTTTCCAATAGAGCAGCCCGATTTGTCTCAGCTTACTATCTTGGCTGTACTGGGAAGGATTTAGGTTATCTACAGAAGACATACAAGAGCCATAGGATGCTGCCTTATGATGCAGTAACATTGATGAAAGAGTCTGTACATATGTAGTTTTTTTTCCCCTATGAAATCCATTTTTTTGCACTGATTTATTCAAATTTTTTTCTCCGACCCGAGATTTGGAACGTCACGTCACGCTTTGTCACGGCTTACATAAAGGTGCTGGGTTCCCACGCTCTCCACCTTAGAAGGATTGGACTCGGCAGGAGCCGAGGAGAAGATAGCTAGTGTAGAAAAACAAAAATACGCATCTTGGAGAATCAGAATCGGTTACGTAAATTAAAGAACCAGAAAATGGACAAAAAGAATAAACTCTGAAGCGAGTTTAAGATCCAATTCAAAAAGGCCCTGGAACCCAACCCAGAGAGAAAAATAGTGCGACGAAAAAGGGTGACGATGTCACGAAGGCTCAATCCTCGAAGGAGGAGGTAGCGCCTAAGGAGCAGAAGAAGACACTGATTGATGTGCCGACCGGCCTGACGGGACTAAAGGCGGCCAAGTGGTTATCCCACAGGGCAATCAAGAAGCAGAAGGGAGACAAGCTCATGGAGGAGATGAAGGAAGTCCAGAGGCAGCGGAAGCATCACGAGATGCTGGTTCCGGTCACATTGACCACGTTGGACACAGGGAAGACGCGCACAGTCAAAGCTCTTCTTGATAATGGATGCACGACCTCGTGCATTGATCGAGACTACGCCAAGGCTGAAGACTTCGAGCTACACGAGCTTGAAGCGCACATCGTCGCCCGGAATGCCGACGGAACCGAGAACGCACGGGGAAAGATCACTCATTACGTAGAGTTGATCATGTCCATCGGACCCCATTTGGAGAAGCAGAGATTCCTCGTCACAGGACTCGGCAAAGCCTGGATATTCATAGGGTACGATTGGTTGTTCAAACACAACCCGTAATCGACTGGAGAGCGCAAACCCTGCTCTTTCGTCGGTGCCCGCCAGAGTGCAACATGACCGGGACGGAATTCGGAAGAGGAGACAAGTGGCAGAACGAGTTAGAAGAAGGAGAATCCCTTCTACTCGTGGACTTCGGAGAGGCAATTGACTTGAGGTTGAAAGAGACCCAGTCCCAGAAAATGGCTGAAGAAGCCAATCGTGGAAAAGAGCGGATGACGGAGGAGAAGATTCCCGAGGAGTACCGGGAATTCGTGAAGGTCTTTGCCAAGGAGTCGTTCGACTCGTTACCCGAGAAGAGGCTATGGGATCACGCAATCGAGCTCAAGCCAAATTCAAAGGCTGTAGATTGCAAGATATACCCGCTCTCGGTGACAGAGCAAGAGAAACTAAACGAGTTCCTGGAGGAGAATTTGAAGAGCAGGAGGATCCGCCCCAGTAAATCGCCGATGGCTTCGGCGTTCTTTTTCATAAAGAAGAAAGACAGCACCTTGCGGCCTGTGCAAGATTACCGGAAGCTCAATGAGATGACGATTAAAAACCGCTATCCGCTTCCGCTAATTTCGGAGTTAGTCAATAAGCTCCGAGGTGCCCGGTACTTTACGAAGCTAGACGTGCGATGGGGGTACAACAATGTATGGATCAAGGAGGGAGACGAGTGGAAGGCGGCATTCCGCACAAATCGAGGGCTGTTCGAGCCGCTCGTGATGTTCTTCGGGCTCACCAATTCGCCCGCGACATTCCAGACCATGATGAACGATCTGCTCAGAGATCTCATCAATGAAGGAAAGGTCGTCGTCTATCTGGACGATATCCTAATCTTCTCGGACAATCTGGAAGAACATCGTGCGTTGACGAAGCGAGTCCTGAAAGTACTACGGGACAACAAGCTGTTCCTCAAACCGGAGAAGTGCGAGTTAGAACGCACGGAGATCGAATTCCTAGGAGTCATCATCTCTTACAACTCGATGAGGATGGACCCTGCCAAGATTAAGGGTGTGATGGAGTGGCCAGAACCAAAGAACCTGAAACAAACACAGGTGTTCTTAGGGTTCACCAACTTCTATCGCCGCTTCGTCTGGGGATACAGCGAGGTCGCCAAATCGCTTACACGGTTGACGGGAAAGGAAGGGTTCCGGTGGGAACAGGAGCAGAAGGACGCATTCCAGAAGCTGAAGGACCGCATTGCCGAGGACGTGGTATTAGCAGTACCCACGGACAACGGCAAGTTCCGGTTAGAAGCAGACACGTCGGATGGAGCGACGGGAGCAATCCTGTCACAGGAGCAGGAGGGCGAATGGCGCCCTGTAGCGTTTATGTCTCACGGACTGAACGAGACTGAGCAGAATTCCGAGATCTATGACAAAGAGATGCTCGCAATAATGCTCGCCCTGGAGGAGTACAGACAGATGCTGATGGGAGCGCGAGAGACGTTCGAGATTCTGACGGACCACCAGAATCTAGAATATTTCAAGAAGCCTCAGAAGCTGAATAGGAGACAGGCCCGATGGATACTGGAGTTAGCAGAATACGACTTCACCCTTCACCATCGGCCCAGAGCGTTGAACAAGAAGGCAGATCTCTTATCTCGGAGATCGGATCATGACCAAGGAAAAAACGACAATGATGACGTCGTTCTTCTGAAACCGGAACACTTTCGTGCGCAAGAAATTGTGCTCGACGGACCGGAGACGGAGATCCTGGAAGCAATCAAGAAGGAGAAAAGAATAGATCAGAGTGTCAAGCAGGCGCTCTCGAAGAAGCTACCCGGGTGGGAAAAGAAAGAAGACATCATTTATTACAATGACTTAATATATGTCCCACGAGACGAAGAGCTACGAGACAGAATCATTGGGCTACACCATGATAACCCCTTGCTCGGCCATCCAGGAGAGAACCGAACACAGGAAATGGTAGAACGTAACTATTGGTGGCCGCGATTAGGGAACCAGGTCGGGAAATACCTGAAGGCCTGCGAGGCATGCCAGAGAACCAGGGTTCACCGCTATCAACAAGGAAAGCTGAACCCGCACCAGATTGCCGAAGGACCTTGGCAGATTATTTCCATGGACCTTATCGGTCCGCTGCCAGTCAGCAATGGGTTCGACGCCATACAGGTATGGGTCGACACCTTTTCGAAGATGATCCACTGCGAGCCCACAAGCATGGAGCAAACCAGTGAGGGGACGGCCCGGTTGACCCGGGATAGGGTGATTAGATATCACGGAGTGCCACGGAAGATTATCTCGGATCGGGATCCGAGATACGTATCAGGGTTCATGAAGGAACTGAACCGGCTCATGGGGGTTGAAATGAACCCAAGTACGGCGTTCCACCCGATCACGGACGGGCAGACGGAGAGGATGAACCAGGAGATCGAAAAATATCTTAGGGTTTTCATAAATTACCAACAATCGGACTGGTCCGACTGGTTGTCGCTGGCCGAATTCACCCACAACGACAAGACGAGCTCGTCGATGAGCATGTCACCGTTTTTCATAAACACGGGAATGCACCCCTGGAAGGGGATAGAAAACGCAGTCGAGTCGCGCAATGAAGCCGCGAACGACTTAGCAGAAAAGATGAAAAAGATCCGAGAGGAAGCAGCAGCAGCACTAGAGAAAACTCAGAAAACCATGAAAAAATACTACGACGCTAAGCGTCGGGATGCGCCGGAGTTCAAGGTCGGCGATCGGGTTTGGCTAGAAGGAAAGAATATAGCCACAGATCGGCCGACAGGGAAGCTGGAGGATAGAAGGCTGGGGCCTTACGAGATCCTGGAGAAGGTTGGCGCATCAGCATACAAGCTCAAGTTACCGGAGACGGACAAGTCACTTCCGGTCTTCAACGAGACACTGCTTACGCCGTACGTGGAACCCCCGGTGGGAAGGAGAGAAGAACGACCTCCGCCGAAGACACCTGCAATCGCACCCCTGCAAAATGCAATGCACGTGCTACTTTCCCATCACGTGTAGACTACGCGTCACAGCATTTCTTGACCGTATTAATCTAAATACATAGTGTTCTCGTTATTATCTGCCCAAGTGCGAGGATTCGTCCTCCTCCTTTTGTCTCTACCAATGTCTCCACCCACTTTCTCAAGCTTGCTGCAAGTTTTCTCCAATACCTTAGCCATTTCGGGTGTACACCTCGAGGATTTTCCATCAGTTCCATCATGTCGTCAAAGCACCTTTTGAGGTAAACTCTTCGGGCCTCGGGAAGTGAATCTGAGAGCGCTGTCGGTCAAAGCGCTTCGATTGACATAAATCAGAGTTAAGCTCACACGGTCACTTGCATCTCCGTCTGGGCGTTCTTCGATATCACTGCTGTCGGCATCTTCTCCCACGGCGCTGGCACTATCGCCAACATCCCCTGTGCGTTCTCGATTGTAACTCGCCCCTGGAGATCCTGTGAAGCATCTGGATCCGTCTCATGAGCCTCTTTGTCAATCTCTGGATCTGCAGCTTCACGTGGAGGGATACCGTCTTTCTGAGGGTCTTCCGCACTGGACTGCTGCGCCGGCCTAGTACGAGAACATTCACCTCCTCCTCGTCCTCGCTGTCGGACTCGTCTGCAGTATGGATACCCTGGATCGAATAATATGGTGGATAATGATTGCGGCGCAAGTCAAGAAAGAAGCGGAGATCGGTAAGAGGCCGGTTTTTCAACATCTTGTTTGCCTCCCGAACGAGATGCTTGCATAGCAGGAATCGATTTTTTGGGTATCCTTCGCAAGAGCAGACCCAGTTCTCGATATCCGTCATGTAGGTTCCACGGTCCCGTGTTTCCTCTTCTTCCAGCTGTTGCAGACGTTCAGTGCGTCCTTTGGTCTTTGCAGGCATCTTCAGCCATTTCAATTGCTTTGCAACGAGTCGGTGCTCGTCGGAGCGACTCATATCCACCCACACCTCCTTGAAATCAACCTGCCAGCCAGCCAGCGCCTTGGGCCGGCCCACCCGACGTAAGCCACGGACATATGCGAGAGTTTGCTTTACTCGGGGGAGAAGACCCGTAAGAACAAGGTGTGTGACCAGATCCAATCGTGGTCGATTGAATGCCGCGAGATCTCGTCTTTTTAGGTGCTTCCACATGCTCTCGACAACCATTGTAGTTTTAAGACGGGGAATCGCATCGCAGGAGGCCCGTGCCCAGAGTGGCCATTGATTCAATGAGTACCAGCGATTCCACATGTATGCCCACACTTGTGCAAGATCGTTGCGAAAGCAGAACTCATACATTTCTTGAACGGCTTGTAGGTGGATTTCTTCGGCCGAGAGGTAGCGTTTGTCGGGATCATTCCGTGGAAAGCTCGGGTGCTGGTGCAGGTGCGTTCGGAACATTTCTACAATGGTCGAGCGAAATTCGGATGGACAAAATTCAGATCTTTCTTTGGCCTTGAGCTTCGGAGGATTGGGATATACTGGCACTCGGACGTCCCCAGTTTCAGAATAAAAACGGGTGGGATGCAAGTTGAAGGTGGTTCCTGATTTAAATTCATGAAAAAATGCAACTAATTCTGCATTGAAACACCCACAGATTCATCATCCATGTAGTCGTCCTCCGGCGTCTCCTCGACATTATTGTCAACCCATCCAGATGGAATCCCGGCGCCCATGTTGGGTCGATGAAGGTGAATATTTCATGTGCACGGCGTGGATCATATGCGGCCGGCGGTTTATTTTCAGCCAATCGCTCTTCCACATAATTTATCCCATGCCAGTAACAGAGTTGATGCTTTGCATGCGAAATCTCCGCTCGACATGCACTAATCTCGGCGGCTTCTTTGTCGGACAAGGTAAACATCAACTTTGGGCATCGACGGTTGAGATATTTCAGCATGTCGCGTAACATGCGAATTTTAGCGCCTTCAGCAGCAGTGCCATCGGTAGAGGTCGTAAAAAGGAAAGCAAAAGGTATTGCTTGTCCATTAGCTTCTCCGACCATTCCATATAGTTCGTAACCTGCAGCATTGGTTTTCCCTATCGTAAGAAGTCAGCGGTGTTATTTCTGGGTAGGTCATGCATGCCCTTACATGTCGAATCCATTGCAAGCTCTTCATTTTTGTCTGCCCACCCATCTAGAATCTCTTTGAAGCCAAACGCCATAGAGTGAAGACCATCCTCTTGATTTATTGGTATGATTTCGACTTCTTTGCCGTGCATTTTCTCTAAGAGCATCTGCGCAGATTTAACCTGGTCCTCGTCAAGTCTCCAAGTGGCCTGATTCATTTCACTCCACAGCGCATAAATCTGCTTTTGGGTCACCTCAGTGTCTGGATTTTCCTGGAGAACCCGCGTCCATATCTGGCATGAAATTAGTTAGGAACAGGATGGGAAAAAATGAAGGGTGCGTACATTTGTGGCCGGTTGGTCTCTCATTTCCTCAACCAACTTTTCCATCTTGTCTCCAATAGAATATCGACATAGTGGCAGTGTGCGCGATGGTGCATGACCCTCAACCGCACAGTCTGCTCATTCTCGGAATCAGCTGTTATATGTAGCCACCCGTTGCACGGGAATCGATC
Organism: Mycena sp. CBHHK59/15; assembly: GCA_029204085.1. Classification (NCBI taxonomy): domain Eukaryota; kingdom Fungi; phylum Basidiomycota; class Agaricomycetes; order Agaricales; family Mycenaceae; genus Mycena; species Mycena sp. CBHHK59/15. The sequence continues at coordinate 41,715 of JARGXW010000583.1, forward strand.
CATTTTCATGCGCGCTCGTCGCTTACGCTCGATATCAACAAGTCTTGGCTTTGTCAATTCTTTTTCATTTTGGGCACAAAAATACGTGTAAGTCACGATATTCTCTGAGGTGCGACTTTTCGCGTTCTTTTGTACCTAGTTAATGACGGTAAATGATATTAGATGCTTTGCCGGTGTCAAAGAGAACTGAAACGTACACGAAACGGTAATCAGTTGCTTGCCACACCAGCTGCGCTATTTTATTTGCTATCTCTTTTCCTGGCTCTAACCCCTGGAACGTCTCGACGGCGTGCAAGCCTCCCATTTCGATGAATGCATCAAGCTCGAATGCTTCGTTTTGTGCTCCTTGAGCAATGAAATGCAGTCGGACCACTCTAGGGATGCCCGTCCTTTCACAGGCTGCGCTTCCGGACCTGGGCGGCAAACTGACACGTCAGGATCATGTTGTTCACGTGTCTGTAGATGAGGTTCAACAATGTTCTCTTTGTCAGGCCCTCCGTCGCGCGCTGATCGTTTCTCTGCTCGGGATTTAGCCAATTTTTCTTGGCATGGGTGGCATGCTTTGAGGTATGTAAGGTTTGATTTTTGCGGGAAGGTGGACTGAGGACCGCGATAGCCACATCTAGAGCACTTGACTTCGTCGTCTGAGAATGCTAGAGTGAGCTCCGGTCCCTTCTTTAAATCACCGCACAGTACATACCTCGAGAAGTCCCTGCCATCACACTCGGGGCAGCAGGGAGCAGTGTATTCAGATGGTAGGGAGACCAATTTGAGGATAGATAAAGCTAATTTATGTGGTGTACAAGGATAAAGTACTGGGAGAATGCAGACGCGCTTATAGTGGCACGCTCACTTCGACTTGAAGAATTTTTGTTTGGTCGGCACGTGGGCCAAATTCACGTGACCGCCACGTGCGTTGCATTTTGCAGGGGTGCGATTGCCCGAGCCTCCGCCGAACATCGTCGGTGGAGAAGAGGAGTACGAAGTGGAGGAAGTCCTCAACCACAGAAAACGTGGAAGAGGATACCAGTATTTAATAAAGTGGAAGAATTTCCCACTTTCAGAATGGACCTGGGAACCGACGAGGCACTTGTCGAATGCGAAGAAGCTCTTGGACAGATATAATGTCGAGCACGGGATCGCAGTTCGAGAGTTGTCGGTAGAGTCCAAACTGGAAGTGATGACCACGGAGGAAAAGACGGCGCTGGCCGCAGAATTACGGAAAAGAGGCTTGATGCCACCAAAAACGGAGGAGTCCGCAAACTCGATGACGAAACAGACGGTCCCTATCTTCAAACAGGGACACTGGGACTATCTCATCCATCGCTTCAAACCGAAGCAGGAGACGTTACCATACCTGGAAAGAAGACTGTACGACCCACAGACGGGCAGATTCGATGAAGCAGCCAAGTTTATCCCATTACCAGGAATCGAAGCCTACGAGCGTTAAATCGTCGGGACGACGATCCTAGGGGGGGGGGTAATGTCACGATTAGATAAGATCTATCGTTCCAACGCCTATCTAAATGCCAGAGATCTAAGCGCTGGATGACAAAGAGGCTATGACTAAGACCGGCCCGACGGAAGGGATGACGATGGGATGACGTCACGATGATGTCAGAGATGATGTCAGGACATGAGGACACAACAAGGACACTGAGAACATGTGGTTAAGGGTAGTTGTAGTATATATAGATTAGTTCACACGGTTCCCTAGACAGTATAAGTAGAGTAGCTATTATGCTGTCGTAGTTAACCTTTTATTCCATCATCTTTTGAGATCTACCACGAGCACTACCCAATCCCTCTCTTCATACCGAGAGTGGACGCTCAGGTCTTCACTGTGACACAAGGAGGTCTTCAATGGGAAGCTCGGAGTGTTGTCCACTAGCTGTGTAACGTTCAATGGCATTGTCTTCTGCTGTCGGTGGTGCTGAAGCCCAGCTGTAGATGTAGTGTTTGGGGGTCGACAGAGAGCAAGCATGGTGACCGTAAGAATTGAATCCAATCAACTCCACAAATAATTCCTCGGAGCCAGGCATATTACTTAGAGTGAACAACGGGTGAGAATCCACCATGAAAAAAATCAGCTGTCAATCCAAGAAGACGTTCAGAGACTTGCCAAGAGACACTTTGTGGTCCAAGTCCATTTTTCTTTTTTCTTTTTTGGTGGTATGATGTCAGTAGTAGGACAACTAACTATTGGTTAGCTTCCTATAACTGCATAAGAAATGGAGGAACAGAGACCTCCAGGAGAAGTGATAATGACACCCACCGCCCAGGGAAATGCATTATGCACGAAGTGGCTCGCAACAGTGTGGGGTTCCGAGCTTACCTGTTACGACCCTGCCGACCAGCCGGCAGAGAAGGAGGTTGGAGTGACCTCTTCGGCTCAATACCCACTAAAACCTTGGGCTCTCGTGGCCAGTTTTCTGGCAGATCGTCCTCATCCTTAAGTGTTGAACTCCAGGTTTGGAGAACAAGGAGAGGATTAATAGAATTTTGTTTACTGTACTTGGCCTTATTGGACAGGACACGGTCCAAACCTAGGCGTTGGTTTACGTTGTACAGCCATTTGTTGTGAATTTCGCTCTCAGGCAGGGATTCTCCCCCTTTGCTGATGACACTGTCGTTTCGGATCTTCCAGATCAGATATATTGATTTGGAGACCAGTATACGGTACAGGCACGATGCTCCAGGCAGGCGGTGTCCTTTTTCGTCAGTTATGGAGGCTAGCCCACTTCCGAGAATGCCTCCCAAAGATAGTTGGGGCCAGGTTGGGTGTTTCTTGCGCCACAAATCCGCCGCGAGAGTCCATATTTGGTGCTGGCCCAGGCATTCACATTTTAGCAGGATATGTTCGAGGTCTTCTGTTTCGCCGCAGCACTGGCATATTCCGCGGTCTTCGCAGTTGGGGATGTGCTTCCAGAACTTGCCAATGCGGTGGGCATTGTGCATAAATTTCCAGAGGAAATTTTGGATCTGATGCGTGAAGTCTTTGTCTCGGATTGATTTCCAGATTTTGGCTGGAGAGGGCACCTGGCGGTATTCTTGTTGTATGCCCACCGTAGAGGGTTCTCTTTCGAGGCCCACCCCTTCCCCATAGCCTCAATGTCACCCATGGGGCTGTAAACCCTTTATATATATGCATGGGCTTGACAGTCGGGAAGGGTCAGCAGGAATCAACTTAAGCCTGCATGCCATTTCAGACATGCAGACCGACAGAGGATTTAGTACTCTCCAGCCACATGAGGCTATTAGTCCTCATACGCCACGGCCCACCACCCACCGACTATAGGGTAGCTTCCCGTTGCCTCCCTGGTTGCTTCGTTTGAGGACTGGTACCTCGTACGGATCCGCAGCCATGGAGACTCTCTGTCTTGCTGCACGCAACGCCATGCGACTAACCACCTTGCACAAAGTGCCAGGTGCAGGGTGTCCTGAGACCTGCCAGTCCATTCAGATGGTTTTGATAAGCAGTCCCCCGACTTATTTCGCCTATCCCTCGAGGGGACCCTGCCGGGATTTGGCAAAAAGTAGTTTTTATGTCGTACTTGGGACGTGCTCTGCTCAGCAGTCAAAGCATAGTGTAAGTGTCTTCCCAGACGTGGAGCGTGGCACAGACCAACATTGCTCCCCCAGATATGAGCCAGAGGGGACTCCATTATGGATAATGCAAGTGGTCCACCATAGCCAGGCAGCGGGTCCACTATTTGAGGCATCAGGTCCACCATTTTTCAGGCTTTCCATGCCTGTCAAGCTTTCCATACCAGACGGCCAAGTAAACCATGCACGGGGCATCGGATCCGCTATTTTTCAAGCATTTCATACCCCAATCCAATAGCAGGGCATCGGGTCCGCTATTTGCAAGCATTCCATACCCTGATCATGAGCCGATGACTCATCACAGTGGATTGTCGGCTTTGAGACCCAGATCAAGATAGTCATGTGCCGGTTACTGCAAAGGCCCGAGAACCGGATGGTGACGTGTCCCATCAACCATATGACCCAAGATCCGAGATTGACACGAGAGTCAATAAGGAGGGTCCCGACGCAAGCAAGGCAAGCAGCAGGCAGCACAGACAGCTCGAGGAAGATAGTCCTGTGTGGAAAGATGATGTGCTACTCAAGAACCCGCACCAAAAAACACCGAAATCCCTGCAGAATACGGCTCAAGAGCCCTGCCAGAGAAACAGTGATGATGGTACGAATCAAAGAGCCCCACGTGGTCCAAGTCCATTTCATACATCCAATTAATGAACATGGGGTTAAAAAGGTGTGTTCCGCATATAATTCCAATTGTCATGTTCAGTTTCCAACATACCCTTCTTCATAATCTTTTCCAAATATCTGTCCAGTGACTTGTGAAGATCCTTGAGCCATTTCTGGTACTTTTCAGGCTTACCCACAGGGATTTGCAAAGCAACTTTGACACCTAGAACTGTCGGGAGGTATTAATAGTTAATATACTGTAAGCTTTGTGCCATCTTTGTGAGGATGAAACCTGCCAGGAGAGTGGAATCAGCTGGCACATCACTGTTCGGGTGAGTTTCAAAGCACCTCCACATAATCAAACTGTGTCTACAAAATTGCTTCAGAATATTCAGTCTGTGTGCAACAGGAAGCGGAGGCACCTGCTGCTCACTTTTAGCACTTGAGCCCTGCTGGTTCCAGTGAAAGCAGTCAACACCATCAACACCCTTGGATTTCCGACATTTTGTAGCAGTTCAGCATTGTTCAACTTTGGTTCAACTTTGTAGATTGCCAATGTGCAATTAAAAGGAATCCACTAGGCTGTAGCCAAATAGCTTGCTTCCAACAGTCTGAAAGGATGAAGAAAATCCCTCACCAGTGGGATGATGGTACTGTACCATTCAATCGATTTGACAGTCACACATCATGGGGTACCTGTTGTGAGGACCCCCATTGTCAAGTGGATAAATTATTACCCTATGTCTGCCATCAGGTCGCAAACACAGACACTTAGCATAGACATAAAATGCACTTGTACTTGATATTGTCCCCGCTCCCCCCACGCCCGTTCCCGTCCCTCGCAAGGCACAGAAACACACTGGGCGACACAAAGTGGATCTCGCTGCTCGCCTCGACCTTGCCTGTGAGTCTTCCTGGAATTTACTTTCTTCGGGCAATTCCCACTAGTTCGCTTCAATAGGCAAATTAGAAACCTTCTGGAAAAATTGGGTAAATTCGGTGTCAGTGGCTGGAAGTCTTGTCTAAGCTAATTAACTGCACGCACTCTGTGGCGGGGCTTAATCTAGTCTTAACAAGAGCTTCAATCTCTTCAGTGAGTTCTGTAGGCTAATCGGGTAGGCAACAGAAAGCTAATTTGGATGACCGAGGCAGTGAAGGGATATAACTTTCTTGCTAAACTTAGAACTTCGAGCACTCGGATGAGAATGAGTTTTGAAATCTATTTTTAGATTACTACAAGTGGGTGGAAAACTGATTCTATCTATAATTTTGGCTGCCCTTTTATACCTTTCAAACATGACTCATTCTCTCCTAGTCATAAACTCATGACTCCTTTCATGACTCCGTATGACTCCTTTATTTGACTCCCCTGAATTCTTCAATGCTTCAAGTAATCATCACAAGCTAATCATTGAAGATTAGTCATGATATTTGTGTAATCGCCTATTTGCCCATATTATGTAAGTTATTGAATAAATTTTCTAATGCTCTGAAACTGAGTTATTAGTGAATATTTTTCACTCCGGATACCGTTTATCCTATGATAGGTCAGATCCTGAAAATTTCCCACTTGGGGACATTTGTTTGAACAAATTTTTATTTTCCCACGGTTTCTGAGGAGGCAAAAATCATTATTCTTGGAAGGCGGTCACTTTTGGTCTTTTTTTTGCTCAAAAATTTCTGAAAATTTTGTCTGAACCAGGGATCCGACCTATCATAGGATAAATGGGGGTCCTCTGTCATGTGGAATTTGGGGTCTGGGTCATGCATCACAGAGGGGTCCATCGAACCCATTTTTCATGACAAAGTGTCTGAAATCTGCAGCCAAAATTCAGCGAAAAAATGTGTCTTGTGTTGAAATTTTTGGTGGGTGTCATGCAAATTTTTGTGGTTTTCAAACTGTCAAATTGGTCCAAGGAGTCATGCATCACCCCCCCCCCCCCCCCCCCCCCCTGTCAAATTGATTGAAATGGTACAGTAGCGCACTAATGATGAAACCAAAGTTGAACCACAAATAATACTTCAAGTGATCCCATTTTGCCCCTAAGTCTTTCCAAAAGATTCTTACTGAACTGGGTTCAAGGTCAGTGTCAGTTCTGAAAAGAAAGAAAGAAAGAAAGAACAAACAAAAAAGCCCTTGCCAAGCCATTGCATGACCTAACCCCGAATCGAACAGAGAACTCCCACAATATGTGTGCAGTGATGGTGATAAATAATGCGAGTGCAATAAATACAGTTTCACCATTATCAACCACCACCACCCCATGCCAGCCCCAACACAACATGCAGCTGCCAACCTCACAGGGGATCCTCTGGCCCAGGCATGTGCTGTGGCATGCAGACACTCTCTTTCAAATGCCACACAGGTTTGCTGCTAGTGTGTGGAGAAAGTGCGCTGGCTGCATGGCTGACAGGTGCCTTCGCAGCAATGCAGAAGCACATGGGGGAGACACAGTGGCAGGTATGCACCAATCCCCCTGCTTTGCCTGCTAACCCCATTTTTTCGGCTTCCTCTGACTGTGCATGGGATGGGTGGATGTAGTGTGCTCAGGTGTGTCCCAAGTTCCTGACATACATGCAGAGGTGGCACCAGTAGGTGCCTGCTCTTCTGTCCCCCCTTGCCTCACTCCACCCTGCACCACTTCCTCCTCGAACAAGTGTTCATGCTGGCGAGGAACAGCAGGAGGTGCACATGTCTGTGCTGCGCCACATCACATGGTGCATGGATGCAGCTTGCTACCTTGCTGCGAGGTGCAAGGGGGCTGCATGAGCTGTGAGTGCTGCATGGGCACTGAGTACCGAGTTGTCACATCAGAGGGCAGCATGGACACGGCATGAGCCTGTAGCTGACTGTGGCCCTAGCTGATGGACAGCTCTCATGACCATGCCTTCACTTGCTCGGCATGGTGAAACGGTGCACTCTGGTGTAGCTGTGAAATCAAAATCTCTAAAATAGTGAGCTCGGAAAATGTGAGAGCAAGTCTGAGCAAACCCAAGAAACTCGACTAACTTAACACCAACCTAGCTCAACTAAATCTCAAAAAAAAATCTCAAAATCTCGTGCTGACACTCTAAAATAAGTCCCAAGGGAAAGGGAACTTAAAAGAAGATGCTACCCATAGGTTGTTTTTGCTCAGGGGACAGTAGGGGAGTTTTACTTTCCCTTCAAGAAAGTGTGCACAATTCAAAAGAGTCTTGCTGGAGAGCAATCAAATCTTAAATGAGGTGCACTTGCATGCAAGAGTTTGTATAATCTTTTTCTATCTTTGAAATCCAAAAATCCAAAAATCCAAAAAGAGGTGGGTGGCTTCGAGAACAGACCCACAACCTTCCCGAGCTCTACAGCTCCAAGGGTAGGTATGTGTAATTTGAACTGAGTGACCTGAGCCTATGGCTACTAAGGACAGCAAGGGTAAACTGACCCCGAGCTCAAAGCTACCAGGGAGAACAGCTACGAGGGCTTGACACTGGCTTTTTATATATAATAAAAAGTCCCAGGCAAGACAGAACTCCGAGCTCCTGCTCCCAGGAGTTGAAATGCAACTGTGCCGCTTCTAATCTATGGTGTACAAGAGTGGACCCACAGATATCTATAGAGCACTTAAGGTCCAAATCACTGGCTACAAATCTAAAGTGATGAGCACTTCTGTGGGGAGAAAGACTCTTTCTATAAATGCTTTGTCTGAAATGCTCAAGTCAATCCCAATGTTATCACTATTCAAGCTTAACAAGTTCTTTTTATTAAATCTATCTCTAATCCAGCAGTGACTCAGAGCTTGATACTTTGGGGGTGAGGTCTACTGCCTACACCCAGTGCTACACTACACCTTTTATACAAATATACAAGATATATGGAGATAAGAAGAGTTCTGGGGGATGCATGGTCATTTCTTGGCATTCGGTGGGGAGATGCCTTAATAAGGCAGACTGGCCCCTCAAATAGCAGTCTCCCAGGGTTCCATCTGGTGCATACATATGCTCCCCTGGCTTTACTCAGCAAGCTGGGCATGCCGACACAGTATGAGCAATAATCATGCAATTTGAAGGTGCAGCGGGGGAACATCTGCTACCTGCACAATCATCTGATCTATCTTTGTCAGGGTTCGAGAACCGACCCGCAGATGCTGCACAGCCACAGACATCCGACCCACAGAACGAACAAGTCTCCCCTAGAACTTCAGTCAAGCCTTTCTGTCTCTACAGTTCTGTTGTCTTGGGGGAACAATTCCCATAGTGTTCACTTCCTTCCCCTGGAACTGTATCAGGGGACACAAATCCATTCAATACAGTGTTCTCCCAAGGGTTTAAGGGCTTTCGAAAGCCTTCAGCAAGACCTTCAAGATTTTTGGCCAAATGCCCAGCCCTTTCGAAGGCATTAAAATATCACGTGTTTGTGTTATGTAATTTTAAAATTTCACCTTATCCCTGTGCCTCACCATATCTGCCAACTCCATCTGGGCTTACTTTCACAAGGGGGACTTGCAGAAGAAAACACAACATTACGCATTCTGCAAGGTGTGCATTAGTCACCACCAGGATGATAATGTCATTAGCAGAACTCAGGCTGATGCTGTTCTGCACTGGAAGAGGAATTGCCGATGGAAGCACTGGCTGAAGCAGAGGAAGACAACTATCCAGATGATGGTGCAATAGAGATTGACTCCAGGGATGAGAATGCACTATTTGTGTCAGTAGTAGCAGGAATTTGGGCTGCCTAAAAGGCATGGGAAAAAATCACTGAAGGCCTTCAATTGCCCTTAAGCTTAAGGCCTTAAACCCTGGAAGGCCCTCAAGGTTAAGAAAACCCAATTTAAGGGCTTAAGGACAAACACTGATTCAAAATCTATCAAACCGCGGGAGCGATTATGTAATCAACCAGTAGAACTTGAACCATGCTTTCCCACGGTCCACAAATCTTGTGAATCACCCGAACTCACAATCTCTTGCTTGCCAGGTTGCCTCCTGCCAAATCCCTTTGCTCACCTCACGCACACATAGTAAATATGTGCCCTGCAGTAGGTCTACAGATAAACACATAGTGCCTGCAGGCTTACAGCGGTCTATGGCCAAGTTCACCACTCCAGGGCAGAATGTGTACTCTAGTGATTATGTCTTACTTAGAGATATAAGCTTTGTGAAAGCTCACAGAAATGCGATTTTCACCTGTGTACAGATACACACCTTATTAATGGGATAATCAAGAACCATGTCGGTGCTAGGGAGGCCCCCAACTGTGCCTTCAAGGACAGACACTCCCTTGCTGCAGCCAGAGAACCAGCCCCAACCATGAAAAACTCCAACAACAACCCAGGTGTGTTTTTGAGTCTGATTTGTATTAAAGTGATAGTGTTTGATGGTGCCTGCAGAATGTGCAACTCCTTGAGGACTTCAGGGAGCACTTTGGCTTACTTGGGCACCTCTTGCTTGAATTTGAGGTGGACAATCTTGCGGGCTGTCCATGCACATGCAGAAGGACTGGTATGATCGCCAGCACCCAGTGCTATGATTGTACAGGCTATGAGATGTCATGCCAGACATGTTTTGTTGAAGCCCACATTTGAAATCTGTTTCATTGTGCCGAAGTTTGGGATGCATTACAGGGATTCTTTGTTTGGCACAACATTTCAAAGCTTGGTCATATAATACAACTCAGTCATAAAGGGAAGGCATGTTCCTTTCCCTGTGGGGAACAAATGTTCACAGTGGTCGATGGGAATGGGATCCATTCAACTCGCTTGTCCCTTTCTGGCTGTCAGGAGCAGTCTAAGTAGACTTCAACTTGAATTCTACCATTGTCACAGTCAAGACCTGAGCGTCCACTCTCGGTATGAAGAGAGGGATTGGGTAGTGCTCGTGGTTGATCTCGAAAGATGATGGAATAAAAGGTTAACTACGACAGCATAATAGCTACTCTACTTGTACTGTCTAGGGAACCGTGTGAACTAATCTATATATACTACAACTACCCTTAACCACATGTTCTCAGTGTCCTTGCTGTGTCCTCATGTCCTGATGTCATCTCTGACATCATCATGACGTCATCCCTTGGGTCGGGCCGATCTTAGTCATAGCCTCTTTGTCATCCAGCGCTTAGATCTCGGGCACTTAGATAGGCGTTGGAACAATAGATCTTATCTAATCGTGACATTACCCCCCCCTAGGATCGTCGTCCCGACGATTTAACGTTCGTAGGCTTCGATTCCTGGTAACAAAGGAAACTTGACTGCTTCGTCGAATCTGCCTGTTTCTGGGTCGTATAACCGTCTTTCTGGGTATGGCATCGTTTCTTGTTTCGGCTTGAAACGGTTGATTAAATAGTCCCAGTGTCCCTGTTTGAAGACAGGGACCGTCTGCTTCGTCGTCGAGTTTGCGGACTCCTCCGTTTTTGGTGGCATCAAGCCTCTTTTCCATAATTCTGCGGCCAGCGCCATCTTTTCCTCTCTGGTCATCCCTTCCAACTTGGACTCTACCGACAACACCCGAACTGCGATCCCGTGTTCGACATTATATCTGTCCAAGAGCTTCTTCGCATTCGTCAGGTGCCTCATCGGTTCCCAGGTCCGTTCCGAAAGTGGGAAATTCTTCCACTTTATGAGATACTGGTATCCTCTCCCTTGTTTCCTGTGGTTGAGGACTTCCTCCACCTCATACTCTTCTTCTCCTCCGACGATGTTCGGCGGTGGTCGTTCTTCTCTCCTTCCCACGGGGGGTTCCACATATGGCGTAAGCAGTGCCTCATTGAAGACCGGATGTGACTTGTCCGTCTCTGGCAACTTGACCTTGTATGCCGATGCTCCAACCTTCTCCAGGATCTCGTAAGGCCCCACCCTTCTATCCTCCAGCTTCCCTGTCGGCCGATCTGTGGCTATGTTCTTTCCTTCTAGCCAAACCCGATCGCCGACTGTGAACTCCGGCGCGTCCCGACGCTTAGCGTCATAGTATTTTTTCATGGTTTTCTGGGTTTTCTCCAGCGCAGCTGCTGCCTCATCTCAGATCTTCACTCCGCCGCGGCACTCCGTGATATCTAATCACCCTGTCTTGGGTGAACCGAGCCATTCCTTCGCTTGTCTGTTCCATGCTTGTTGGTTCGCAATGGATCATCTTCGAAAAGGTGTCGACCCACACCTGTATGGTGTCGAACCCATTGCTGACCGGCAGCAGACCGATAAGATCCATAGAAATGATCTGCCAAGGTCCCTAGGAAATCTGGTGCAGGTTCAGCTTTCCTTGTTGGTAGTGATGAACCCTGGTTCTCTGGCATGCTTCGCAGGCCTTCAGGTATTTCCCGACCTGATTCCCTAGTCGCGGCCACCAATAATTATGTTCTATCATTTCCTGTGTTCGGTTCTCTCCTGGATGTCCGAGCAAGGGGTTATCGTGGTGTAGCCCAATGATTCTGTCTCGTAGCTCTTCGTCTCGTGGGACATAGATTAAGTCGTTGTAATAAATGATGTCTTCCTTCTTTTCCCACCCGGGGAGCTTCTTCGAGAGCACCTGCTTGACGCTCTGATCTATTCTTTTCTCCTTCTTGATCGGTTCCAGGATCTCTGTCTCCGGTCCGTCGAGCACAATTTCTTGCGCACGAAAGTGCTCCGGTTTCAAAAGAACGATGTCATCGTTGTCGTTTTTTCCTTGGTCGGGATCCGATCTCCGAGATAAAAGATCTGCCTTCTTATTCAACGCTCCGGGCCGATGGTGAAGGGTGAAGTCATATTCTGCTGACTCCAGTATCCATCGGGCCTGTCTCCTGTTCAGCTTCTGAGGCTTCTTGAAATATTCTAGATTCTGGTGGTCCGTCAGAATCTCGAACGTCTCTCGCGCTCCCATCAGCATCTGCCTGTACTCCTCCAAGGCGAGCATTATCGCGAGCATCTCTTTGTCATAGATCTTGTAATTCCTCTCGGTCTCGTTCAGTCCATGTGACATGAACGCTACAGGGCGCCATTCACCCTCCTGCTCCTGTGACAGGATTGCTCCCGTCGCTCCATCCGACGTGTCTGCCTCTAACCGGAACTTGCCATTGTCCGTGGGTAATGCTAATACCACGTCCTCGGCAATGCGGTCCTTCAGCTTCTGGAACGCGTCCTTCTGCTCCTGTTCCCACCGGAACCCTTCCTTTCCCGTCAACAGTGTAAGCGGTTTGGCGACCTCACTGTATCCCCGGACGAAGCGGCGATAGAAGTTGGTGGACCCTAAAAACGCCTGTGTTTGTTTCAGGTTCTTTGGTTCTGGCCACTCCATCATGCCCTTAATCTTGGCAGGGTCCATCCTCATCGAGTTGTAGGAGATGATGACTCCTAGGAATTCGATCTCCGTGCGTTCGAACTCGCACTTCTCCGGTTTGAGGAACAGCTTGTTGTCCTGTAGTACCTTCAGAACTCGCTTTGTCAACGCACGATGGTCCTCCAGATTGTCTGAGAAGATTAGGATATCATCCAGATACCGCCGGAGTGCAACATGACCGGGACGGAATTTGGAAGAGGAGACCAGTGGAAGAACGAGTTGGAAGAATGAGAATCTCTTCTACTCATGGACTTGGGAGAAGCAATCGACTTGAGGTTGAAAGAAACCCGGTCACAGAAATTGGCAGAAGAAGCCAATAAAGGAAAAGAACGAATGACGGAAGAGAAGATTCCCGAAGAGTACTGGGAATATGTGAAGGTTTTCGCAAAGGAATCGTTTGACTCGTTACCCGAGAAAAGACAATGGGATCATGTGATCGAGCTAAAGCCAAACTCGAAGGCTGTAGATTGCAAGATTTACCCACTCTCGGTAACGGAGCAAGAAAAGTTGAACGAGTTCCTAGAGGAGAACTTGAAGAGTGGGAGGATCCGCCCCAGCAAATCACCGATGGCTTCGGCATTCTTTTTATAAAGAAGAAAGACGGCACCTTACGACCAGTGCAAGATTACCGGAAGCTCAATGAGATGACGATTAAAAACCGTTATCCGCTTCCACTAATCTCGGAGTTAGTCAATAAGCTCCGAGGTGCCCGGTACTTTACGAAGCTAGACGTGCGATGGGGTACAACAATGTACGGATCAAGGAGGGAGACGAGTGGAAGGCGGCATTCCGCACAAATCGAGGGCTGTTCGAGCAGCTCGTGATGTTCTTCGGGCTCACCAATTCGCCCACGACATTCCAGACCATGATGAACGATCTGCTCAGAGATCTCATCAACAAAGGAAAGGTCGTACCGACTAAAGAGCAAAGTCTGTGCTCTCCAGTCTATCACAGGGTTGTGCTTGAACAACCAGTCGTACCCAATGAATATCCGGGCTTTGCCGAGTCCTGTGACGAGGAATCTCTGCTTCTCTGAATGGGGTCCAACGGACATGGTCAACTGTACATAATGAGTGATCTTTCCCCATGCATTCTTGGTTCCGTCGGCATTCCGGGCGACGATGTGCGCTTCAAGCTCGTGTAGCTCGAAGTCTTCAGCCTTGGCGTAGTCTCGATCGATGCATGTGGCTGTGCATCCGTTATCAAGAAGAGCCTTGACTGTGTGCGTCTTCCCTGTGTCCAACGTTGTCAACGTGACTGGAACCAGCATCTCATGATGCTTTCGCTGCCTCTGGACTTCCTTCATCTCCTTCGCGAGCTTGTCTTCTTGTTGCTTCTTGATTGCCCTGTGGGATGACCACTTGGCTGCCTTCAGTCCCGTCAGACCGGCCGGCACATCAATCGGCTTCCCCGTCTTCTCTGTAGGCGCTACCTCCTCTTTCGAGGATTGAGCCTCCGTGACATTGTCACCCTTTTTCGTCGCACTATTTTTCTCGTTGGGTTGGGTTCCAGGGGCCTTTTTGAATTGAATCTTAAACTCGCTCCAGAGTTTATTCTTCTTGTCCATTTCTGATTCTTAAAGTTATGTAACCGATTCTGATTCTCCAAGATACATATTTTTCGTCCATTTTCTACACTAGCTATTTTCTCCTCGGCTCCTGCCGAGTCCAGTCCTTCTACTACTGGAGTAGGTCCATTCACATCCGTAACCGTAACTAATTCTTCGTATCTAATAGTATTATTCGGAACCGGGGAGCATTTCGTAACCGGAGGGGGCGCCCCTTTGGCCGCAAGCGGGGGGCCCTTTAAAAACCCTTCTCTCTCAACATCGCGGCCAGAGCTGCCAACTCCTCCTGGGAGTAGTCATCGGGCTTGAGGGCCCTGATGTTAAATTTCCCCTTGCGGGGTTCAGGACAATCTCGCTTCATGTGGCCATCCTTGCCACAGTTGTAACACAGGAAGGGCATGCCTTTCGCCTTGTTCCTGTCCACGTCCATGGGGGCGGTCTCGCCGGCCCCAATCTTCTTTGCCAAGTTTGGCGCTGTCCCCTGATATCCCCGGGGTGGGGTCATCTGTGCTGCTGGTGCAGCAGTGTTCCTCTGGGCTGGTACCCAGAACATCTTGGCCTGTTGGGCCTTCTGGAGCGACTGTCGCTCCATGTTCCGGCTGACTGTCATCAGCCTTCTCCTCAGCTCCCGGTAGGTAGTGGGAGCCTCCAGCAGCCCAACGTTGAGCTGGCTGCGTACCTCATCCGAGACGAGGTTCTCCAGGGTCTCCACCAAGAAGGTGTCGTGGGTCCCTGTTCTATCCGACAGGTCATATCCTGCCTCCTCCGCATTCAACTCGAATGCTTGTATGAAATCTACCAGGGCGGTCTTGCCCTGGCGGGTGGTGGTAAGGCGCATGTGCGCTGTCTGGGTGCCGTTTCCATCGGCAAACGTCTCTGCTAAACTTTCCAGAAATTCTAAAAAGTTGCAATTCTCCTCAAAGGCGCTCTGCCTTTGAGCCTTCTTTTTCCAGTTCCACGCCCAGTTGGACGCCGGACACCGGGCTCCGTCTTCTCGGCCCAATAGGGACACCGTGAAGGCGACTTTCTTCTTCTCGGTGTTGAATTCCGAGGCATATGCCCAGACGTAGTTGTCTAGGGCATCACACCAAGTTTCAAACTTGGATTTTTCGTTCCCGTCGAACATTGGCGGGGTCTTTGCGTAAGAGATCCATGAGGATCCCGAGCGTGGGGGTTGGCCTTCTCCGTTCCATCCTGGAACGGGGACTGGAACATATCTGGTTCGGGGAGGGGCTTCCTCCTCCATTGGGTGAACAGGGGTCTGGGGGTGCGACATCTCAATTGGCGCTGGTGATAGGGGTTTCGGGAGTGTCGGTGGGGACACAGCTGCGATTAGCTGCGTTGGTCAGGGCGCTAATACTGCGCGGGGAGGAGGGGGCGGGCAACTGGTGTGGCGGGTTATCGACTGGAAAGCCGATGAAGGAAGGAGGGGTGGGAGTGGTCCAGTAGGGGGTGGAAAGGAAACGGCCGAGTGGAATAGCTCGGACTCGTCTTCTGAGTCGGATGGGGGAACACGGTAAGACGTCCTGGTAAGAGTCGCGGCGTTAAAGCCGGGCGGGGGTTCGGTATGCCACAAGGGCAGGTGGTGAGGTCGAGGCGGTCTTTTGCTGACAGAACAGTCTGGGGTCTTCTATGACTCCCCCTGCGGCTGCGAGATAGCCCTCTCTGAGGATTAGGCTAGTGCTCCTTTGTCTGCTTTACGTGGGGACGGTCTCAACCTTTCCCGTAGCATGTAGCGACGTCTATCTGAGTGAACCGTGCACAATGGGCGCTGCAATTGTTTAACGTTGGTGTGGACGACGTGAGTGGTGGTAGGGGAAATGGGTCTTCGGGTAAGAGGCTGCCGCAACGGCAGAAAGGGTAAAAGGGTAGAGTGGGGAGGAAGGGAAAGGAGGTCGGTAGATGGCGGTACGAGGGTATGAGGGGTAACCTTTTATTTTGTCACAGTCAAGACCTGAGTGTCCACTCTCGGTATGAAGAGAGGGATTGGGTAGTGCTCGTGGTTGATCTTGAAAGATGATGGAATAAAAGGTTAACTACGACAGCATAATAGCTACTCTACTTATACTGTCTAGGGAACCGTGTGAACTAATCTATATATACTACAACTACCCTTAACCACATGTTCTCAGTGTCCTTGCTGTGTCCTCATGTCCTGATGTCATCTCTGACATCATCGTGACGTCATCCCTTGGGTCGGGCAGATCTTAGTCATAGCCTCTTTGTCATCCAGCACTTAGATCTCGGGCGCTTAGATAGGTGTTGGAACGATAGATCTTATCCAATCGTGACAACCATAGTATGTTTTGAATCAACAATCATGCCCAGATCAAGGAAATCCAAGGTGTGGGGTGCCCTTGAAATAGAATGTAATGTAGGTTTATGAGGCAAGATTCTTCCCCAAGCCCTTGAAGTTGGTGTGGCAGATGTGGACATCGCCAATTGCTGATTGGTCAGCATTTCTGTATGTGCCAATGTGCTGTGTGGAGAGGTGCTGCACTTGATTGATGTGCTGCACTTGGTGATGATGTGCTGCAGATGTGTGCTGAGTGCCACGGATAAATGGCATGTGCCACACTCTCCATGTATTGTGTGCACTGCATCTGAATAATCCCACATTTTGACATGTGAGAGCCTGTTAACAAGACACTTATTTTCCTTGTCAGAGCATGAACATTTTCGCTTTTCCAGCAGTGTTCACCCAAAGGCCTTTATCCAAAGGCTGGGCAAAGGCCTTTGATTTTATTTTCCCACGCTTTCAAGCACCGCCATTCGCAAACATTTGTATTAATTAAAATAGATTACTGTACTATTTCGACCATAGGTTCAGGTGACGGGTGACAGAGGGCCGTGAACTGAACCTATTTGGCACCAGTGATGGTGACAGTCGAGTTTTCAGGCCCAAATAGGCTCATAAACACCAAAATTTTATCTCCGGCATTTGCCGGACTGCCTTTTATGGGAATTTTGATGTGATTGCCGAGGAATGAACTTAGGAAAAATGAACTTGGTAGGTGACGGGTGACACCTATGGTCAAAATAGTACAGTAACCCTGGTACTCCTCGTCGGAATCGACCTCTATCGCACCGTCGTTGGGAACATCATCCTCAGCAGCATTTGCCTGTGCCTCAATGAGCGCTCCTCCTCCTCCATCACCCATGCTGATGGCCTGCGAGTGCACACCTTCACGTCGTTCTCCAACCCTCTAAACAATGTTTCGAGGGTCACAAACTTCCATGCAGGGATCCGTTTCCATGAGATCTGGGGGACCAAACACGTCGATGCGGTGAAAAAAAGGACAGATTATATAAGCTTCACATGATAGCCAAAGCTTCAGCGGAAAAACCCAAAGGCCTTTGCAAAGGCCTTCCAAAGGCCTTTGGATTTCAAAACCTTTACCCTTTGGGCAAACACTGTTTCCCAGTGTGTCCAGATGTGACAAAATGGTCCAAGCCATGAAGACTTTGTTTTTCATTAAATTCCAGTATCACAGGATCCCCCTTGCACACTGCAACACTGAAAATTTATTTATTTCATTCAAAGAGATCGAAGGGAGAACACAAATGTGATGGAAATGTGTACTGAGGCACTGTCCCTATATGCACAATGTGACCTACACTGGTTGAACATTTCAAAATTTTCACCTTCTTTTTCAGTGAAAAATGTCGTTTATTTTTCACACATTTTTCACTGAAAAAGCAGGTGAAAATTTCAAAACATTTTCATCACTTTCTTATTTTATTTCGAATTTTTCACCTTGAATTGAGAAAGTGCTGAAAATGTTTTAAAATTTTCACCTTCTTTTTCAGTGAAAAATGTCTGAAAAATAAACAACATTTTTCACTGAAAAAGAAGGCGAAAAAATTGAAATGCTCAACCAGTGCTACTCTGCAATATTCCAAAGGTCTGATAGAAACCCTTAAGGACATTGTGATGATGTTTCTGATGAGGAGTGCCTCGTGCTCATGACCGGAAATCACTCGGGCAGCCTTAGGCCACATGCTCTTCTTCTTCTGAACTCTGTGTGCAAATATTGGATTAGAATAATCACAGAAATAAAGGGTGATCCGAAATTACTTGGGATCATTACTCCAGCGACTGTTGGAGGGGAAATTGCGAGTGATTGACCACATCTCTTGGGATCATGGAATACAAAGGTAGGGTGATGTGAGGCCTTTTTCCCTCGAGAATGGGCGTGGGGTAGGAACAGGGCCTTATAGAAACCGGACTTGAGCATGGTTGGTAAGGTCAACAGGCCTAGGGAAAGTGAGGCTTCAGTAAAAATTCTGAAAGTGGAGATGGAACTCACTATGCTGGCAATACAGTGCAGAGATAGGATCATCCTGTTAGGAATGTTTTCTGCGAGCTGAGGGCCACACATCTTCACCGAAGATCAGGTGGCCAAGGTTGGTTTTTGCCTGCAGCCCAGCGGACAGAAATGTGGGCTCAAAAACATTGTAAAGCTCAATGTTTGAGTTCTGACCCCACACCACATCAGAGTTGCCAGGCTCCTTGAGCTTGAGCTGTGGACAGTCAGCGAGTCAGCATAGAAAGGAGCTCACATGAAACTCGTTAACCAAAGCTGGCAAACGAAGCAGCGTAGATGTGTGGTCCTTGGCCCAAACATACAGCCAGTCAGCATACCGGAGGCATTGTTCAGTCATGGGGGCCAAGATACCATCATGAATACATGGCTGAAGAAGCATCCTGAAGTAGGATAAAGTTTGCTTTATGGCAGAGTATTGAACAATGGTACTCACCACAAGTCTTGTTCACTCTGCGCAATGCAGGAATAAAAGGCTGTGAGGAACCGAGCTGCATGGGATGGGTTGCTGAAGACCTTGTATAAAGTCAGGAATGGAGAGAGGCTTTTGAAACATTGAGGTGTAAGTGAGTGTTCATAGCTAGACATGCATGATGAAAAAGGGGCTCACCAGCCTAAAAAATAATTCCATTGGGACAAATACATTACTCTCAGAGGATGAGGCCAAGGGTCCATCTTACTGCCTTTGGGCCAAAGATGCCATAGCTTCCTTTGCTGAGTGGTTACTGTGCACTTCCGATGATCTCGATGGAATTGCTGGGCTATGAGTTCCAGTCTTGCCCTTGCCTCTTTTTGGCCATGTCTCGGAAATTACGCTGATACTTTGTTCAACCCCGTTTAAACTGAACACTGTCCAATCTTGCTTGTGTTTAAGCAGCCACCCAGTTCTCTGGTCCTTGCCACCTTCCAGGCCTTGTGTTAATCAAAATATTGCTTAAGCACTGATTTGTGTTGAGATGCCCATTGCTTAAGCAAACTTCATATAGATTTATTGAACCCAAGGTAGGGGCATATGAGTACATCAACACTATCCATCTGAGCAAGAAATAAGCCAAAGTTGAAATAGGGTCTGTAAAAGGGAAATCATCTGGAAATTTTCACAAAGGACCCTTTTTGACTTCCTTTTGAGTCTCCTACTTTGTTTCCTCTTTAAAGAGGAAAATGAAAAGGAAGACAAAAAGGAGAGAAGAAGGACTATCATGAATGACCCTATTCATTGACATTCATGGCAAAGATTCACCTCAATTCTACTATTTCCAGGAAACCAAATCATCCCCCAGGCACCGAATTAGATCTGCCAGAGCTGCAAAACCTTATAGCCAATTAACCTCTACGTCTTCTTTAAATTTTCATCCTGCATTTACACAATGGTAGGGCACTGTTTGTAATTCCCGAACAATTAAAAACCGGTTTATAAACCTAGTTTGTAAACAGGGCCGTTTATATATAAACCAGGGCTACAAATATGCTAAAAAATTAAAACGCCCCCTCCAAATGTCATTTTCGGCGGCAGGCTACACTTCCTTCCAGATGTGAATGACTCAGAATTCATGAGCCCCTCGTGCGCTGGGTTCTGACCCGTTCCGTGGACCTAACACTGACACAATCTGCCACCTTAATGGGGTCGGGATTATAGCCAATGAAATCATGAGAATGGCCTACGGTATAGATTCAGGGAGTCACTTCAGCAGCCATAAGAGGTGCTTCAGTTGGTCATCATAGTATGTCACCCCAGAGCCCAACATATCCGGTGTGAAGCAGGAGGATTTTGACTGGATTTTGTCGAGTGACATAATTAAAAACCGGTCGTCCGGCTGGATACATTTAAAAACTGGTTTATAAACACCTGTTTATAAACATGTTTACAAACCAGGATTAAAAACAGCACCCTACACAATGGCGACAGAATGAGGCGCTCCAGTCCCAGAACCAGGTCTCTGGTCTCGGTTATCAATCAAACATTCCACGACTGTCACGTTCCAGAACGATTTGACTTTTCGGCATAGTAGTTCCGTACACTATTTAAGTGACACTGCCTCTCTAGATCTCATTCTGAGTCAGGACCCCTTTATTTGGTGTATAGCCTTCGATCTGTGTTCCTTTTTCGCTTCTCGAAAGTCAGACAAACAGAACGATATCGACCGATCCACGGCATGCCAGCCTATACTATGCGCCTGAGCGCGTGTGAGGGTGAGGATAGCCGAGTCAGGGGATCGCGCAAGTTCGAGCACCACGTGCTCGGACATTGCCGACGGTCCCGACAATCCTTAAGTAGTCCTAGTCAACGCTCGTAATCTCCCGTCGGTGTCAGACCGCTGTTCCGCCTAGCGCTGTGCAACAACGTTAACTCGTTGGGAGACGTGTAAATCGAAGCAGCCACGCAGCCCCACCCTTGTCGTTCCCAGTCACCTGAAATACAGCATCGTTCCAAATGCAGTCCAATTCAGACGCCTACCAAAGAGCCCGAGTTCTATTAAAGGTCCGCGCCAATTCACTTATCCCATCCCACCATGCACCGCCGCTTCTCCTCCCTCGTCAAGTCCTCCCGGGCCTCTTCCTTCGAGGAGAACCACAACGAGTCGAAGGTGTCCACTGTCGTCCGAGACAATGAGTCGAATGTGTCCACCATCGTCCGAGATGAACCGCTGCCTCCCGCGTCATCCAAAGTTAAGCGCGTGGACTACTTCTACTCCCGCTGGTCCAAGTCATGGAAATACAAGGTGCACTTGACTTTCTGTTAGTCGTGATGCGTAATCTAACGACGATGACTGTAGAACATGAACTCCAAGGTCACTGTGGAGACCCTGCCCATCCTTGGTGGCGGCGGCGGGAATGATCCGTGGAAGGATTACAGCTTTGTGTAAGTATGGCGCCTATCTTTGAATCCTTCCTGGCTGATCCATCTGCTGTTAGTGTTGTGCGCACTATTCCGCAACAGGAGAACCGGGAGCCGACGTTTAAGATTGTCGTCAAGAGCGAGTATATTCTCAAGGCATGCAAGGACGTAATCCAGACATGGCCGGGTGTGTCCTGGAATGCAGACCCACTGGAGGTGAACTATCCGCGCTGTTGTTGCGCCCCTATCTTACTCTGTCGCAGTTGGAACCAGAGATATTCCTCACTTTCCTCCATAGCTTCGTCGAATATCGCGACAATCTCGTTGCCAAGAAACGCAGATCCGAGCTGGAGTCCAACGTCCTCTCCTCCGTCAACGTCTTGCTGTCGTTCCTCTCTGCAGACTACCGCAGCACCATATCCACCATCGAGCGCCTCACATCGCATGGCGAGATCTCTTTCGAGCTCCTTTACGCGATCCTCGTCCCACGCTCCCTCATCGTCGCGCGCTGCGCCATGACGGGCCTCCAGCGTCTCTTCAAGCTCACATCGTTCACGCGCACATCCGTCGAGGGCATCCCCGTGTACCAGCTTATGCTCGAGGGCGTCGACCTCGTTGACCGCCCCATGACACAGACCGTCGTCGTCGGGCGCGTGACGACGTGCATCTATCTCCGGTACTTCAAGGGCGCCGTGCGCATCGACAGCCTCGATGCGTTCCCGCTCAAGTTCCACAGCGCAGAGGCACAGCTGCGCGAGACGATCACGAAGCGTGGGCAGAAGTGGGTCGAGCTTATTGGCGTGCATCACATGCAGTACAGCGGAATCGCCGCGCTCAAGTGCGGGGACAAGCTGTTGCGGCACAATGTGAGTTACTGTGCCCTCACTATCAAGAGGGGGCTTGCTAACGGGTATTGCAGGTCAAGGGCAGGATAATGGTCGACAGAGGTGAGTGTGGATTCTCTTCCATAGGGCAAACGCTAATGCACCTTCTCTTGCAGCGACCTTCCGCCGGTTGAATGCCAACTACACATTCCCCATGCCCGTGCCACCCAAGAGCGAGGGGGACGACGCCAACATGAATGTCCGCAATAGTCGCATGGTCATCGCGTACGACAACTATGGCGATCCGCTCCCTCCCCCGTCCCTCCCGGGGCAGGCCTTCGGCGATGGTATGCCCCCCTCTTTCTTCTCTTATTCACTTGGATAATTAAAGTCGCTTTCTCCAGGTGCGCTGGTGCACTCCCGCAACGACGCGACGACCGAGAATGCGGACCTCTCGCCCGAGGACCTGCTGCTCACGCCGACCGTGGTGTACGGGTTCTCCCTCTCAGACAAGATCTGGTGTGCGTCTCCCCTTCGCCGTACTAGCAGCATACTTGCATACTGACTGGTTTCTGAAGTGGAATTCGACGTGGAGAAGATTGAGCCCGTGGAGTGGAACAAGGACGCGTTCGCGAACCTTGTGCTGCCGATGGACCGCAAGGCGCTGCTGCAGTCGCTCGTCGAGGCGCACCACGAGGAACTCGGCTTCGACGACTTCATCAAGGGCAAGGGCCACGGGCTCGTGATCAACCTCTTTGGGCCTCCGGGCGTCGGTGCGTCGTCCACCCTCCCTCTGTTCTGTGCTGCCGTCTGACGGACGTGGCTCTGTTGTATAGGCAAGACGTTCTCTGCGGAGGCGACGAGCGAGCACGTGCGGCGGCCGTTGTATGTCATAGGAGGCGGGGATCTAGGGACGCGCGCGGGGGAACTCGACACTGCACTGGAGCGCGTGTTTGACGTGGCAACGGCGTGGAAGGCCATCGTGCTCATCGACGAGGTATGCTCTGTCTCCTCCACATCCCTTCGCAGTTATCGCCACCATCGCTGACGTCCCTCCAGGCCGACGTCTTCCTCGAACGCCGCTCGCTGCACGACCTTGAGCGCAACGCGATGGTCGCCGTCTTGTCAGTCCTTATCTTTCCCTGCTCTTACACCCCGCCACTGACACGCGAGCACCAGCCTCCGCCACGTCGAGTACTACCGCGGCATCCTGTTCCTCACGACGAACCGCGTGCAGGCGTTCGACGAGGCGTTCCTCTCGCGCATCCACGTCGCGCTGCACTTCCAGGAGCTGTCCGAGGCGTCCAAGGTGCAGGTGTGGACCGCATTCGTCGCCAAGGCGGGCGTGTCGGACGTCTCGCCCGCGCAGCTCGCGCTTCTCGCGCGCCGTGATGTGAACGGGCGGCAGATCAAGAACGCGGTAGGTGTCGCTTGCTCTCTGCCCATCGCTCGATACTGATGGAACTGCGACAGGTCCGCACGGCGCACTCGCTCGCGGTGGGTCGGAAGGAGACGCTCGGGTTCGCGCATTTGGTGGAGACGCTAGATGCGATGGACGAGTTCAAGGAGCAGTTCGAGGGCATGAAGGCTACGGTGGCGGATGCGGATGCTTGAACGCAAGGAGAGCTTCTTACGACTGGGCGCAGGATGTAGATCAAATATGCATGTACTTTAGCTTGACCTCTGACCGGTTTTGATCCTGGATAAAAGCCCGCATACCTGAACACGATGCGACATTTACGTGGCGCAGCAGCAGCAGATTTTTTCTATTTGCGTTTTCTGAAGCCTTGAAGCTCCGCAGGGAATAATGGGAATCACCGGAATCATAGACATAGGGGCGTGGGCCTTGTGTGGTGCCACGATAGAGGCTCTGAGCTGGACGCGTATTTAAAAGGACAAATTCTTGGAGCAAATTCCCGCTACCTTTAAGTATAGACGTTTGCAAGGGGTGCTTGATCTCTGGATCTTGGACTTCTTCCCACGACCCCCCCCCCCCCCCGAAAAGGCAGTTGCCATCAGTTCATCAAATCCCACTAGGAATGTTTCTACCAAACCCAGGCTCAACTACCTGGGTAAGATACCTGGCTCACTATTTGTGACTGTTGTAATGTGAAAAGAATATATGCAGTGTGCTGAATCGCGCCTGGAGGGCTGCTGAGCAAGTGTCGGCCATCATCGGCTGAGCCATCAGCTGACATAATCGAAGTCCAAGATCCAGAGATCAAGCACCCCTTGGACGTTTGCATAAAAACGGGAGTCCTGAGCCATGTTTGTTCGTGTTAAAATGTTACTCTTCGCCACATCGGACGTTTTCGGCCCTCGCTCGCTGCATCTGCTCACGGCCTTGAGCAGGATCCTGTTTTCATCGTTCAGCGTGTGTAGATGAGGGGGAAGGAGGTCGGGGCCTGTGTAGGGTTTTTTTTCCATGTTATGGGCTCAGACTCCGAGCCTCAGAGTGATCAAACGGACCGCTGAGTCGGGTTTACCTGACATCCCCCCCTTCAACCGACTCTAGACCAGCAGGGCAGTATGCGGCTCCCCTCCCGCTGCAACACCACCATCTCGTCGGTTGTCCTCGTGTCCTCCTCTCATCGTGATCCTCGCCCTCTTTTTCGTCTCTCTTTCCTTCTTTGGGAGCTACGCTCGCTTGGTGCTTTTCTCCTCCACCCATGGCTACTCGGCACCATCGCCTCCTTCTGTGGGTTGCCCGCTTCGCGGGTGCTGCGTGGTCGGGTTGGCCATTCGCCCAATCTAGAATGTTGAAAATCTCCACCCATCTCCTCCTTCCTCACCAAGCAGAGAGCACAATCCGGGCGGATTCTCTGCCTTCCCGGTCACCGGTCAGTGCTGGAATGCCCCGTGGGCTAGCCGCTGGTGTCCTTCAATCGGCGTTGTGGACGCGCGGATGGATCATCGTGCGGGGGAGACTCTTCACTCCCCCGTACCTTATGCGCTCCGTGTGCGCATCCCCCCTCTTCGGCGGCCTTTTCTTTCCTTTATGTTCTCATCTTCATGTCACTCCCTCTCCCATCGTCCGCAATCCACGCTCTTCGTCAACTCGTTCTCAGTCTTTTCGTGCTGCTATACCCGCGCATGCGTACGATCCCGTCATCCACGAGCCCACGCTCCTTCTCGACGCAGCGTCCTCGGCCTCCCATCGTGCCGACATCGCTTATCGCTGCGCCTGCTCCGGCCTTGACGCTGCGATAAGCGCCCTCGCCGTTGCCGTTTCCGTTGCCGTCGTCCACGCTCCTCCTCGATGCAGAGCCTACGTTCACGCGCTGCTCTTCGACGCCGCTATGCGCACCGTGGTTCTCGATGCCGACTTGCGGCCTCCCTCGCGGCCAGCATGCCCGCGGTCCAGTCCTCGAGTCCTTCGGCGCCGACATGTGCGACACCATCGTCGCCGCCGTCATGCACGCCACGGTTCTCCTCGACACTGGACAACCCTCGTCCTCGTCATCCACGCCCTCCTCCTCACCGCGGGCTATGAGCGCCCCTCCTCGACTCCGCCCTCGCCATTGGTCGGCATACGGGCGCACACGGGGCCTGCGGCGCTAGGGGATGGACAATTGGGGGCAGACATACGAGAGGCGGTGCTCGTAGTCTTAGTGGTGGGCCGGGAGGCGTAGGTGGAGCAGCGGGAGGTGTCGCAGACATGCGGGACGGTGGTTGTGGGCTTGGGGGAGGCGGGGATAGCGACCTGCAACTAGATCTCCACGCGTGGGCGCTCTGCTGGATGGCCGGCGGTAGGGCGTCGAAGATATGCAACGGTACGTGTATCATCCGCCGTCACTCGCGATGCTAATCTGCGAGCATAGCTTGACCCTCGAACCCGCCTCCTGCTTCTGCTTCAGCCGTCGGTGCTCCCACTCCCGGGGGCGGGCGCAGATCCGTCAGGAGGGGAGATGGAGATAGCGGGTGGGTACAACGTGAATGTATCGGGTACGCTCATCCGCTGCCCATTCCCCATCGCGTCGTACTAAAGCGCATCTGCAGCTCTGCCTGCAAGGCGATCTTGCGTTGCTCGTCGTTGGCTAGGGTTAGCTCCAGATACCCGAAGATTTGAGTTCGGGTGCTCCTCGTCGCCCGGCAGCTCTGCGCTCACTTTCTTGTAGGACCGCACCTTGCCCTGCCTGTGATGCAGCTCCTTCGGCACCCGATCCTCGTATCACCGGATGTGTATTCTAACGCTCGCGGCGCGAGTCGCGAGTGTGCGCTTTCTCGCGCCCGCCGATTAGAGGCTGCCCGGATAAGCGGCGAGGCGAGGCCCATGCGCGCTCGTAGCCACGCCGCGCCCGTTGCTGATGTTCCCCCGGCGCTCAGTGGATGTGCCACTTGGTGGGGATATGAGACTCGGTGGTGCTACTAGCCTTGTTACTTCACAGCACATCTGTGCTTGAAGGTAGGATGCGTTGGTCTCTGCGGCTCGCGCAGTCTCGTTGCGAGTTCTTCGCTACTGTAGCTTCTTCATGTAGTATTTCAGGCAGTCTTTACTTGCCCACAGTATTTGCGTGAGGTGCTATAGTGCGAGTCATTTTGTATTGGCAGACAGGTTAATAATTCATCGCAATGCGGTGCACACGTATCTGACAGCTTCCATCGGCGAGCGCCAGCACTCTGATTCTACCACAATGTCGTCCCCCCAGCCCGCGACACTACCAAACCCATCTACAGCGAGCAACACTACCTCACCAGACTGGCTGGCAAATTTCATCTTGACAGCCAAGACAATAACAGCGGCCGCGGAACTCCTGCCATTTCCCTACGTCAAAGGCGTGTTTGGGGCCGTCGTGCCGATCCTGGAGGCAGTCCAGGTTTGTCTCCGCAGCAGGGCATTCAAAGAGTCGCCTAACGAGCCTCGCACCCTCAGAAAGTGGCCAAGAACCAAGATGACTTCAAGGACCTATGCGCGAGCATCGTCGAGATTGTGACTATGCTGCAGGAGGAGATTTCCCGGCACGGAGACGTCGCTGCGAGCAGGCTTAAACAGCTCTGCGAAAAACTTCAAAGGTGCGCGGCTCTGAGATTATTTGTTGATGTATTCATATGATTCCATTCAGTTTGCTACATGACATTCAGCAGGGACTTGGGAAAATACAGAAGAGCCAGCGTAAAGGTCTCCGTAGCCGTTTGAAAGAATTCACCAGGTCTAGCAGTATTGGGGACGAGCTCCTTGTATATAAAGCCCGCCTAAATGAGTTGCGCACAAACTTCACGGTTGGTTCATTTGGTGTCATACATTTCTACTGCTCATCAGTCTTGTAGCTCCTAGCGGCGATGAATGCAGATCTAAATGTAACAAAGCTCTCTTCCTTTGTTCAACTCAACATTGGTGGTATGCTCCGGTCTCTGCTCTGCACTGCAAAACAAACTTATTGACTTGACTTGGGTAGCTATTGGACCTGCTGTGCAGCCTGCTTCACTTCCCCCGGTTACCACAGGTTGCCCCCCTCCTTCTCGGATATTTCATGGTAGGAGGAATATCCTCAATCAAATGCATGACTACTTTGCACGGGATGTTGGAAAGCGTCATATTTGTTTGTTACATGGACTTGGTGGTTCGGGAAAAACCCAGATTACCCTCAAATTTCTGGATGAATCAACTGCCTCACAGTGAGTCCAATCTTTTGGGCCAGAAAAATGTTACCGATCTCTCGACAGATTCACAGCCATATTCTTCATTGATGCCAGTACAGCTGAAACAATCAACAGCGGTCTTGAAAATATAGCTATCACCAGGTCTGTTGGCAGCAAAGCAGAGGATGCATCCCACTGGCTGGCTGCCCATCATGAGGAGTGGCTGCTGGTATTTGACAATGCAGATAATCTCAACCTCAATCTCCACCAGTTTTTCCCTCAAAGCATTTGTGGTAATATCTTGATCACATCGCGTAACCCTCAGCTTTGTATCCATGCACCTGGTGCCCACCACCAAGTTTCAAATATGGAAGAAGAAGATGCAGTGCAGCTTCTGCTGACTAGTTCTGCCCAAGATGTTACAAATGAAAACCAAATTCTTGCTACAGAGATTGTCAAGGTGACCCTGTTTCTAAATTTTGAAACTCTGCTCTAACTGTCATGAGGTGCTCCACTGTCTCCCCCTTGCAGTGGTTTAAGCAGGTGCATTCATCTCAAAAACTGGGGCTCTTGGGAGATACCTCACCCTGTATGAGCAAAACCGTACCCGACTGCTGAGTGAGCTGCCTGCCCAGTCTCACGACAAGTATGCCTGGTCTGTTTATACAACATGGGACATTAGCTTCCAGCGTCTGAGCAAGCCAGCTGCCAGGTTCTTGCAGCTGTGCTCATTCCTCCACCATGAGGGTATATCAGAGGCCATTTTTTCACATGCTGCCTCCTATGAGCTTAAGTTACTGGGACCTACAGAGGAACAGCTGCGGGAGGCTCGGGGGTTTCTTGCCCACTTTCTGACAGACTCAGGAGCTTGGGATTCTCTGTGCTTTGCTGATATGGCCGCTGAAATCCGTGGATACTTGTTGATCAACCAAGATCCACAAACAAACCTGTTCTCTATTCACCCCCTTGTGCATCACTGGTGCCAGACTACCAACAGTGATCTGCATTCCACCCGAGAATGCACTGCAGCAATAATTGGAATGTCAGCTTTTCACAGCACAGATTTGTTCAGCATCAGGCTCCTACCTCATCTTAACTTTGTCATGCTGCCATACCCACTCCTTGCACATCAATTTTCACACTGTTATGCTCGTGTATACTATGACTCGGGTCAATTCCACAATTCAGCAGAGCTTCAAGTGCTTATGTTGGAAAAGAGTGAACAGATTCTGGGCATGGAGCATCCTGCTACCTTGGAAGCCATGGGAAATTTGGCTATAACATACCGCCAGCTTGGTAAATTCAAAGATGCAGAGAAGCTTCATGTGGCTGTGCTGGAAAAGAGGCAGCAGGTCCTGGGCACAGAGCATCCTGATACTCTGATGACTATGGCAAATTTGGCTGCCACATACTGTGGGCTTGGGAGATTCAAAGATGCAAAGGAGCTTGGAGCAGTTGTGCTGGAGAAGAGGCAGCAGCTCCTGGGCACCAAGCATCTTGATACTATGAGGGCTATGGCAAATTTGGCTGCCACATACCCTGGGCTCGGGAAATTCAAAGATGCAGAGCTGCTCGAAGTGGTTGTGCTGGAAAAGCAGAAGCAGATTTTGGGTACAGAGCATCCCAATACTCTGACTGCCATAGCAAATTTGGCTATCACATACCACACACTCAGGAAATTCAAAGATGCAGAGCAGCTTGAAGTGGTCGTGCTGGAAAAGCGGAAGCAGATTTTGGGTACAGAGCATCCCAATACTCTGAGGGCTATGGCAAATTTGGCTGCCACATATCGCAAGCTTGGGAAATTCAAAGATGCAGAGCAGCTCAAGGTAGTTGTGCTGGAAAAGTGGCAGCAGATTTTGGGTACAGAGCATCCTGATACTCTGACTGCCATGGCAAATTTGGCTGTCACATACCACACGGTCAGGAAATTCAAAGATGCAGAGCAGCTTGAAGTGCTTGTGCTAGAAAAGCGGAAGCAGATTTTGGGTACAGAGCATCCTGATACTCTGAGAGCTATGGCAAATTTGGCTGCCACATACCACAGGCTCAGGAAATTCAAAGATGCAGAGCAGCTTGAAGTGGTTGTGCTGGAAAACCGGAAGCAGATTTTGGGTACAGAACATCCCAATACTCTGATGGCTATGGCAAATTTGGCTGCCACATACCACAGTGTCAGGAAATTCAAAGATGCAGAGCAGCCCGAAGTGGTTGTGCTGGAAAAGCGGAAGCAGATTTTGGGTACAGAGCATCCTGATACTCTGACTGCCATGGCAAATTTGGCTGCCACATACCACAGGCTCAGGAAATTCAAAGATGCAGAGCAGCTTGGAGTGGTTGTGCTGAAAAAGCAGAAGCAGATTTTGGGCTCAGAGCATCCCAATACCCTGACTGCAATGGCAAATTTGACCATCACACCAGGGTATGGAGAGAGTAAGAGCTGAAGAGAATCTCAATGTTGATTTTGTGGAAACAATGAGTCCTTGATGGCAGTAATTATGCTCTACATCCATAATTGTTGTTGTCTACCAACTAACTAAAAATGGAACACAGGGTGTTTTGGCATGGGGTAGTGTATATCAATTTCAATTGTTCTGTCATCCTGTACTGTACACCAATGTTGAGTCCATCCTGTCATTACAAGATGGTTTTTGAGTTCAAGTCAGCAGCAGTATTTATCGTAGTGTAGGGCATTGCAATTTTCGGTATGTACCCAACCAGTAAACCTATCAGCCTGACAATTTCTGGGAGTGTAGGCTCTTGGCAAATATGAGTCATACCATCAATTCATAATATATATATGCTATTCCTATCAGAATATGAGCCGAAGCGCAGCATTATCGATTAAGATATGGTTCAGACATTCTGACCTTCCAACATTTTGGAAATATTTCAGTGTGACCTTGCCCTTTGTTCCTTAATTTAGTCCATGTACCCAATCATTAGCACAGACTTGTAGCCCTCATTCATGGCTACAATTTAAGGACCAAATCACATTTTTAGCTTGAGTATTGATAACATTATGGATTATATATATAATTCCCAAAGGTTGTGCCAGAGAACATGCTTTGCCATCCTCCCACATTTTGTGGAGGGGCTGCCCTGCCATTTTATGATGTCATAGAGTGACTGCTGTTTAAAAAATGGAGTGTGCCTCAACTGCCTGCCCATAAAACTTTGGGGCATCTCAGATGGTTATTATATGCTGTATCAGAACAGTCTTGGACCCACTGGCAAGGTTTTCTCAATGTCGTTAAGGATCCTAGTTCCATACTGATGTGTGATGCACAGACATACATATTGACATCAAGGGATCCACATTTCAATGCTGGTAAGATCTAGAGCAAGCAGTGACTTGCAAATCCATCACTGGCTTGATGCGGATCAGCCAATATGGCTCATTGCAACTGCCATAGTTTGCGGCCTCTTGATATGCATCTGCAGATCCACACATTGTGATCAGTGTCTTTTATGTCAATAGGTTCGTTCCTGGTAGCCCTTTGTGGCTCCTTTTTGCTTTCCTTTTCTTTCTCATTTTTCAAAGAGGAGACAAAGAAGGAGGGTGAAAAGGATGCCAAAAAGGGCCCTTTTTACATCTCCTTTCTGCAGTCCTCTTTCATGGATTTCAAACTCCAATCCAACGTCCACCTTTCTCTTCCTCCCACACAGACACCACTGACAGTGTTGGCTGCAGCAGTGCTGCTCCTTCCACCACATTCAGCTGCATCACCATCCACTCTCCAACCCTATTCAGCACTAATACCAACATCCCAGACACTGGCTGCCCTCTTGTTCGCACGAGGTATGTATGAGCTCTGCCTCACCGTCTGCACTCCACACCACCTCTGTCTCGTGTACAACCCCTGCCTTTGCGCTCTCAACACAGCATTCCGCCCTCACATTCATGCCCTGCCCCTCTTGCGCTTATGCAGCCAACAACCTTCCCCCCTCTGCCGATTGTGTACTCTCCGAGGGAAGGGCAGTGCCTGAGCAACGTGGGAAGTGTGTGTTGAGAGGTCTGAGCTCTGTGCTGGCAGGCAGGGTGAGTTGGCCGACACAGGAGTCTTGCATTGCAGGGCAGTGTGCAGGTGTTCTTGTGAGATGGGGAGCAAGAGGTCGGTGGCCTGTCAGTGCTGCAGTCACTCAGAAACATCAGCAAGCTGAGTCTATCACTCTGAAATCCCCTGCTACAAGCCATCTTAATTTTCAGGATATTCTCTGCAAATTCCCAACACACCAATTGAAGCCCTTGTGGCCCAGTGACTAAGCTTAAATTAAATCACAAATCAAGAACTCACATTTCTGACATGGCCAATTCCCATCACAATCAGTGTGGCTCACCAATGGCCAAACCGGAACCAACCCAAACCTGAACCAAAGACACCAAGACACCGAGGCAGATGACGTCCCTTGCTGAGACACTGAGAATCCTGAACCACTAACCTGGACCTTAACCGGTGTAGCAGTCACTCATGGTGGA
Organism: Mycena sp. CBHHK59/15; assembly: GCA_029204085.1. Lineage (NCBI taxonomy): Eukaryota > Fungi > Basidiomycota > Agaricomycetes > Agaricales > Mycenaceae > Mycena > Mycena sp. CBHHK59/15. The sequence goes on from JARGXW010000583.1 coordinate 73,822, forward strand.
TTCTGTGTCCCTGGATGGCACGGGCGAGCCGCGCAAGAAGGCATAGTCTCCTAAGAATATCAGCCCGAAGATGCGACAAGGAATGATCTGGAAGAACTCAAATCGATGGAAAGCAAAAGGCAGTGATCTAAACTATCAGATTGCATCTCTGCAATGCAAGCCCTAGAGGCTTTTCTGATTATTTACAATAGCCTGAAGTTAAAAGGTGAACAGGCCAGCAAGCAGAGGTAACCCTGTAGAAGCTTTCACCATGTTAAATCAAATGAAACCATGAATTTCGCCACACTCAAAAACAAGATATAGCCAAGATCTGGAGAGGCAGAAAGTTTCACCTTGATTTCAAATCCTTGCTGATACATACAGCTCCACTCAATGGGCAGTGTCCCACAACTTGAATAAGAGCGCACCAAAAAAAGGGTGTTTACAAAATAATAACACGCAACTCGGGAACGAGTCGACAGATTGTCAGGTGCAGTGTCACGATTAGATAAGATCTATTGTTCCAATGCCTATCTAAGTGCCAGAGATCTAAGCGCTGGATGACAAAGAGGCTATGACTAAGATCAGCCTGACCCAAGGGATGACGTCATGATGATGACAGAGATGACATCAGGACATGAGGACACAGCAAGGACACTGAGAACATGCGGTTAAGGGTAGTAGTAGTATATATAGATTAGTTCACACGGTTCCCTAGACAGTATAAGTAGAGTAGCTATTGCACTGTCGTAGTTAACCTTTTATTCCATCATCTTTTGAGATCTACTACGAGCACTACCCAATCCCTCTCTTCATACCGAGAGTGGACGCTCAGGTCTTGACTGTGACACGCAGTGGCTCTATATAATGGACATATGTGTCCCTCATTGGGAAAAAATAGTCTAGGCATGTCACAAAATTAATGAGTCAGGGGGCCAGCCCACAACTTGCAAAGCAGGTGAATTGGAGAAAGGTGGTAAATTACTACATAAATGATAACTCAGAAAATACTCTGCACACTGTCATAATGTAGTGCTTTCCCTACTGTCCAAATGCACCCCTTGTCGTCGAAAAAGAATGATGCAAGCCAAAAAAAAAATGAAATTCACATCATTTTGGAACTCCATGTTCATACAGGTTGATTTTAGCCATGATGTACTATTGGAATGAATAAACTCATTAATATGGATTGCTCACATGACAAATGACTGAACGAGGTTCATTACCAAACTGGGAACTCACCACCAATGTCCCAATATGGTAAGACATGGATAACGAACGGCTCTGGATGTCGAGGATATGCAGAAACACCTCGATTGTAAGGAGTACATTATATTATTTATATAACAACAAGTTGCGGTGGTGGCAGCCATATTGGGGCACAATGAACTGTGATGCGGATAAGGATTATATGATCGTTGTCCATGGTCCTCGTGCACATACATTGTTGGCAATGTTAGATGCTCTCATTGTAGACCAGATATATAAGTGTACATCGCCCGGAGAAATAAGGCTTCCAACAAGAACTTGTAGTGCGAGATGCGAATGATGGGGAACACTCCAAAAAATATAGATTCGTCGTTTGGGCCGAAGATCGTGGGCGATGTCGGAGTTTGATAGCTCGTATTATGGGCTGCATGTATAAATATATATTGTGCAGAGAAATATGGCAACCAACAAGTTCTAGTGTTGCCGTGACTCAGAAAGTCGAGTCACGACTTCGCAAGTCAACTTCAAACAGTCCTCGACTCGACTCGACTCGACTTCTGGCCATGTAAGTCACTCGAAGTCGACTCAAGTCGACTTGAGTAGTCGTCCTCGACCACAACGTCGACATCAATGACATTGATCTTGGCAGCCCACCCCGCTTCTTGGGAAGCGACGCCTCGATAGCAGCCTTGACGACCTTCTCAGCTAGGGTGGGCATGTCTCGAATCTTGCTTACGATCGTGACAAGACTGGAAGTCGTATTGACCTTGACTGACCGGCCTTCACGGAAATCGATCTTATCGCCCCAATTGGCCCTCGAGAACTCGCCCAGACGTTGGCCCGCCACCACCAACTCGCCAGTTTCGTTTAATAGAGCGCGCGCTTTGCCTGAATGATGTCAGCGTCTAGTAAAGCTAGGGTGAAGTAGTAACTGCGTACTGCTTGAATTGTATACATCAGAGCCGTTTCTGGAAAGCTAGTTGTGTCGGGATCTTCAACAGGAGAGACAAGTGAACGAATGGCGGCGTAATGGGCGGCAAGCCCGCGCACGATCATCCCTGCTATCAAAGTCAGGCCTGCGCTTGCAAGAATGATGTCACACACACCTTTTGAATCACTTTTCCCTCGTCGTCGGCGTACTCCCTATGTAAAATGCGCGGTCCTTGTCGTCGCCTTCGAGAAGCATCGCAAGAACGTCGGCGCGAGCTTCACGGGTCTCAGCATTCTCTTGCTTGTAAATGTCGTCAAGGGTCGAGGTTGGACGACATCTCAGTCCCGCGGTGCGTGGATACTAGGATTGCGGCAAAGGCGTAGGAAAAGCCAAGCCATGACAAGAAAAGGCCCGTAAACAAGCTATGTGTACGGAGTGATGGAGGTGAGGACAGGGGTGCTGAAGATGCATCGAAAGCGAAAGCTTGTGTCTTACAGCGTTTTTGAGAGTGGTGAGAAGTCCAGACAGGATAATGAAGTTCATGAGGGAAGCCAAAGGAGAAAAGAATCGACTCTCCTCTTGACTACAGCTCTTTCTGAATGTGCAAATGTCAATTCTTTTCTCCGCAACAGACGGTTTCTGCACAAACAAGGAGTCACTAAATCAGTCTTGCCGAAGGATAATATGGGTGGTTTCCAAAGAGAAAAAAGATCGACGGTCCGGCGTGAAACGACTAGACGACGGATTCGACCCAACCAGCAACGACGCTATGATGTTGTGCATCATCTTCCAAAGTGGCCTTCAACGCGTGCGCGCAATCCAGGGCCACCGATGGCCAGTCTCCCTCGCTGTCTGTACCCTCGTCGTCGGAGTCTCCATACGCTCGGAAGGACAGTTCGGGGTAGCGGATGTTGGGGAGCACCTTGTAGTCCGCGTGCCCAAATTTGTCGAGCACACACTGGAGATAGTGCCAGCGAAGTAGGCCAGGCGGGGGATTGCTGGTGTGGTGAGGCTGGGGAGGACTGGCATTCAGCCCATGTAGAGCCGGTATCGTCGTGGGCGCCCTGGTCTCCCCAGAAGTGGTATAGACCCAACCCGGCGTATCATCCATAAAAACATGGCACTGATATTGATTCTGAAATCTCATCAACCATCATATCGTTTGTAACATGAGGGAAGACGAACTCACCACACCCACAGCGCGGAGTCCTAATTTATACACATCGAAATACGCGTCGAGCGTTTCGGAGAAGGTAAGGCCGAACCTTTCGTCGTAAATAGACAGATTGGGGATGGGCGGAGACGTGGGCGAAAAGGTACGATATATGATGCGAGCCAAATGATCGCCCATGCGTTTCGGACAGATATGGCTGTTGATGATCGGGCTCCTGACTCCCGTCGCCCAGCAGACTCCATCACGGCGCTTGACCCGACCCGCCATCGTGCTGGCGTTTCCTGTGACAGACGTCCTGGACTTGTTCGTACGGCCACTGATCTTGGACAACCCAACGACGACTCCAGCGGGAAGGCGATATGTATACACCGAGGCGGTGAGAGGGTCGGTGGGAGTAACCGGGGACCACTGCATCGTGTCAAGTTTCCAAACAAACAGCGATCCACGCATCGCAGCAGGATCGCAGATGTCGTGAGCTATGTCGATCAACCAATTGGATTGTTCGGCGCGGGAGTACTTGACAAACTCTGCCAGGGGACCGCTGAGCAGGGTGAGGGTGTTGGCGTTGATGGGAGGGGCAGGCTGAGGTGTCATGGCCTGCGCGGCGTGCGCGTCGTCAGCGATGCTTCCCGAGAACGCAGGGTACGAGCCGATAGAATGGGCTGAGATGCACAGCTGGAGCGAGTCGGTGGAGGGCGGGGAGGCTGCAATACTGGCTGGGAGTTTGCTTGCATTACTCAACGACGCCGTCGGGTTGGTAGATGTGGACGCCATGAGAGAGATGACGTCTTCGAAACCAAACAATGTTACACCTGCCCTGCCCATATATAGCAACCGACTAGATAGATAGATCCCATCAATACATCGCATGCGGTTTGTATTGTTTCCTCCTCTGGGGCGTACAGTATTGTACCATCACTTGGGATGGTCAAATTTAATTTGATCTCGGCTTCAAATCTTGCACCATTTTCACCAAAACCGAGCCACCCAAAACCATCTTCAGGGTCCAATCTATATATCTACTGAACCAGATGGCGATTGAGTACGAAACTATTGAGATCGAGGCTTATCTGTCCTGAATTGTCTTATCGATCAAAAACCACCACTTGGGATGCACAGCCACCATTCACTCTTTCTACCGAATTTCCCTTGAAATTATATTAGTCTCAGTTGCAAAATTAATCCTAGAGGACTATGAAATACTTTGGCTTGCACCTGTGATCCATACCACTTGCACAGAGCAGAGAAATGAGGTCGAAATTTGGCAAGGTCACACATGTCACATACCCAAAGTGTCACTTGTTCAGACCATTTGGGCTTCCTCAGACCTGCTGGAACAAATTTGAACAGTGGGAAATGTTTGTAACCCTCTGAATTCCTGACCAAAGGTCTTTGGATGGTGATTTGAGTCAGTTCAAGTAAGATATGGGCTAGATCATGTGTTACAAAATTTGAGGATCCAGCATTTTCTGGATTGATGTCTCAGGCAGCAGATCTAGTTGCTCAATTACCCTGCACTTAAGCATAGCTATAGACCATATGTCTGTAATGATGCCTACAAAATCTTGGGGCAAACCAAGCACACATTGTGGCACAATACTGATTTGTCCCAAGTGGTGATCCCATCCCAAGTGATGGGACAATACTGTACTCCCCGGTAATACCCCCCAATAAAACATGGATTTTGACTTGACCCCAGCGCAGCGGTCCCGGCCGTTTCCGGCTGCTGTCGGCTGCTCTCATCCGTATTCGGACGGCCCATCAGTAGGGCCTCGACCCATAACTTAGGGCTCCCCACCGTAACCGTAAATACAATTTACGGTACGTTGTGGGTGACCGTAAACCGTAACCGTAAGCCCTCCGGAGAGCGTGCAGAATTACGGTTGATTTACGGGTTGGTTGGAAAGTTTGTGAGGAAGGGGTCTGGTCATGATGAAGGGTCAAGGCAGCTGCAGATAAGTGAGAAACAGCTGAATTCAGTGTCTCAGAGTTCACTAACCCTCATTGACGCTGTTCTTCCACCCGTAGACGGTTCATACGGATCCCGGGACCCATACCATAACTGTACCGTAAAGGCAAAAAGTCGTCATTTTACGGGCCGTAATCGTACGGTCGTAACCGTATACAGTATGGTGGGGAGCCCTACCATAACTCAGACATCTCCGCCGTGATGCTGCGCCTCGGTGTCACGCAACGTTGATCGCTGTGTGATGCGCGCCTTCCCTGCCCGCCGCCCCGCCGCCTACGTGCTCGCACACTTGCACCATCACGGGCTATCGTGCCTCGTGATATGTAGAGCAGCCACGACATGTCCCGGCGTATTCGGCCACCCGCTGACGATGTGTCACGGCGTTGATCGCTGTTGTCACAGAATGGCGTGCTGGCATTGGGACGACGGCGCGGGTTCTTTCGCGTGGGAATCAGCCTCAGAAACATAAGAATGAGGGGGGTGTATTTAAAACGACTATTCGTGTATATAATGAGGTAAAAACGAAAAAAAAATGCATAAAAAAGCAAAGGAAAATGCGGGGCGCGTATATTGGGCGGTGGGGCACGGCGGATGCGTAGGGGGTGGTCAAACAACAAGCTGGGCGGGCTGGGCAGGGGGCGCAGGCTCCGCATGCGCCACGGACTGTGTGTTCCCCACTGAAGGCCCATCTTCGGTGTCGCTGTCGTCGATAATGGGCCTGCTCTGGACGCGTCTGCGAGACGCCTTGAGGCACTCCAGCGCCGCCTTCGTGACGGCATCGTCTCGGGGACGGTGGCGCGGCACTTGTCTTGGGGCGGGGTTTCGCTGGCGCCAGGCAGCGCTTCGATGGCGCCGCCGTCGTTTTCGCAGTCTTGCGGGCGCGCTTTGTGGCGTGGCGCATCGTGTGGGTCGTCGTTGGCCCCACCGTTGTCCTCGTCGTCGCCTGTGCCACCGGAGTTGTCATTTCCTTGTCCGCGTCGTCGCGCACGTGCTTGCGAGGGACGCCTGCGTCGCTGCGCTTTGCGCGGCTCTTGGCTGTGGTGCGACCAGCAGCGACGTCGGCGTCCCATTTCTCCTTGCGCTGGGCGGCTTTGGCGGGGCTCAGTTTCCTGAACCGGCACGCCCCGGTCTTGAGCGCATCGAGAAGCTTCCCCAGTGACGTCAGCGACGTGCTGAGCTCGCTGGGGTTGCCGAAGGGGATGCCAGTCCATCCCTCGAGGAGGATACCGTACTTCTGCACAACATCCTCCTCGTACCACATATACACCATCTTGGTGTTGGTCCTGCGACTCCTCAACTACAGGGTTGTCAGAATCGGCAGCCGATATACCACATAGCACACGCACCTAGTCCTTGTTAATGTGATCCCGTATCTCCCCTTTCATCCAGTCCGCCTTCTGCTTGGACGTGCGTAGCAGATCTACAAGAGGGCGAGGTTAGTACGGATGAAAGCTTAAGTTTGAAAGACGTACTAACGGGGTCGCATCCCGCGACGGCGAAGGCTTCGATCTTCATCCCAACCTGCCCCGTATCCCACTTCTGTCGTGTCGTGATCGGCATGTAGTTCTCGAGCTCCGGACTGGTGAAATACCACTTGGGTGCCATGTGGAACTGAGTGTTGTTCCGCACAAGGCAGAAAAACCCTTCAATACCAACATGGTTCCGAGGGCCACCATCTGAAGTGCGAGGGTCAGTGGTGGAGGGCAGCTGTAACAAAGCACGCACGAGCATCTTCATGTTGCGTACAATGTTCGCTACGTCCTGAATTTTTGCGCGCGCCATGTCACGCCGAAGATTGAGGTTGCGCTGCTTGAGGTCACGGAAGCGCTCGACCAGCACTTCCTTTTCGGCGATGGTGAGTGATTGGTACTCCTCGTAGTGGTCCGTGTGGAGCTCGGGGACGCGCTTGGTGATTCCTACTAGTGCAGAATTAGCAAGCAAACGAAGATGTACGCGAATCACTCACATTCTCGGTTCTCCGCGGCCTTCTCACTTTTAAACGCGTTGTACGGGTTAATCTTCTCCTGGTGGTGGACCATCTTTGCGCCGCCTTGGAAGAATATGTCGAGAAAGAAGCGGGGCTTCACGTCGAAGCGTTCCGCAAGTTCGGTGGCCTTCTCGTTTGTCTGCGAACACCATTCGTCCACGGCCGCGTCGATCTCGGCCTGCCTCGTCTGGCGCTTCTCGCGCTTCTCCTTGGCTTGGATAGCGGTAAGCGGTGCTGATTTCTTCGGAGGCGGTTTGTCGATCCGAATTTGGGGAGCGCTGGCGGAGGCGATGGTGGTATAGGTAGTGGGCATAGCGAAGAGTGGGTGGTGGTGAATGTAGAGGTGGGTCGCATTTGAGGAGTGGCTGGTGCATGTTGAACTAGACATATGCGCAGTGTTGAAGTCGACATTCGCGCCTTGTTGAAGTCGACATTCGCGCGAAGGGACCAGTGCGGATCAGGTGTTGCTACCATCACAGGTCGTCAATCTCACAATATTTCTCATGTCCTCGGCTGAAAAGCACTCACTCTCACGTCCTCGGTTAAAGTCAGGTGTGTTGTTCGTGAAAGTCGTGGATTTTGCGGTACATCATGTATAAGTAAACGCTAAGTGAAATCATTTACGGTGAGCTCAAGATCATCATGTCCAGCAGCTCAGGGAGCAGGTCTTCTGGAATCCCCAGCTCGGCGAGTTCCGCAGCCCATTTCGCGGGGTGAACGGCGCTGTCACGTACCGTGACATCGGACTCCCTCGGCCTCCGAGGATCGCCGAATCGTAACGTCCCCATTCTTATTGGCTACTTCATTCCACCATATGCTCAAAGACTCCCTATGATTCACTATGACTTTCTTCGTTGGCGACCTCGGCCTTCCGACGTCCGCCGACACAGCATTGACTTACATTGACTCCTACATACTCATTCCCATCACGGAGCCTATCGGCCTCCGATGATTAATTACACTACAATATCATTAAATAGCTCGATGTACTCTCGCTTCTAGTCAGTTTGAATATCGACTAAGTTTCCCTCTTCTCAGTCTGCATCTTTTCGGTTTTCCGTTCTCCTCCGAAATTGGACACTGGGTGTAGAGAAGGGCGCAGCACACGAGCTGAAGCCAAGTCCACTCCCTCCGTCGGTCCCCGAGTCGGACCTCCGTCCGGCATCCGATAAAGACTTCACATTATCTACGAAGTCCCCCTTTTGTGACGTTCCTCCCTTATCGTTCACATAAGCTATTGTCTTGACAGGACTCATCAGACCCCGACGGGCCCCGACGGAATTCTGGTACTTAACAGGCGCGGAGCAACATGCTGATGGAACCTGCCTCGTTGTCAAGGCCATGGGAGGAGATGAACGCTTACAAGTCCACGTGGGGTGCTAAGCGGGACGACGAGGCGGAAAGGAGGACATGAGGCGATGAGGGACCACCGACAGCGAATAGGGAGGTGGTTGGCGGCGACTGGGGGTTGCAGGGGTGCGAGCGTGACCGGCGGCGGGGTAGGAGCGAGACGGAGTGGTCGGCGCAGCTGTAAACAGAGACGTAGTCGTCAGCATGTATCGGGAGTAGAATGAATCAGAAGAAACTTACATCCAGATGCATGGAGCGTGCCCGAAGCGAGGAATTCGACTGATGTTCGCTCACAAGGGCAGCCTCCAGAGCCGCCACCTGAGACATGAGGATCGCGCTTGTTCCTCGAGCTCCCAACGCGTGAGAAGCTCTCGAGGCTCCTAGCCTCGGCGTTGCTCAGACGCTCCAGGAGATCCTCGTTGTCGTTGTCATTCAGACGACGACAGGAGGAGGAGGATGGGCCGGCGTGCCGAGGAGCTGGTCGAGAGCGCCAACAGGGCGCCAAGGAACTTGTAGTGCGCCGAGTCGGCACCCTGAGGCGGGGGATGACAGTGTTGGACGGGGGTTGGGGTGGCCACTCGGACCTGGCTGATTGAGGGGCCATCCGTGCGCCCGCGCGTTGCTGAACCATGTGTTGACAGTGGGGACGCCGACAGACTCAATGAAGTCTGGGCGATTTTGGCGATGGGGCCGTGGCTTGCGGGGTTGGCAGCGAGGAACGAAGGTGGGAGGTAGGCGGCACAGTGGAGGTACTCGGGCAGACGGGGGTGTTTGGAGTGGTTGTGCCCTCAACGTGTAAGACGATGGTCGATCCACCGAATGCCCGGTCCCAGAGAGTTGCCTAGACTGTTTCTTAGCAGAAGAAAGAGACGTGAAAAAAAAAACATTCACTAAGTCGAAGACGACATGCTGAATCCGCAGATTGAGGCCCTTCCTCGCCTCGCTACCCACAGTCCCAGCGGCAGCATCTCACACAAGTCGTGGAATTCGGGGGAAAAAGCCGTTGGTGAGGTGGCGGCCATCGGTGCTCTTTCCACCTGTGAACCAGGCGACGTCCGATGCGAGGAAGCGGGCTCTGTTGGCGTTGAAGATGGTGGGCTGACACTTGAGAACACCAAGTTGGCGTCGAAGGTCGTACAAGCCGAGGGGGCTGAAGCGAAGCGAGGGAAATGAGGTTGGGGCAGAGGTGAGTCCGTAGCCGTCGCGAACGGGGGGGAGGGTTGATGTTGATACCGGGGGAGCCCCCAGTCGTACGGGCCCAGCATGGAGATGGTGGGAGGAAGAAGGGAGAGCCCTGTCATTGCACTGATCAAGTTGGATCAAGGCTGGAAAGGTAATCACAGCCACTGATAGACAGCCATATTGGCAACTCGACGACAAAAATGTGTCGAAACCGCACTTAACACACGTGTCTGAGTCCTAACAATAACATATATATTGAGGCTCATGCTAATGAATTTATGAGATGTTTAACTAATGGTACTTGGGATTTTTCCCATAGAGTTTGCACTCAATCTGTGTGACAGCTCGGATAAAGTATTGCAGGCTCCAGAGGCGTCCAATTGTTGGATTTATATACCTGAAGTATCTACATACTTCTAGAGTCTTGAAAAAAATCAGGTATACTGGAGCTTGGGACAGTTGATATAACCTAATTTATGAAAGTCTCGATCGTCCATTTGCAGTGCTCTCCATTGTTCCATAGGTCTAAATCACTCGTTCATGAGCGTTTCCAATACTTGAAGTTCAATCTGAGAGATTTCCAAAGGTTTGGAGGAGGTTGAGTTTTTCTTGGAAACACCAGATTCCAGTATTTCGGGGAATGGAGGGGCAAACAGGCATATAATTTAGCTTGATATGAAGCATAAGGATATCTGAGCTCATATTTGTCGAAGAACTGGGGTCTTTCGAGTCCAGGTTCCCGAGATGCTTCGAAACCGCTGGAAAGCCCCACAGTTGTATTACTGTAACTGTACTCAACTTGTTCCACTATTTCGAACCACCTTCTTCAGATCGTCGGAACTACTGGGGGGATGGCTGCCGATCGACTCCTAGGGAGAATATCAGTTGATTGAAACTATTCTATCATGTTTCCGAATATTTCTACTCCACGGGCGAGTTGCTGCAGCTTCAGTTGAGTTTTGGGGATCCCATTGGCGGGAAGAAACTTTGAAGTCTACACAGGGCACTCAGGATGCGCCAGGATTTTCTGCAGTTTTTTTGGCGGTATGTAGACAGTCGATACTCATCATCCGGAGCATATACGTATGTCGACCGTTCAGAACGACCTATAGGAATGAGATTTCAGGTGAAGTCCGGCATTCTAAATTGAATGCCGCGACCGTTCTGGGCATCCGAGCCAATCGGGTTGCCCGCCGAGTTGCCCGCATTTCAGTTCCCACGGCGTGAGATGAGACGAATAAAACGTGAAAAATAATCATTGCGACTCGTCAAATGTAGTTAGATGTCCATTAAGTCGACCAGGCGATCCTCATCGACGCCGTCCAGCTCCCACCTCAATTCCCGGCCACACGTCGTTGAGATAGGCATCGGGATTGGGTGGGTCTTTGTATTTGACCTCGACGGAGGTCACCCCGAGAACAGATGCAAGCCAAAAAGGAGGGGGGATGCCGTCGCGGAGATCCGGATCGCGCCCCTCACGCTCCCCAGGGAAGATATTGCCGGAGAATCCGATGAGCCTCGAAGTCGCCCGGAGTCGTTGGCAGATGGATGCGCTGATGTGCGACGCGTGGATCCAGCGCTTTTGAAGTTCCGTAGCGAGGGGTGGGTCGACGATCAATGTCGATGCAATTGCCCTGTAAAAATCAACATGCTTGTCGAGCATGAAGGTGATTAGCCGCGAGATCTCCACGTTGAGGCGCAGAATCTCCTCCTTTGCCCGCTTTATCCCGAAATACAAAACCCCTGCTTCGCGCCGCTCAGGCTGAGTCCACGGCTGCTTGCGGATATCCTCTCGCGTCTCGCGAAGCATGTCAAAGTCGATGATCGACATTGTGGCGATGATGTCGGCGAAGGTGAGTTGTTCCTGAGGTGGGGTGAGGGCAGCACCGGCTTCGTTGTAGATGACTAGCGCACGGCAAATGGCATCAGACGGTGACTTAGCGCCTTGGCTATCTGATCTCACATCTTGTAGGCTGCCAGCAAAGTTAGTAGACTTCTGACTTGGCCAGGATTAATTGGGAGGGAGATGGAATGTCGCACTCCAGGGTTTATTTCAATTTTGTGTACAATAAGTGGCTGCGTGTTTTTAGACTGTGTACCTACTTTAGATACGAATGCATGCATACAATTTCTGGCTACGTACTTGAATTGTAAGAACTTTGCGAGGTCTGAAAAATATAAATTATATTGAAAGATCACAGGGTTGTGACACAGTGTGACAACAGGCTTGACACCACGACGAGCAAGGTCAACGAGTGTAGATCGCTCGTTGACCGTGTAGCTCCCAAGGTCAATCACTCGACGGCGGAGACAGTGTCTAGGGTCGATGCTGTCGGTCTCCCACTTCCAAGCGAAACCTTGGACCCACATGCTGACCCTTGTCGCATGCAAATGGCTCATCAACCCTCTGACCCTCCCCAAGTGTCAATCGCTTGGCGGGGGTTCCAATTGCTTCTAGAGCGCCCAAATCTGTATCGTTTATCTCGAGCACGCCGCTCAAACTTGTGACCCTGGACTTTGACCCGCCCCGAGTGTATATCGCTCAGCGCGGGTCTCAACCGCTTTTCGAGCCTGAAAAGATGCTCTAAGATCCTTAACGCGCGCTCTGCGTCTGTTCCGACCCGCGGAAGACTGCTCGAGGTCAGTTTTTTTAACGACCCGATCTTGGCGCATTTTGACCATTTTGCCTTCCAGTTCTATCAACTCTAATCACAGCGGCTCAAGGCTCTCACGCGCGGCGTATAACATCTATCTTAAGCTTTCAGTAAGTCGCCACGAGCTCCCGCCCGCTACAAACCGAGCTGATGCTTGCATTTTCAGCTTCTCGGCCTTGCGATGATTTTCGACATTTGTATCTCAAGGTCCATGGCGCCAGGGCATCAATTGAGAGTCTCTAATGATCAACACGCTCTCCTTGTTCGTCCTGAGCCGCGAGAGACTGCCCAAGGTGAGTTTTTTTTATGACCCAATCTTGGCGCATTTTGACCATCTTCCCATCCAGTTCTATCAACTCTAATCACAGCGCTCAAGGCTCTCTGATGCAGCATAGAACATCTATCTTAAGCTTTTGGTAAGTCGCTGCGCTCCCGCTCGCTACAAACCGAGCTGATGCTTACATTTTCAGCTTGTGACCACGAATGTAGGCAAGCGGGTTATTTATATATGGACGTGTTTGAGCAAAGAGAGCAAAGAACCAAAATGATAGAACAGAGCAGAATGAGCCAAAAAAACATGACACCACCTTCCCTACACCTCCCTCTCGAACTCTCCACCACTGCACCACCTGCCCCTCGGAGCCTCTGGCATTTGTTCGTGAGTGTCGAGCACTCGTCCACCCCTATCTGGATCGTCGATGGGACTCGGGGATGCACCAGGCAACGATGCCGATTCCCGAATCCCTGTGGCGTTGTGGCTGCAAAGCACAACATAGCCCATGAGCATTGCCATGTGGTCTCGACTCACCAAATCCCCCCTCCACGCTCGCGCCACCCCCTCGGTCGAATCGATCCTCGCGGCGCCGTGCCCGCTCGTGGTGTACCCCCACGAGTACGTGCAAGCCGGTGAGGTTGGAGATCATAGGTTGTAACAAGAAGAGATCCGGTAGCACCCCATACATGTGTTCCGAAGTTCCCCCCCCCTCCCCCGCCCCTTTGCCCGCCTCGTGCCCTGCACCCGAGCATTCCGAAGTCCCCCCGGCCGGCGTCAACCTCCTTGATGCATTCGTGGGGAACATGCAGACTCGAGGTCCATCCCACCCCCGACATCCACCACTCCCGGCTTCTGTCGTGCGACACCACCCTTCTCCTTCCACCAGCCACTCACTGGCATCGACGAGGATGCGCCTCGCGAGCGTGGGAATCTCCTTTGGTCTGTCCCACCCTCAGCTTTATTCTCATTCTCTCTCCTCTCTACCATACTTTGAAATCTCTCGCACTTGTCGATCTGGCTTCA